>OZ023150.1:5443890-5459423 GCA_963675895.2 Styela plicata
AAAGTCCCAGCAACTGCACTGACTGGAAGCATTTCATACAGAACTAAACCATCAAGTTAAACTGCAGTGAGTAATATCTGTCCTGGGTGATATTTACCGCTTATTAAAAGTGTATAATAAATTGTATAATACATACCACACTATGATAGTTTGGTCAAGGATGAGCTTCAGTTGAATCGTGCCTCGTCGGCCAAAATCTTCAGCTATGGTTTTATCGAAAACGTTGTAATCTTAAAAGAAATTTCATAAAAATTCACAATATGGTGAAAAAATGGACATTTTATAACCTTTCAACATTAGTTTCATATTTGAAAAAATGTTCTTCGAAACGATTTGAATTGATGTACTTGTTTCGAATATATATCTTTCCATAAACGGCGATCAAAATTTAGCAAAATTATAAATAAATTTTGAAGTATAACTGCCATTTATTTGAGCATGCGATGTTATTTAAAATATATTCCATGCTTTACCATCCTCGCCATAAGTGATTTGTAGTTTTTATAGTCGAAAAAATAAAGCTAAAATTCTGATCCAAAACTTTGTCAACGATGCAGTGAATTAATTAAAACCCACATCATCTTCCACAATCGGCAAATATAAAAAAATTAAGCGATTAAAGTATGATGTCATAATAGTTGACGCAGGCAAAAAAATATTATAAAAATAGGATTACAGGGCCGTAAACCGCCTTTTGCATTTCATACGTTTTAAAGAACTTGTGATAAAATCTGCAATTCAAGAAGCAGAATCAATCATCAAGAGACAAACATTGAACTTCAGAATCTAAATATCTATGTTTATAGATAAACATAAATTAATATGAGGTTCTATTGAATTCCACATCGGAACTATTCATTTTTGAATGAATCAAATCATCAAATAAATAATACTATATTAATCGTAGAATGTTGAACGCAGCATAATTTAGGTTTTGGTAACATCAAAACAGAACATAGACAAATTAATTCAAATCAGTAGCACAGGCTGAATTTTACAGAATCACATCAAACAAATTTTCATGAATCCAAATATACACTGCAGTATACAAACAAGCAGACATTTCTTAGGAATAAATCAAATAGAACAATATTTATATTCATTTCCAGAAAAGTTAACCTTTATTGATTCAGTCAGACATTGGTGCTGTTCGAACACTTGCGCAATTGGGTGTGCAACTTTTTTTTCTTGAATGAACGAGTTTGAGTTGCGCACTCTTTTCAATCAAAGTTGAACGGATTCAATTTTTGTTATCAGGACCAACAAAAGTGAAGATGCGGCATCAACTTTATTCTTCATTTAACTCTCCGATAGAAATTATTGGATGAAGTACGAAACATCGTCGCAGAATTGAAAGAAATGGTTTCACGATTCTTTTCCTCAACTCCTCAAGTAATTATACAAATTTCTAGCAAATCTAATTGGTGTTTGCTTTGAAGCCGATTGAATACGTTTATTGCTAGTTCTTGGAGTAATCGATACTAGTGCCAAACTGAAGTATTTCTACTTGGAGGTTTATTGAATTTGTTCAACAGTTCGAGTGCCTGATAGGAGTTCTAATATTTTCAAAGATACAGACTGTCAACTAAGTTAGGTGTATTACACGGCAGATTAGAACATAACAAAAATTTCTGGGTTACAATAAAAATCAGAATTAATTTGCAGGACACAAAAATTATGTTTTTATTAAAAAAAAAAACTGAAGAGCAGAAATAAACAGTGTCGGAAACGAGTCACTGCACTTCGAGTCCAAGTCGAATCTAAGTTCGACAACCGACAAACACAGCGATATAAATAAGTTTAAATTCTCACCAAACTATTTCCTCTCTCATTTCGAGACGGAACGTATCTGGACACAAGGTTTGATCTATACACAAACTATCCCAAACTAAGTCCTCAATACGAACCAAAACGAAACCAAAAAGGTTGAATGAATTTTGTCTGAAAATATTCAGAAAAGTCCAGTCAGAAAACATTATTGTTAGCATATTTTGTCAACCATGAGTCACCGATGCCGACAAGGCACAAATCATCCGTGACTTGTCAAAACGACTTTTCTGATTGGGTTTAGATCTAACATCCTGACAGGCAAACATCATAATATTTCTATTGTTTGAATTATCTTTACGAAGCAAATCAAAAGGCAGCATAATAAAGATCCACACTAAAAAATGTAATAATTTTGCGCTGTCTGTGAATGTGATGCATGAATGTACATTCAATACAAAATAAAATTAATACAAAACATGTGTAAAATATATTTCAAAACGCAACATAGAGTCAAAAACAAGGCAGTGATTTTTTTTCATATATTCTTATATTTGGGTGAAAAGTTCATTTGGGTGAGTACGAGTCAAAAACATCCAGGTGCTGGAGACGTTTTTGGAAATATGGAGGATTATTACCCGAGTTTGGAGAAGAAAATACTTCTATTTATGGGGACTTGTGCGCTAGACGAATCGACATAAGGACATGGACTTAATCATCAATGAATCGAATTTATAAACAGAATTAACAAGCATACATGCATTGTAATGTTTTAACGGAATGTAATCGTCATGCTATTATTCAGTAACAATAATAAAGTTGAAGGAATTTAAAATGATACCGGACTAAGGGTGAAAACATATAGGCACTGGAGTAACGTTTTGCTAACAACGTTGGGCTGACAAACGATGATTTTTTGTGAATTTAATCAAAATTTTCATTTTGTCAAATATGTGTTACTGATGGATCGCGCCGCGTCGGCGCGTTCCAACAGTAACTCATATTTGACAAAAGTATTTTCTTCAATTCTCTTGATTTAGTAAGATTGATAAAAGTTCTTAAGCTATTCGTGGTTTAAAATACAACGGGAAAATATCAAACCACGGCACCAAAAGCTTCATAAACTTGCATCTCACAACTGGTGAACGAATTCGTAGACCTTTTGGTTTCAGATTGGAATCGAATAAATTTGCTGAATCGATTCGAATCAGAGGTCTTTTTGTAAGCAAACAAAGACTATCTTTTACGTGTGTTTAAATTTTAAATTACGTCGAAATTCACAATCAACAAAAAAAAATATTCAAAAATCTAATTTCGCTAATTTCGAATAATTGCGCAAATCAAATCGAATAATTATGATTCGAATATCGTCAATCGAATTGAAGATTTTTGGACAAAGCCACTAAGAACGCGAAATGAATAGAAAAAAACGTTTTGATTGAGATGAGACATTGATGGCGACACGTGTGTGACGCATGTTTAACAAGACGCATAATTTAAATTCGGTTTGGAAAATAAGCAATTTATAATAAAAAAATAGAATATAACAGAAGAGCCTCATTCTATACCGCCGTCTATCAGTGTTGTCTTCCAAGATCGTTTATTAAAAAATAAATTGCTGAAAAGTATAGAAATCGAGACATTTAAAAATTTGTAATTTTAGATATTTTATGTATTTGGCGTGAATTTAGTGTTTGTTCACTCTCCATACATTAATTGTTGCCCTTCTCAAATATTATTGTGATCTATAATTTGGTTATGAAAGAAATTTCTCAAATTTATTATAAAACAACCTTTATTTCCAAAGTTATATATGCTTTTAAAATATACGAAAACAGTCCAATTGCAATTTAAATATGAGTTATATAACAACGTTTAATTGTATTTTGCAATGACAATTGCAATTTTATATCCCCCTTATTTTCCAATTCAGAAGTTTGCTTCATAAATTGCTGGCAACTATATTTAAAGTTAAATGAGCATATTATAAACGGAACGAATGTTTTAATGAGAGACCTGTGGTGAACTTTCTTTTGTAGAAAAGCAAAGTAATGACTTGCCTAGGGAACAGAAACATAATAGAACTAACATGCTGACATCACTAGAAAAACATTTTGCCAGCCTTTGGCGCGCAGCAATAATTACTCCGAATTAACCCATAATAAGCCTTGGAACCCCATTTTTCACGCTTTCCGCACCGCACCCTTTTTGCTGTTTTGCCTGTTTTAGGGTTATGACCAATAAATACCCTGTTATCAAAAAAAAAATAGCCGGCGGAGCCGATTATGACGTTTTAATTTATCTTGATAGATTTTTTAATTTTTGCCTCAACCTCCATTTCAAGATTCCAATTACCCGATATTGCCGTTTGGAAATGTTCCGTTTGGAATATTGTTGCTGCTAATATATACTGAAATTTTATTTTGCTATTTTGCTAAGTTGGAGTCACAGATGGAAATATAAATAAAATATAAAATTTCTACTTCATTCTGTAAGTTTTTGTTTCCATAGTCTGTGTACGACTGATTCGAATCAATTGCACTTCGAAGCGATTCCAATCACGGAATTGAATTGCTCAGCGCTACTAACAACATGTCACATTGACTGGATATATAAATATGGTTAATAAAGTATGTGTCACTGATGGAAAACGCCGCTGAGACTTATGCTTTGCAAAATAAAATTTCTGAATGGGAAAGAGTAAAGCAAAAAACACAAATCAAGGGTAAGGTATAAGTATCCATGACCAAACCATTAGAGCCCACAGAATGTAGTTGAGTGATGCACACGCTAGCCAAACCTAACACAGGGACAGCGTGTGACGCTGAAAAGTTGGTTTCCAAGGAGAAAGTCACATAATTCGAATACATATATTTTGGGGTGACGATCGCGACCGTGTAAACGTATAAATATTTTCTGTGCCATGCTTAAACTAAAAATTATTTTTGCTGTCAACTTGCCTCTTTTGAACGCAGCTTGGGCGTTCATAAGAATCCAATTGCATACCGATAACAGTACTCGTGCAGTTCAGGTTTTCTCTTTGTTTGTGTAATACATTTATGTATATATTAAGTGCGTGATTCCGTTACTCATTCAATAGCCTTCATCTGTCTCTTGCACGCACAAGACAGAACAATAGGATCGAGCAGTTTTGAGGAAATAATATTGTAGTGCCCGCCAGCACAATCCTATAGCTTGTACAATGCATAATTAGCTCTCAATTACAAAGCAAAGTATTACAAAGCAGTCGCTCAATAAAAAGACTTCAAAAACTTGACAGAGACAGATACTGTGCTAACCCCCTGCTAACAAAGAAGGCGGGGACGAATAGAGAGCGCCACGTCGCTTTCAAGCAACGTGTTAAAAAATTAACAAAATAATCTTTGAATTTACATCACTATAAGGGGCCATTCAGTAAACAATAGTACCAAATATAGCTACGAGATATGGAAACAAATCAGTTTAAACGATAAGAAACATGCAAAATTACCATTATGTTTACTTTTTCGTGGGTTAAGATTCGTTATGAGAAATTCTATCAACATTGGGTTTATTTTTGAAATTGTTAGTACATGTATAATCCAACTGTGGATACATTGTCGAAAGCTTTCTTGTAATCAACACTTTCAACCGAAAAGTCTTTCATCCTTTTCTCGCTAACTTCTGTTATTGCTTTGTATAGTAATAGTTGATTGTTACAACCAAGAGTCCCGCATCTGCATTCTTTCTGTTAATTCGGAATGATTTTATTTTTATGGATTTCGATATTATTGCCGTTTACAATTTATATCGATTGGTCAGTAGTTTTTTAACATATAAGTATTCTTATCTTTACGGCGGAGGTGAGTGATTCCTTGTACCAGTCAACTAAGATATTAAGTGAGGAAGTTTTCTTATTTGATTGAAAAGTCTTAACAAAGACAGTTATTTTGTCGTGTAACCTTCTTTAATGTAATCGGAAGAAGCCAAATATAAGCAGCCAACGCCAGTTTTTACAAATTCGTACCAAGGATTAATATCGATAAATATTGGTTGATTTGGTGAAGTTATTGGTTTGTGTGTTTTTTCAATGTATCCCCCGCCAGCCATTAAAACCCCAAACATATTAAAACAAAAAAATCACGAAAAACGCAAAAAATCCTCATGTATTCGGCGGACATTATTACATGTTTCAAAATATTAGGTGGTTGTATTAAAGGAAAATTTTAAATTGAAACATCTAGATTTCGATATCTTGGGAAAGGTAAATCAATTTGTCATTGTGATTGTTCAACTCTTGCTGAGAATTCTAGAAGATAAAGATATTATAATGGTATGAATTAAATTGTTTGGTTAAATTTTACTGCTTATTTCACGTTAATGAGTGGACACCTTTTCTTCAAAGTGCAAGTTCAAATCTATTGTCGATATTTTTAGTTTAATATGAGCGAAATAAAAAATAAACATAAACATCCGTCGTATTATCTGAAATATGCTAAGAATAATGTTTTCTGACTGGGAGTTGTTACAAAGCATTGTAACATTTGGATTTATTTCCAGACAAACTTCATTCAACCATTTTGGTTCGTATTGAGGACTTAGTTTGGGGTAGTTTGTGTATAGATCAAACCTTGTGGCGTGATACGTATTGTCTTGAGTCGAAAGTGGAAATCGTTTGGTGAGAATTTAAACCTATTTATATCGCTATGATCGTTTTTGTCGGTTGTAGTGTCGTCTCGAGGTTAGACTCGACTTGGTCTCGAAGTGCAGCACTTTTTTATTACAAACATCATTTTTTGTACCGTGTAAATGAATTCTGATTTTTTTGTAACCCTGAAACTTTTCGTTATGTTCTAATCTGCCGTGCAATATACATAACTTAGTTGACAGTCTGCATCTTTGAAAATATTAAATCTCCTACCAGCTTCACAAGATTAACGCTTCAAAATTTCTTCAATGCCGAGAAATTGGCAGGCACTCGAACTGTTGAACAAATTCAATAAACCTCATAAATATCAATAAACATAACATAAGTAAACATCAATGAACATAAAGTCGATGTTCCATCTTTTCACTTGTTGGCCTCGACAAAAATTGAATTCAACTTTGATTGAAAAGAGTTCACAACTCAAACTCCTCCATTCAAGAAAATAAGTTGTACACGCAATTGTGCAAGTTTTCGAATAACACCAATGTCTGACTGAATCAATAAAGGAATGTTTTCTCCCTAATCAATAAATTTTCGCCTTCACGCATTTTGTTAAGTGCGAGTCACTGATGACAGGTCCATCTGTGACACATGCTTAACAAAATAAAATCCTATTGGGTTCTTTTTCCCCATCGAGAAGAACTTCGCCTCGACATGTTTATTTTCAAGTATGAGTAATTGATGTAACACGTCGCCCAGGCGCGATCCGTCTGTGACTCTTGATTCATGAGAAAGAGCAAAATTTCTGATTGAGTTCCCGCTTCAAATATTTCTTTCCAGGCATTTATTCCGTTTTTGATTTTGCAACATCTGTGTATCTGTCGCTTTCTGACTGTTGAAACCAGGATATTTTTACAGCCATTATGTAATCGTATTTTTATTCCCTGCTTTCCCTCGTTATATCCATATTCATAGTATTGTAAGAAATATCTAGTCGTTCAACGTTTCCGTTATACTGATGCGTATTTGAATAATTTCATAATAAAGATGTAATTTTTCTGTCCAATCACTCCCAAAATAGGTTGGCATTTCAAATTGTCTCTCAATAATATGTAATATCCGATATCGACTAGGGAAACCTGTTTGAGAGGACTAATATAACACCTCGTTAATGTAATAATAAATCTATTACTACGAATGAGCAGTTAGTTATATAAACACACTGAATGAAGTGATGTATTTTCAATTAGCACCTCAATTTGATTGGCAGAAATGAACTTGACGAAGTTCAAAGATATTTTTGTTATACTGCACATTAAAAGTATGAAAATTTCACTCCGTTTTATCAGTTTTTTTGTTTATGACCAGTGCACCGCACGTCTGATTCGAATAATCTGCGCTTAGAAGTAATTCGGATTTCGGATCGAATTGCCCAAGTCTACTTACAATCTATCATTTTGACTGAATGTACGCGCTTGTTTTGCAGAGTTAGTGATGAATCACGCTGCTGCGGTGCGCTGGATTTGTGACCTAAAAAAAATAGAAAAGACCCACGTCAAAAATGAGCCTCAAGTGGTTTACCTTATTGTAATAATAAAAATATGGAAAGTGCAGTGAGAGATATACACGCTCGGCAGTGATACTAAAAACCACCCATCACTTCTGTGAAATGTCTGGGTCTACGGCGTTTGAGAAAAATACAGAGCATTTTTTTCATCCCAAACAGAAATTAGTTTCCTGATGTGCATTTCAATAAAAGTTTGTGAAACAAATATAACAGTGAGTCTCGCGCAACGAGTGTAATTCTGTCGTAACCACGCAGAATGTTATTTAGTAAGCCTCAAACAAATGATATAATGATACACACGTAGACACGTAACCAATGGCGACATTCCGTCCGCCCTCCCTACTCCCCTAAATATGCTGGTGCACGTAGACCTAATTTACATATACGTTTATAACAAGCAATTTAAAAAACAGCATATTCAAATTAATAACTTATTGACCATTAAATTTATTTATTCATGGTTAATGTTCTTAACATGACGATTTGCATACTGTAAAAGATTGAAAACAAAATTATAGCAAAGTGATAATTTTTTTCCTCGGCCAATGCTAGTCGAAGTGTGCAAGTGTGGTGTTTAAAAAAAATACCTCATCAAATAAAGAATAAGAAAATTAATCAAAGTCACATGTCCGAAATAGTTTATGTTCGGAAAAACAGCAGCGACAACCCTTGTCTGATTCCACATTATACCAGAATTGTTATGAACTTTGTTATTAACACAGCGAAAACTATATAGCCTATCTAAAAATAAGCTAGGTCTGATTATCATAGCTGCCCGGAATCAGCAAATGACAAAAAAGCAACAACACGTTAGCATCTTTCATTAAATTACACTCATTAACCTTATCTTTCACCAACTTAATTAGACACAACGATATAACATATTCTAAACAAATGAAAGAAATGTATTTTGGGAAAAAGAAGCATTTATAAGTCATCCATAGTGACAATAACTTTGTGCTTAGAAATGAAATTACTATCATGCAAAACAAATGAAAACCCATATAACTCATACGTAATGAAAATTTATAAACGCTGAAAATCTATAAATCTCAGCAGACTGCACTATGCTAATATGATGAGGCAGCGTTACATTACAAATACTTAACTTTTTCGTGATTGAGTTAAAGACCACTGAAGAATTGTTATATTTTCTAATTCAGCCCTCCTGAAATCAGTGTAAAATTTAAAAAATTCAATCATTCGTTTCCACAGAAAAACCAGGAAACGAATTTCTCTGGAAGTTGCCTGTTTAAAGACGAATTTAACTAATAACCAATCAATATATTAATTAGGTCAATGAAAATCTATCGTTGGATTGATTACAGTGGTCTAAATTTGCGGACAATCACACCCACTGCAAGTTTGAAAAATAAGAACTCTAAAGTGGGAGAGTTTCTGGGTGGGAATGTAATATCTCATCTTCGAATATTTGTGAAATAATAGTTGTACTTCATTGAATCGCATAACTTTATATTTTACTTCACATTCTCCGATGAGATATCACATTTGGATAGTTCGAAGCACAAACTTGCATAGAAGGACTGAAATTTAGACAGTTGGTCGTTACTGTCAAGCTAACTGCAAGCTAATATACGACGATAAAAATTTTCAAATGTTGTAATGAATGACCATTTGCCATGTTCACAGGACATTGACAGGATTTTCATCCACAGGTCTAATTTTTAACGTCTATAATGCATCTTGCTTCTGTGATTTTCGCAACTTTTTCAGGTGATAAATTCACAAATTTTTTGGTTACGACAGAACTTGTAATATCAATATTAGCAATCCCACATCTTCTTGCAGCGGTACAAAGTGCAAGCAATAGAACACATTTCTGCGTCGATGTCTTGCGAGAACGACTTCAGCATCCAGGCATTACTGTGCAATAGAATCTAGAACATTAGCTACAGACCAAGTATGCCTAGTATATCTTGGCATTGGTGGATTTTTATTACACATACCCTTAAGTAGTTTGGTGACAAGAGGATGGCAACCTAAGTTTAATTTGTCATAAGCAGGCACTACTTGTTTGTCCCAGGTCTCCAAGCAGGAAGCAGGATTTCTGCAGCCCTATCTGAAAATCCTGACACAGAGCATTTTTATGATGTAAGTCATGCAGTTAATTCGAAATTATTTTGAGACATTATGGATGAGGTATTTGATTTTGACCTGTCAGATGACCTGGGTGACTCTGCATCAACCTTGAGTAGTCTAACATCATTGAAAAAAGTTTCGGATACCAAATTTGTGTTGTCTAGACTGGACAAACTAGAATTATCGTTACTTTTTGCAGTGACACCTGTTGAAGCACCTTGGCTGGTAAGCAAAAAGGGGGAAAAAGCATATTGCCTACCGCAAATCGGATTGGATGCATCGATCCCCAATGCCTCGGTTTCGGGTTACCAACTGAAATGCATTGGTGTTTGTTTTGCCTGAAACAGCCTGACATTTGTCTATTATTCTGGCAAACGCAAGTTTTGCTTGCAGTAAGGAGCGAGCTTCTGAGATCATAACCGTCCTTTTTTCTGAGGGATCGATAAAACCATATTCAGAAAATTTCGTGATACGCCTAGCTATTCTAGACTCCAAGATGGTATGAATATACGTTTCTCTTAGTTTGCTTCGGAAAGTGTTGCAAGAGAGACATATTTGTTCTGTTATTAATTTAGCTAATAATAGCATTGTGGGCATTACTCACAATAAGGCGTTTCGGTAAAAAGCTTTGGGCTTGGATGAGTGACATTGGGAAGGTAAATCCCTGCTCTTCTTCAAAAATTTGGATCTTTTGTCAGGGGTTGCCATTTTTGCAACTTTTTCATTAGGTCCATATTTACAAAAGTGCATATTTTTCTATTTGATATAAAAAGATGTCCAATCTCACCTCTAATTTTAATGGTTTCCCCGAAACCCCTCTTGAAGAGAACTTTTTTACATAATTCTAATGTCCTCTTCGAGAACAAAAATTGTGATCGGGACTGAGACTGTAGCAGATGTACAGGAGTAAACTTAGGTTCTCTGCTTTGCGCTTTGGTAGTAAACAGTTGGACAAATGCTTCGCTTGCTTCCCCATGCAGAGGTCGAACTGAAATCTCGATTAGTCAAACGTTCAACTCACTGGTCGACTTGTATTTTTCTGCTTCAGACCAAATATTTTCACCAAATACGTTTATACCTACTTGAGGTGCATCCCATTCCTATTCTAAATGTTTAAAGGGTCAGACCAATTTACTTCATGCAATATAATAAGTTTACGTAGCCCAAGAAGTGATTGAGAAGCTTGTGCGACAGAAAGCACAGCGTATTTGGTTAAGCCTGAAAGTGTGTCTGCATCTATGCTTGGTCCAAAGTTATTTTCATAATTTGGCACATCGGTGCGACTGATCTGATAAGACAAGAATGCAACGTTCTTGCTTTTTGCAAATTTTCATTTATTTTGGCAATTTTATTATTATAGGCAATTTTGCATGCAGCTTGTCCTTTAAACCAGCACATTCAATCTTGACACTCTCAGGAAGAACTATTTTCATCCCATGGTCAAGGGAAGAAAAAAGTGTTTCTTCACTGTTAACTGGTGGTATGAAATTTTTAACAGCGTTTGCCAAAGGGGCACTTAGAGGTGTGCGAAAAAATTTTTCCATAAAATCATGAATTGCTTGATTTGACACAGGCTTTCCAACCTGGTCATTTGAAAATGACGTAGGTATTGGAAGAATCAATACCCATTTTTCAAGCATTCCAAAAGCCCATTTCAGACATCTGCCTTGAATAAGGAAGAGCTCTAGATTATAGGTTTTTATTGCCATTTAATTTATCAATGCAAGATGACTCCAAAACACCTGCTAATGAATCACGATGCACATCTGCTGCTCCGACAGGTAAGCAACAAATCTAGCTGTCTGCAAAGAAACTGAGTTTGTCAGCACCTCCAATACATGAATTTTCACATTCAGTTGGGCTGGCAACGAACTCTGATACAACAGTTGATGTTTCTGTGACCAGGACTAATTAGAATACTGTCACGTTTGGGTTTGTAGTTAGCGTGGTTCTAGATTCCCCAATTTAATTTACGTGGGGTAGTGGCAAAAATACCCCATTAACTGATTATAGGCAGTTAACAAACAATTACCAGATTTTTTATTGAAGTATTGCGATCGTCCAGAGACTATTGATACAGACAGGAGTCACCCACAGAGACAGATGAGAACAAATAAGAAGTAAACATCAAAACACAACAAAACGGCGTTACCGGTCTAGGCCAGTAGGGTTGTTGCACGGCTTATTGCACATGAGTGGGTTGATCGAGAGACCGGAATCCAGGAAGACTATCCTGGCACAGTCACAACGAAAAACCCGAGCGTCCGCAAAGCTGTCAACATGTACGTACGTGCCAACATGTATATAAAGAATAATATTCAATGCTATGCTAAGGTCTGGTCGTGATGCAGCCCCTGCCATATGTAGAATAAAACTCATTAGGTTTTATTCTAAAAAAATTTGTCAGTGCAAGACTAAAAAGATAATACAAATCTAGTCAAGTAATATTTTTTTAGCAAAAAAAAAAATTACCGTCACTCACCCCCACTAATATTTAGAATGACGCCCAACTTTGTTCTCAAACTCCACAAACAATAAAAAATATAATGAAATAAACGATATAGAAACAGACACTACACATCGTTCAAATACTCAGGTCGCCTACGAACGCGGCCAAAAGACGTGTTGGTTTGGCAATTTTGATCATGAATTTCAACATCACAGTTTTCCCCAACAGTGAATGATTACAGTGTCATTAGTGACATTACTCGCAATATTAGTGGGACTTCCAAATAAATTTCGATCATTCAAGTATAATCTCAAATTGCCCACATGAACAATTTTAACATTACTGTTCTGTATCTTTTTTTATTTATTGTACAATATTAGGCAAGAATTCAATCACTCTAAACGATTCTATCCAACCAGAGTCAAGTTTTCTTGCCTTTACAGGCCAGAAGTACCACCTCAAGTCACCAACATTAAAAGAGGAAGGGAGCATCAGAATTACTTTTGTATGTCACAGCCGCAGGCGTAGACAAAGCAACTTTGATAATTATTTCCGATAATATCTATGGCCTGAATATAAAAATATTCATTAGTACTTCTAAGATACTCCACTTCTGAGATCATGAAAACAATTTAAAATGAACTTCGTGAAGTCTACGTATAATAGGTCTCGTGCACTTACGCCATAATCCGCATGTGAATAAGCAAGGTTGCACGAGAAAATTCATACATGGAAAACTCCTGAAACTAATCGTGTGCAAAGAGCTACATAAATGTAGGAATAAAGATCGAAGAATCTTCATCTCTGAAAGATATTTATTGACAAAAGTTTTAAAGCCATTTAGATCAACACAATAAGGAAAGCAATATAAAGTTAATGAAATCCATGAGTTTGAAGTTCGAGGAAAAAAGCTTCTGGCATAAAACTGTTTGTGACATTATGGAACTTCGACAGTGAATGGATGCGAAATGGCAGGCCAATGGTTATTTTATGACATTTACGGCAGTTTTTTTGCATGTTATGTTTTAAAAACAAATTATATTTATATATTGAATCAGGTTGCAACTTTGACAGAATACCGGAGTTAATCATAACTTGTCGGTTGCTACCGAATCAGAAAGTCTATTCTTTCAAACATGAAACACATATGATCTCGACGGAGCAATATATCTGTAAAGTATAACACATGACTAGGGTTGTAAAGGGGTGGAAAGTTTCCCGGGAAATTTCAAGGGCCGGGAATATTGAAAATATTCGGAATTTTCGTATAATTGCTTTTTTAAATTCCAATCACCCTAAAAGATATTTTAATTCATCTTTATATGTTTATATAATTAAATCTCATAATTAAACAACAATTCTAAGACTTGTTCGGTTGTGTTTGTCGGTTTTAATTGTAGGATGATTAGCTGAGACGTACCGTATTTGATGACACTGTCATCATTATTTATTGCAGAACACATTACTACTACAAGCCTGCAGATATAATTTCACTTACTGCGGAATAACCGTGGGTCTGATTGATAATCAGTTAAAGAGGCTTAACTCAGCATCAACTCTACGACAACTGCATACGGCATCTTTACATTGCCATTAAACATTACTACTACCAGCCATAACTGGACTGTGGTTGGTTCGATCAATACCGAAGAATTTTGGATGAATTAAAATAAAACTTAGCTCGGAGACAACTTTTCGTTTTCGACACGTTCAGACGTTTTTATAAACTTTCAGTTTAAGCAACCCTCATTGCACAGGGCACTCACTATTGTCCGAACTTGGTCTATTGTCTCAACCGTCGATAGCAACTTATTTAACCACTAGGCCATCGCGCCACCTCCTGACATTGTTTATGGTAATTTGTTTACCGAAATGGCACGTAAGGGATTATTGTTGAAGTAGAAGCGCCTAAGCTTTCTTATTCAGAAATTTTTGAGTAATTCACATTTTGTGATATGGGAATGGATTTGTAATGGGAATTAAGTTATATCTTTTATTGTATCCAAGTCTAATTTTTACTTATTTCAAGTAATGTATGTTTATGTTAAGTAAGATCATATTGCAAATTTGAAGACATTTCTGAATTGTTTGGAGATGTTTTTATGTTACTTTGCGTGGCGCGAAAATGATATTTTTACCACAAAAGTTTAATTTTTTTTATTTAAATGTTATGAGTATAGTAACTTGACGCAACCATATACTTAGGGTATTTCATAAATACTTTGACTAACCATTTCACACCGTTCCACACATTATCAATCCTTCAGCCACATTTTCATATTAAAGTTACGTATTGCATTGTTGGCTCAAATTCATGTATGCAACAGAAATTTCCTGATTTCAATAATAGTCTCTTTAGTCTAGCGTTTTAGGTAGCTTGAGAAATTTATTACTTCGAAAGAACAAATGAGTGATTGCTCGAAATTATTGACTGGATTTTTGTTTCAAAATTGTGTGCGGCGTTATCAACCAATCCATTAATGCTAGACCAGGCCGTATTGTAGTAAGTATTTCTTGACAAAATTACATTCTTGTTGTTTTTCCTATTTAACCGCCATTGGTCCGGTAATACCATAAGGAAATAAATTCACGTAACGAGATACCATGTCAAATACGATCATCAGAAATATTAATTCAACACTATATATCATTCCCAAACAAAGCATACCTATACACTGTTGTATTCAAACGTATCCAATAACATAAACAAGAAATCTGTTATCCAAAACAATAAGACTTCAAAATTTTATTTCCCCTCTGGACCAAGACTAAACTTCAGATTACATTTTCTAGCTAGTGCTTTTTATAGGGCTTATTATCATTACCGAAACGTCCAAAACTTACAGAAACCATCCCGAAATAAGTGGTAAATGTACCGAAACGGCTCGCAGTTATGTTGGCTGTTCAAATAGTATGCTGAATTCAGTTTTAAGGTGCCTTCAACACCCCCCACCTCCAATCTGGGAGTTCACAAAGTGACAGAGATAGGATTATAAAATATGTTGTTCCGGCGGAATTTGATG
>OZ023150.1:5459523-5772515 GCA_963675895.2 Styela plicata
AAAACCTTGTAAATTCTTAAGCCTGGATGTATATTTAGTTATGTGAATAAAATATATGGTCTCGATATGCATATGAGGGTAGCGCATAGCCCTTGCTCCTAACATGGAATGAAAGCAAGGAGCCAGTGAAGAATATTATTATGTATGTCGCAGAAATACAACAGGTTTATTTAAATGCGGCTGATTGTTCCCCTACGAAAGGTTAAAAGAGAGAACGTCAAAGTCGGTAATTTCTCGGTGTCTCCTTTCGCATTACTACCACAAACTCAGCACTAAAGTCAATGCTGCTCTCAGCCGAGCCAAAACATTTTTACTTTCCCAAGCCGGTCCTCCTCGCAATTTCTACGCAACTATATAACTTACTGAATTAGGTTATATTCAAGCATTTTTTTTCAAACGTATGGTAATGGCCTGTGAAATAATTCCCGCTTACTCCTACCCTACCCATTTGTGAATATTTCGTAATATTTCTTTGTGGTCTTTGAAAAGTTATATTCCACTTGCTGCTCTCCGCTTGTGCCGCACAATTTCCATCAATCACTGACAATATCTTGACAGGGCTTTCCTTTTGCAAATCAGTGGTAACGTGTACCCAATCGCCCTTGCTCCAAAAAGATAGAAAACAAAGCACTCTTGAAACGTGGCTAGGCACGTGAAGAACCTTTAGCGTCATGTAATTTCGCTATGAAATATTTTTATCGCCTTGTTAAGGTTAAGGAAATTGTTTTGCAAACTTTTGGCACACTGTGGCTATAAATCTTACTTCATGCCAGAAATTCGATGCAAGGAAATCCCAATTGAAAATTTTATTTTGCCAAGTGTGAGCCACAGATGAAGCGAGTCTCATCGACGAGATCCATTAGTGACACATACTTAATAAAAGTCGTTTTTTTCGTTAGGGACAGCAACCAAATGGAAACAACTTAAAATCAATCATATGACAATGGTATACACACAAATTTGAAGCCTGCAACTGTATTCTATGTAGAATATGTTTCGTATAACGATAAGGCTCGCGCAACTTCGTCATAATCTGCTTGTGGACAATAAATCTTGGAGGGCATAAACTTTATTTTCGCAATGGTAAAGTATAGGCATAGCTGGTTTTTGATAGAACTACACTCGTATTGCCAGTTGCCACATTCCGTGCGGCTTCAGTGAATGTAGGTTATGATTCTGGGAACAAGTATTATATTTATACATTTGATCTCGCTGAATAGTTAATAGGATTGCCTGAGTTGATCATAATTGTCGGTTGTTTCTGTGTAGCCTAATGTAAATGCTGTACATAGAGGCATGGTATTTTGAATATAAAAATATCAAATATTTCAGCGAATCTATGTACCAACTTATGCCGCAAACAAACTTCGCAAATGGACATTAGCAAACTTTAAATTAATAGCCTGCTGGTGCAGTATTACGGAATATTTTATTTCATCACGTTTCATTCTTCTCGCAATACTACAGATGTGTATAATGACATCGTAAGCGTATACTCCGTCTTTTCGTCGTAACGCTTATTGTAGTTTTAAAGTCATACTTTGAGATTGTTTATAAGCCTTTGGACTGTTTGTGGGAAAATCCAAATATACCCGAAACTAATGTGTATTCAGATGCCTATTCAATGAGGAAATCATTAAAATATATACATGTCGAAACCGAAATCAATTAGAATATTTTTTGCAATAATAATAATATTGCAAGAATATATACAAGAAAGTTAGGTAATATTTGTTATTTCGTACACATGCCTATTGTACAGTGGCGAAAGAAAATGGAAGTGTATGCACACCAACGAAATACAACAATTAAATGAAAAAATACAGTGTTTACGCATTTAGTGGAAAGTAACGTAGGGAATATCTTGGATGTTACCACGGCTACGATTGCTTTCCAGCCAATCCTCATATTCACTCTCTGAATTTTAGTATAGGTTTGGGTATTTCGCGATCGTATTATGGCTTTTCCACAGTTTTGAAAAAATATATATAAAATCGGAATAACGTAAAATATTTATTTTCAAAATTGATTGGAAAGCCTTGACGTTTTCATGGCAAAATATATATCAACAAGACTTGTATGACTCTGATATATTAGAGCAGGGCAATTAACAAATATAACTGTGAAATCCTCCTAAATAAAAATCGAACTCGCTGATTGGATTCGTGGTTGAAACCTCAATACATGCACAAATTGCTGTGCCAATGATGTCGTCAGTATAGCAAGCGATTTCTGTGGATATAGGCGCCTGGGGCTCATCATTTTGTGCGGTGCGGTTAAAGTTAAATGTAGAGTTTTTAAGTTTTTTTCAACATAGTAAGAGGTCGAGTGAGCATAGCTGAAAAAAATTCAAGCCGTTTTCAATGCATGCTGATAGCTAGACTGCGTGAAATACGAACGCATTTTTTAAAGTTTTCTGTAGCCGGTCAGCGCGGGCTTTAGATTTGTAACGTATTTCCTGTGTGTGTCGTAAAATGCAACTAAAAGGAAACAAGGAAGTGGTGCTTAGTTCTGCCATGTACCAGGGCGGATACCAATCTCTGTACACAACTATTGTGGTTCATTTTTTTTCAGACCGTTTTCCGCTTAGAGTACAGTTGCTATTCAAACTCTCACACACGACAAATATGAATAACATAATATATTTTTATTCTGGATTTTTTGTGCTTTTCAATTATGTCAGCCCCTTCTGCACTACACTCTATATTTTTATTATTCAACGGCATTGCGCTTGTAAAATTCTAGCATTCAAAAACATAGATTTCTCGTAAATAATATGTAATAAGTGCGAGCAGGCGTTCTGTAAGTAATATGAGCATGTATGCAGGTGTCGCAATTGTGTTCGCTGCTCTCGCTCTCATTGTTGGAACTGTATTATGGCTACAAACTGAGAAGTCAATAGAAGCAGAATATGATTTCATTGTGGGTAAGTAAATTTGCTATTTGTTTTCGTTTTTTTTTCGTTGTTTTCTTTTTTTTAACTTCGGAAAGAAACAACAGAAACAAGGTTTTGTCTCTCAATACTCAACATATTCGGATTAGCGGATTTGTCCATGCACAATGGACACACATGCAATCCATGCACAACTAAAACCTCAAAAATTTCTACAAAATTTAGTGATTCTTGTATGCGCACTGTTTTGCAAAAAAAAGATGGAAACCTGTGCACTCTTATTCAGAAAGTGCAAAATGCGCCTTTTAACCACATTTATTTTAAAGACCAAAAAGCGCATTATATCAACAATTCATTTCAACGTGTAAATAATTTCGATTCGAAAAGTATTTGGATGCCTGCTACTTTTTCATTACATGCTTTATCCATAGCGATTTTTTATATACTCGATTTATTTAATCGAATCTTCTGCGCGGTCAATAATCAACCGATTGTAAATTAAGGATATAGGAATTTTAGATTGTTTTAAATACCAATTTTTCTTTTTTTCTTGATGTTTCTTTCCATAATTTTAATATCTAATTAATAATATATTAAATATTCTTTTTAGTTGGGGCAGGAGTCGGAGGATGTGTTGTGGCAAATCGTTTGTCGGAAAGTGAAAATGTTAAGTGAGTAAAATTGAATCGCATTGGTTAAATTACCGGTCCAAGATTTTTTTTTGCATCCATTTTTTTGAAATCCAACATGGTATTCAGAAACAAGTGCGATTATTGTCTATTTATCAAATGTTTTATCCAAGCCATTGCGTATTTCCATGTCGGTGCAGGAATTATAACTTCACATTTCAGAACCCTCTTTAATAGATTTAGCCGTCTTCTATCCGCGGTTTATGTTCGACAAACTAAGACAGAACATTACTGCTTAATAATATGCTCGAAATGTTTTCAGAGTATTATTACTGGAAGCAGGTGAATCAGATCTGGGCGAAGAACTAATACAAACGCCGAGTAAAGTCTTATCGTTAGCGGGGTCATCATTCGACTGGAATTACACGACAACACGACAAAAATACGCTTTACGAAATTTTATAAATCAAGTAAGTTAATTAATTGAAAATAAAATCTAAATAGTCATTGTTTTTTTTTTAAACATAAAAATATGTCCGGATGAGTACACAGTGGTGCCCATGACTCGGTGGTAAATACCCCATTGGACCCTAATACGAAAACGAACCCATACTTCTTACTTGTTATAAGTCATGGAGATAATTAAAAAAGACCACAATCTCTGAAAAATATGACATCAAATTTAAATATTTCAGGAGAAAAGTATTTCCCAATCAGGAGCGGTATGCATCTACTTGGTGCTGCAATGTTTTCAATAAAAAATTTTGATGTGGTGATTATTTCTCAGTCCAACAGTTAGGAAACATTATAAATTCATCAAAATATATTTTTGCCATTGCGATACAATAAGTTTATATGTTGTTATTTTAACAGAGTAACAAGTGGCCAAAAGGGAAAGTTTTAGGAGGAACAAGTTCCATAAATTATTTCAACTATATTCGAGGAAGTCACCATGATTTTGATTACTGGGAAGATCTTGGGGCCAAAGGCTGGAAATTCGAATCAGTGGAAAAATATTTCAAAAAGGCGGAAAAAGCAATCATGGGTGCGATGTCGAAGAATATTGGTCAAAATGGGCCACTGAAGTTGCGCCGAAATAATTTAAATAACGCTAGCCTGTTATATGAAATGATGACTTTAGCTGCAAATGAACTCGGTAAGTCGTTGACTATGTTTTTGTTTTGTTAAATTAGTGATACCAGTGGGTTTGAACCTTAGAAGAAGGGGAGACTTTGCGATCAAAATATGACGGGCGCCGCAGGCCAATTTCATATTAAACGATCGTTTTTTTATCGTATATAAACATAAGAAATAGTTGAACAAAAGACGATGATGAAAGAAGATTATTCCAAAGGAACGCCAGATTTTTTTCAATTTTTTTTCTTACTATTTTTTAAATTATTGCAAGTTTAGGGATTCCCGTGTTCCCTTTTCCTCAAAACTTTGTAGCACGACATGGATAAGGCAAAAGTTCAAATTTAGATAATTTAGTTTAAAAGGAGAGGTTAGGCGTCTTCGATGTTTTGGAGTCTGGTGATGGAGTGGGGCTTTATACAAACATTATAGCGCAGGGTTTTGTTGAGACGAAAATCAAGGATGCATTTACTCATTAGAAATAGAAGAAAATTTTAGGGACAAAACTGCCCTCGTCATCATTTTCTTGCGTGGAAATTTCGTATTACCCATTGTGTTTTTTCACGTTTGCTGTGTGGGTATTGAGATGAGCCACAAAGTCTGTAGCCTGCTTCTGATTATGGACATAAATTCCGAATTCGTTTTGCATTTTCGGGAAAAAAAATATAATTAAATTGTCACTAAGCTATTTCCAGGAACTTGAATTCACACATCATTAAGAGAAGACTTTTTGAAATATGTTAATTTTTAGCTTTTAATTGTGATAATTGCAATATTCTTTATTTTGGTATTTGTGATTGGCTACCGTTACGTATATTCTGTATAAATAGCAACGTGGTATTTTGAAATTATTAAACTATAGCAAAACAGAGGTATAGAAAACTTTGTGTTATGGCGATAACTTGTAGGGCAGAATTACTTAATAGTTCATATGTCCTAAGAACTTGCTGACTTTCTAATTAATACTCACACATAGGCTAAATTCCCCGTGAATAATAAGATATATAAAGACAAAGTAAGTATCAGTTTATGGTAACTATATTGTACTGCTTGTATTGTATTGCTTGCAACAGTACTTACTCATTGTTTCTCTAATTCCTTTCCTAGGACAGAACGGCCCTTGAAATTAATCACAATTTTACGAGAATGTTTCAATGTTGCGAAAATTCCTTTTAAAATTTAGAAGAAGTTCGATACGTCTCTTATTTTATGTACAATACCTCATTTCGATCAGCCAATTCTGATTCGAACACGATCACCGACACGCGTGATGGCGTCTTTTTCTAAGAGTTAACTAAGAGCTTGACTCTTGTTTTTTTTGTTGTTGTTGTAGGTGTGAAAACGTCTGACTACTTCGACGATCTCGAAAGTATGAGTCATGCGACACAAACTATTCATGATGGTAAACGTCAAAGTGCAGCTACAGCTTATTTGCATCCTATCATGCACGAGAGGTAAAAGCCTAAACCTATGCCACCCTACTACTCTTACTTACTTTGGCCTAGGCGTAACAGCTTACTATTATTGTCCAATATAGGCGTTTTCCTAAATTAAGCAATTACTGAGATTTGGATTAAGATTACATTGATCGTAGTTTGTATCGCTGCTCTATCAAATCGGAATATCAAAATACCCGAAAAGAGTGAAATATACGCCAAAAATATGTTATTCATAGGTCACATGTGAGGAAGTGAGGAAAGGGCATTGCTGATATGTCAAACGAGAAAAAATCTGTATGGATAAGTCTTCGCCTAAATTGATAAGAGTTAGAACTTAACTAACAATGTTAAGGCTTATATCTTCATTTCAGGAAAGATAGACTTCGAGTACAAACAAGATCTCATGTTACCAAAATCATTTTTGATATTTCGAAAGGAAAGAAGCCTGCAGCAAAAGGAGTCAAATATACAAAAGGAGGAAAGGAATTTGAAGTTTATGCAAAGAAAGAAATAATTTTATGTGGTGGAGTAATCGGAACTCCTCAACTTCTCATGCTTTCAGGAATAGGACCCAAGTCTCATCTCGAGAATCTGCAGGTGATAGATTGTATAATGACAACTTTCTGTTTACATTTCTCGACATTTCTAATAGAAACCGTAGTGATGTCACGATATTTGTGGAGTACGTAATATGTCGAGCATTTCTTTGCATTTATGACATTCTATAGCCTTGCACTGAGGAATCAAATTTTGTACCAATTTCCGCCTGATTGAACCATCTTCGTCACACAATTGTAACACTTGTTATGAAACAACTTTGTTCCAGATCGAATCTATCGTCGATTTACCAGGAGTTGGTTCCAATTTACAGGATCATCTTATGTACAGAAGTAGCTATATGATGAAAAAGGCTTCAGTAAGTACATTTGCATTCAATTCATAATCAATGTCGAATAGCAAATATCCTCATATTTTAAAGACAATGTAAAATCGATTTTGGCCAGGTTTGGTTAAAAAAAGAAATTCCACTTCAGCTGGCAAATTTTTGTATTTTGGATTGATTAAAACCACCAGATTAAATTCCAGTCATAAACGCCACCTTGTACATGAATCAACGTCTGGGGTATTCTATTGTTTATTTCTTGAAATAGTACTCAAATCGGGTCTAATTATCCCGATATACGATAAAAAACTAGTATTGAGCAACGTTAGTTTTTTGCATGCGGCATCTATTCCATGTTTAATTTTCAAGCTTCTGAATTCATCACTTCGGCTAGTACACGTGTTTTGGTAAACGTGATGGAAAAATATTGATTAAATTCAACACGATTATTTCTATTCCAATAACATCACATCTAATTAAGGAGAAATCAAAATACAATTGAATTTTGTAAGACTGTTAAGCCCCCCTAATGAAAATTCTTTGTTTTATGATAAATCTTTTACGGTGTAAACCATCCTTCTTTCAATGTTGCGTTTGCTCGCTTTTCTCTGGTTTGGAATCTCTTTTCAACACTTTGAACACAATATTTTTCCTACAGGATAATACCGCTGCACAAGATCTCGAAAATATTGCTCTCAACAGCTTGTTACACTTACATTACACAACGCCGTTGTCGGGAACAGAGGAAAGTCTCAGTTCAGAGTAAGATATTCTGTCATTGACTCTGTCATTTCAAACATATATGGAATATTTTGTAATTCATTCCACGAAACAGATTCAGTAATTTGAGTAAGTCGATTCTATGGCGTAATTGGATTTGGTAAATTTCAATTTCTTATCCATCATAGTACGAAATATCCAATTTTCTGCATCTTGAACTTCTCTGGGTGGGGATAGTTGCTTAGGTGTTAATTGATAAATATTTTCAACTACCACTAAACAGCTATGCTTCTAGATTTGTGTGAAATCTAAATTTTTCTTTTGGATGGCATAGAGGGACTGGATAATACACAGAACATACTTGATGTCTCAGTGCAGTAAAAAATGGAGCAAAATTACCTCTCGCTAGAGAGTGAATCACCCTAGACACGATACGGTCCATCAACAGCCCATACTTAGAATAAATCTCATCACTATGACGGTTTCTAACATTGGGAATATTTACTTACTGCTAATGGCCAATAAATTTACTATAATGTTATTACAGTGTACCTGCGATGCCAGAACGACAACCGCTAGCCCACTCTACTTGAACATCGACATGTTCGGCCAATTATGCGCCGTTGAGGCTGTTTCGAATATTGAATCTGTACAATTACTTCAAACATCACATACTTGAGTATTCTAGATGATTATCTAATTTATATATATCCTCAAATTACTTTAGACGCAGACCGTTTCCGGAAATTCAATACATGACGTCTGAGACTCCAGTGAACTCAAAGGTAGTTAAATGTTAGTTCTATGGATATGCTCAACCGGTGAAAACAAACGATGTAATTTGCCGCCGAATTTTATTTCAGAACTGATATCAACAAAATCGAACCAGTTTGTGTTGAAATATATTTTGTTCGAATTGAAAATGATGTCATTGTTACGTCGAATCCTAATAAATCATTATAGATATATATCATATTAGATAGAGATCGGTTACAATTCCGCATGTTTGAGTATATTTCATTTAAATAGTTACGCCTAGAAAATGCCTTTCACACATCAGAGACTTCCAATCTTGTAACGTCGTTTCAATTTTCAACTATACAGTCGAAATTCAAATATAGTAGAGTCTACCACTCCAACTCTACAATTAAGAAACTATATCCCTCCCCCACAAATAAGCGGACATAGCTTAATTATACAAACCCGCGTTGACAAAGCCGTCAAAATACCTCATGTGTATTCCGAATAAGTTTTGTATCGTTTCAATAGATGGCAACACAGAGCTCTATTTCATCAGGTTTATTTGTCAACTAAGACTGTTTCAACATTGTTTATTCTTTATTACTAGAGACGGCATTTTCAAGTTTTCACGAGTTTAAGTCATCCAAAATCGGAAGGAACTATAAGATTGAAATCATCAGATCCAAATGAATATCCCGATATTGACCCAAAATATTACTCAAACGAAGACGATTTAGATGTTCATATTGAAGGTAAACGAGATTGGAGCAATAAAATATACAGGGAGATTTAGCTGCGATTTAGTTGAGCTGTTACCTAAATTATCGTAATATCGGGGAATATTTTTTTCCGATATGAAAAAAATCAATTTCACATCACGTTTTTGATGTACTTTATATAACTGTCTATTACCCAACACATATCTACATTTTTTTATAGCCACTTCTTAGAGTGGATCACCTTGTCCAAGGCCCTGTAACAGCGGCCACTTATAGGCGGACACGGTTACAATTGCTGGAATATACAAGTAAGGCATTTAAGAAAGCAAAATTAATTTACTAAAAACGATGGATAATATTGTAATTAGAATCGACCATTGTGATAGTTGGAGTTATAAATGTTGGAAAAGAAACACTAATGTTGCTTCAGGACCACGCTGTATATGCGCGATGTTAATTAAAACTTTTTTCACCATCAATGGCCGAATCTTCTAATTCTCAATCCCCAATCGGGAATGTGGTATTTTGTCAAGCATGAGCCAGGTATGGAACGCGTCTCATCGACGCGATCCAACAGTGACTCATACATGACGAAAGATGATTCGACGATTTTTTTCTGATTGAGTAATGATGATACTCTCTCAAAGGCCGAATGCAGTTTGTACAGAAATATTCATATCGCGATGTTTTATTCGAAAATTCTACCTTTCGATAAAGATCAAGTTCTAAAATCCAAGTATATTCCTGTCCTTTATTTCACCGCAGCGAATTACCCATCTAAATGATAAGATGTAAATAATTAAATCATATAAAATACAAAAGAAACAGCTTAAAAGTTAGAAAGTCGGCCTAAACAAAATGTTTGAAACGTTTGAGGTCGTTTTCAACGCCATGTTTTTGAATGAGTCTTACAATAATAATATCTACCCGTGCACTTCATAAAATTCCATTTTGCTATTTCTCATCAATATTGTGGCATCTGCTTCATTTTCTGTATTCTTGCTCAGCTTTTATAGGTATCTGATTGATATTTCACAGGTCTCCTTTATTACGAAAAAATTGAAAATTCAGAAGCATATGCGATGAACGGTGTCGAGCTAATACCTCCAGATTATTGCAATGGAACACAACATTTGAAACCTCCTAGGTAGTAATTTTATTCTGAGCTCTCTCCTGGAACTACGTGATAAATGTCAACTTTTTGAAACGACATGAGCGAGCAAGCAAACCATTTTCCATTCGCTAAAATACGTGTTTTTTTAGCCATTTCCGCTCGAAAAAGTATCGCCAATACTTTTCGTAAAAAAATTCGAGTTATTGATATGTTCTTCCCTGACCCTGAATTGCCAAGATTAAATTATCTATGTACACTTCAGGTCCAAATCATTCTACCGGTGTGCACTGCAGGAAAAATCAGTGACTGGTAATCACCCGTGTTGCACCGCAAAAATTGGACGGGAAAGTGACGAATTTGCTGTTGTGGATCCATGGCTACGGTAGATTTAATCATTTGATATTACGTGCTTCATTTTAGATGACACCACTGCACTTTATATACTTAAAGATAATTATTTTGCCAAAATTTTTACGAGTCTGCTGCACGCAAATAATTAATTGCGGATTGTTTTTAACATTTTTACGTTCTTAACAATATTTACTCCGATCAGTATTTTCATTTTGTCAAGCAGGGTCCAAAGCTTTCTGGCGCGATCCATCAGTGACACACGCTTGACAAAATATATGAGTGAAAGAAATTTTTCATGTGTGCCTTCACCATGTCTTTTCTAGCAATAATATTGTTGTTATTTTCAGAGTATACGGAGTTGAAAATCTTCGCATCGCTGATGCATCTGTCATGCCTCGTATTACGTCTTCAAATTTACAAGCACCTTGCTATATGATTGCAGAGAAGGCAGCTGATATTATACGAAAATATTAAGTAGTTCTAAAATATTTGACAAAAGATCAAATCAAAATTGAAAAGCACGTGTGCGGTAAATAGAATTTTACGGATAACTAGGAGAATCGACCATTTCTGATTTTGTATTTTCGCTTATGATTAGATCTATCAAGAGTATTTATAATCATATTTGTATTTCGCAAGTATGATCACTAATTTTCCATGGCACAAAAAACTTGAATTTGCAAACTAAAATAAATGATTAGTCAGATATATATTTGAAATATCATCACTTTTCACATATCCATTGAGATGCTTATTTTTCAGCATTTGCACTTTTCTTGTTTTTTGAAAATCATTTGAATCATCTGCGGCAAAAATGGATCTCCCAAGACTGATTAATGTCAAATTATTGAAGATGAGAAGCTGATTGTGTAATTGCGGATGATCAAATTCGGCCGTTGGTGGTGCGATCCATCAATGACTCATACATAACACAACGTACTTACCAGTATGGCCTATCCTTGAAGCAACAAATACGTGGCCATGCTAATGTATATTTCTTTTGAATCTGATACGTTTGCCTGCACGCACATTAGCATCCATGTGGGTTTGCACTATGCCAGAGGCGTCTGACATATTAGTGGATTAATTGAAAACGTTATAAACTAATTCTCACTTAACAAGTTGACTTCAGTTGCGATAATTGCGCTTTATCACAAATTTACGACTGGTTCGTGCAAATAAAGCTTCGAATTCGACTCGACTGGAATCACCCAAAGGAATTTCCCGACCCTGTGCTCAACAGAGTAAAAGTCCTCAGAGAAGAAAAAAGGATACATACTTTTAGGACATTTGTATACATGCATTTTGGATTGTGTTTTTTTATCACAAGTAACATGGTATGCAGTCTGTCGTGATAAATGGAAAATATCAGGTTCGTAATTAGATAAAAATGAAACTCCAAAGTTTTTACATCGTCTACAAATTTTGGTGGAGAACCAAAAAAAATTCGGTTTGCCATTAATAACGTATGGGACACTGAGGGTATAAATCTCACATCATGCCAGAAATTCAATGCAAGATAGGAAATCCCAATTAGAATTTTAATTTCGTCAAGAGTGAGCCACATACGGACCGCTTCTCATTTACGTGATCCATCAGTCACACACCCAATGAAAGCCGTTGTTACAATTTTTTCTGTTGGTGATAACATCTAAAAAAAAACTAAAGATCAATCATATGACAAAGTTATACACAAATGTGAAGCCAGCAACTGTGTTCTATGAAGAAAATGTTCCGTATAACTATGAGGCTCGTGCACCTTCGTCATAATCTGCACGTAGACAATAAATCTTAGAGGGCATAAAGCTTATTTTCGCAATGGTAAATCATAGGCACATCTGGTTTTTTGATCGAAATACGCTCGTTTTGCAACATTTTGGGCGGTCTCGGTGAATGTAAGTCGTGTTTCTTGGAATAAGTATTATATTTATACATTTGATCTCCCTGAATAGTTAATAGGATTCCCTGGGTTGATCATAATTGTCGGTTGTTTATGTGTAGCCTGATGTAAATGTTGCACATAAAGGATTGATTTTTTGAACACATAATCGAATAGCTCGTTTACTTGTATCAAAAAAAAAAATTAAATACATTAGCGAATCTATGTACCTACTTTATGCCGCAAACAAACTTCGTTAATGGACATAAAAAACGTTGAATTAACAGTGTGCTGGTGCAACTACGTAGGCATGGTCGTGGATCAGGTGACCATTTTTTTCGAGTGTCATAACAAACGTCCTGTGCTAACTGCTGTATTGCTTATCATTGCCCCGTAGTATTGTTAGAGTATTCTTATGTTTGTTCGTGCTAATTGTATACTGTATAATATTGAAATGGGGGAGAGATGGTATGTACACGGTTGTTCTAGAGTGGTGATATTCCGTTTTCCACGTTTCCATTAGAGAATGCACAACGTAGGGAGCGTTGGAATGTATCGTTGACGAGACGAACAGTCGATAAAGAATTGACAATGGTATTTGATCATGAACCATTTTCCATACTCTTTTTCATGCGTGACATAAAACCTGTGCCTACTCCTTCCATCCATTTCTAACTACATGTATGCCAGGCATCATGCACATACCACTGTCCTGATTCCCTGACAAAAGCGGGCTACTTTTTTTTATTGAAATCCTCTATAAGCAAGGCCGGAGACAGTGCTGGAAAGGAACAACTAACGGCCACATATTCGTAATACAATACATATTCGTAAAAGACATAGTACCAGAAACTGCACTTCAACCAGGAGATATCCCAAACGGAACGGGAACGTTTTTTTTAAGTGCATTGAGCGTTTGTCGCCCCTGGGCAATGGTAAAACCATGTGACCCTTTTTCGGTGAACTCGTTGGCGGGTGACTTAGATAAGATAGGATATCAAATAGTTTATCATTATTTTTAATAGCATTTGTTGCATGATGAGAATTTAAAATTATTAAAGTAGACTTTCATAATTTTTAGCTTCCTTCAAACGAAAAATTTAACTCAGAAAACCATTGTAAGGAAAACATAAAACGGGGTCAAGATGCAACCAGGTGGCAGAGGACATGTCTTTCAAGAGTTCGAAGGGCAATCCTCCCTGCAAGATTTTGGAATTGTAACAAAAATATACCCAAAATAGGCAAAATTTTTGCGCGCCTTTGGCGTACAATACCGTATTATTATTAAAGTTAAGAGTCTTATAGTGTCGGTCCCCAAAATGGTGTATATTTTTAACAAAACGCCCGAAATATTTTGCTCGCCTTCGGTGCGCAAGTTTATTTACAAAAAAATGTAATGTTATTTTTCATGTCCTCCCTTAGATTTTACATCACCGGTAGGAGAAATTTTTCTATACTGGTATGGCTAACGTAAATATTGTGTAACATCTTCAAGGAGACTTCAAGATTATGAGCATCTCTCTGAAATGTGGTGAATTGGAAAGGAAGTTCTGAATATTTTCATTTCAGAAAACTCAAAGCACAAAAAGCAGTGATATTGAGCTCGAATATTTTTTTTATCAAAGTCACCGGCCTTGCTAGCACTGATCAGAGTTATTAGGGTAATTTAAAACAGTATTACCCGAGATTCTTGAATGTTTTCAACATATTTTTCGATATGAGAATTGCAGTGTACGTTGTCAGTCTAATGTTCACACAAATCCACACGCACCACCAGTAAAGAAGCGACAAGCGATTACACGAGGCCGAAAAAGCACAGTCGCAAAGGAAAACGAGAGTCTGTTATGACACTGGGCATTTGCAGTCACGTGACCCACGCACCACGGGTATTACTTTCTGATCTCTAAATTTACGGAAAATAAGGCCTAATGACTTCCTGGCATGAGCTTTAATAGTAGAATGTGGTGTGTGATATAGATGCGGGTCGAAGGCGATGGTAAAATTACCTAACGTCCATCTCATTGTTTTCTTTAGTTTAGTTTTTGTTACAACTCACGGACAATATGTTAGAGGCCACATATTCAGGGCATACAAAACAACAATTATTGTAAAATGAATTGTAACACAGATCGTGCCTGGAGGGGGAACACTGCTTGACAAAACAGATTCCAAAAATGATCCCTATATTGCTTGACTATCCACCCAAGCTAGTGTCTGACAAAAATATGTTAGTTACAAAGCAACTAAGTAAGTGAGGTAGGGCTGGGAACTTGTCCTCTCCCTCTCCGCTCAGTCTGAACCCTACGACCTTGCATTCCTTTAAAATCCAACAAGCGGACCGAATGACACTCTCCCTTCCCTCTCGTACCAAAAACATACATTTCCATGAGAATGCTGTCTAAACGAGAAAATGACAACCACGTAAAAGTGTTGTAAACGAAGATATGAATTTTAATGTAGCATATATATATTGTGGAGTATGAGTTCAAATTTCTCTTCAAATGAACCCGCAACGTGACTGTTTCTTGGAGTTTTATGCGCAATTCCCTAGCCTCCAGCATCTGCCCAACCAAAGTTCAAAGTAAAGATGCAACGAGATCCAATGAAACTGAAACTGTATTCAATGATCTCACCAAACAAGTAGTAAATGTTGAACAGCGTGAAACCTTCGGAAATTAACGATAAAACTAATATATGATGACACAGCCACTGTAACACATTATAAATATTCTACAGTTAACTATTGCAATACAAATTAGCAGTAATAATAATCCTAACTATCAAGAATATCACTAAATTATCACAACACAACTTAGCCAGAACACTATAATACGATACTACTAAAACTAAACTCATCAACCAGAATGCAATAATAATCGCCCTAACACAAGTCGTAAAACACAAAATGCCTGCAAAGCGAAAATCCTTATCGCGCAACACACGGGGAAAATACAAAATGCTTTGTGACGCAACAAATTCACATAAACATGTTTGGGCATGTTTTCGTCAGGATAAAAGAGAGAGTTACCTCTCGGCGCATATTATAAAGAAACACTAATTTAGAGTTCACTAAAGTAAGACGACGAGTTTATATCTAACATTCCGGCCCCAGATAATTTAAGATCTAGGTAAATTATCTCAGAAATAAGAGATAAACGAAGCAAGTGAAACTTTGTACATAATGAATAGAAAGAAACATAACAATATATACATGATAGCATAAATTACCCATTTTAACATTTAGTCAAGCTCAAGTGAGCAAATTTTTCTTATATCACGAACAAAAGAAGATTTGGATGTTCGCACCTTAACTCTACGAACGATTCCTCCCTGCTTATCTGGGTAAACCTCGTCCACAACAGCCATGGGCCAACTGCCGCGGGGGAGGATATCATCGCACATAAGTACTAAGTCGACTGTCCTAAGATTGGGAGAGGGATGCAACCATTTTGAACGTCTTTGGAGCAAGGGGATATATTCACTTGTAAATCTCTGCCAGAATATGTCTAACATACGCTGGACATGCCTATAACCCTGTCTGTATTCATCAGCACGCAGGAAAACATCAGGGGAAAGGTCAGGGTCGAGTTTACTTATCAGGATAGAGTTAGGAGAAAGGGCGTGAAGGTCTCTGGGATCGGTACTAATACGAGTAAGAGGCCTATCATTTAAAATAGATTCCACTCCAGTCAGAAAGGACCAAAGAGAATAATCAGTTAGAGGTTTATCATCAAGCATGTTTCGCAAAATCTTTCTGACTTCTCTAATCATCCTCTCAACAACACCATTTTGATGACTTGCAAGTGGTGGAGAGAAGTGCCATTGAATTCCCTTTTGTGCAAGAGCATCATTAATTTGTTTCTTATTCCAATTTGCAATTCCATCTTTGAGAATTTTACTTCCCGCAATAAAATTTGTGCCGTTGTCTGAATACATATGAGCTGGTTTTAGAGCGGCGTGCAACGAATCGAAAAAAAATGCTTGCAGAAAGGCAGAAGCATCTAAACTCTCAGCTACTTCTAGATGAACAGCTCGTGTAGAAAGACAAGTAAAAATAACACCATAACGCTTGTGCTCACTTCTTCCAAGCTTCACTTTTATAGGGCCAAAATAGTCAACGAAGCAATGATGAAATGGTTTGTTTCCAGTACAAAGTCTAACAGCAGGCATATCTGACATCCATTGTTTGCCAGGTCTTGCAACGCGAATTTTACAGTTTATGCATTCACGTAGTACCTTTGCAACAGCAGATTGGAGATGTAAAATCCAGTATCTCTGCAACAAGTACGCTTGCACTTGATTGCATCCACAATGACCATTTTCGCAATGATAATGATCAATAAGAAGTTTTGTAGCATGGTGATATGGAGGTAGAATAACAGGATTCCTTTGATCAGGGGGGAGTTCAGAATGTCGAAGTCTGCCTCCTACACGAAGTATGCCCTCGGAGACATAAGGGTTGCATTGTATAAGTTCTTTTGTAAATGGCGATTTGAGTAATTTTCTATTAGCAGGAGGTGGACCAGAGTAATTCAAATCACTGAAGTAACACATTTCAGAAGACAAGGAATCTTGCTGAATTAGCTTTACAATATCCAGTGTCGCATTCTCTCGTTCTGCGACAGTGAAGCAACCTGTTGTTGGGGAGTTCCCACGATTCAAATGCTTTTGAATCAGGTACATTTTGAATCTATTAAGCCAGGTTACAGCCGTAAGAAGTTTCTCAAACTTGGAGTAACGTTCCAATAATATAAACAATCCATGACGTGTTGTACTTGTTTCAGTAGCAACATTCGATGCAATATTGAAGTTAACTTTCACTTCCGAAGATATCTCAGAATCTTCAAGTGAATCAGAAAACTGTAAAGATTTATGTGAAGGTAAATTCTCATCTCTTAGAAACGAGGGTCCTTGGAACCAACATTCCGCTTTTCGGCACTTGTCAGGCATCATTCCGCGGCTTGCTACGTCAGCTGGATTAGACTGACTTGGTTCAGAAAGTAAGCGAATTGTATTTAGGCGATTCGCAACGAAAGTTTTAAAACGCTCTGATCTGTTATTGATCATTCTCAGAACTGTCATCGAATCCGTATAGAAAAACACATCGGTTAACAAGTTAGGTAATTCCAATTTTATACATCGAGCCAACTCTGTCGCGCAAACAGCAGCAGTTAGTTCTAATCGTGGAATTGTGATAACTTTCTTTGGCGCTACTCTTGACGAACCTTTCACAAATGTTACATGTACATTTCCTGCATTATCAATCATTCTTAAGTAAGCACAAGTACCGTAAGCAAATGAACTTGCATCACAGAAAACATGCAATTGGTAAGAGGTAGGAACGAATCCAGCAGGTCTATAACAACGTGAGAATGAAAGTCCATTTAAATCTGGTAGCTTTGAAATCCAATCTTCCCATTTCTGTTTGAGAGGTCCATCAATTAAATCATCCATTTTTTCGATGTATTTAGAAGCAAAATCAGCATCCTTCTCCATTCTACGTTTGACTGACAATAAGCGGCGCACAGCCATAACATAATTGTAAGGTAGTTTGATATCGTCAAACTTCCACAGCAAACCAATTTGTAAACGGCTATTGACACGCTTAAGAGTGTCGTTCATAATCTTAGTTGCTCTTTCATCATCGAGTGATGGTTGAGTAGTAAATGGATCTTCGTTCAAATCAGGAAAGTCATTTCCACAAATTTGACAGACAGATATTTCAGGTTCAGTACTTTCTTCTTCAAGAGTGTCAATCATAGCAGAGCATAGAAAGAAGAAATCGGAAACATTTTCATGAGTAAATTTATTTACGTAAAAATCATTAATATCACAATAACGCATGCAAGGGTTTTCAATTCCCTCAGTTGCATCGTCTGTATCTTGTAAACTATTTTCATCTTGTAAATTGCCATCTTGCGACAAGTCATCAGTAATTGGGAAAACACAATCATTACATAGAAGACGTGTGTCAGAAATTGGAAATGTAGTAGAAATGAAGTTAACAGCAACATCACTTTGTGAATCAGATCCTCTGTCATCCAATATCATTGGCACAGAGGTTTCAATATAGTTTGTCAAATTATTTGTTGTAGCCATTAAAGGATCCCTGCCATAAAGACACCATCCAAGAGATGTGAGAAGAGCCCCTGGAGTACCAGGCGGACCAACTCTTGAGTCAATAAATGGGCAGCCACCCAGAGCATCAGCACCAATTAAGAGTTCGACTTTTCCGTCAACATTAGGAAATTCCACATCACGCAGATGTGGATATTTGTGAATTATGTCAGGTTTTGGCAGTGAGTCTCTAACATCAGGAATTTTGTCAAAAGTCAAAGCATTCTGTACCTTAACAACGTCAGTGTTATTGATGCCATTAATGCAAAATGAAATTCTTTCGCCGGTGTGAATACTGACACCATTCGTAGAGCGCACCATACAACGTTCTGGCTTACCAGAAAGCCCAAGTAAATTCGCCAATTCTGTAGAGCAAAAAGATCTCTGCGATCCTAAATCTAAGAAAGCAATAGTTGTCCTTTTGCCAGTATTATCGGGTCGACTTATTTCGACGGCGACGGCCATCAGCCTCACTGGACATAAGGGATCAAGTATAGACATAGAAGTAACAGGAGTTGCCGCATCAGGTTTAGGTGTCTGTGGTGATAATGGTTCCTCAGAACGCAAAGTATGCAATGCAGGCGGTTTAGTCGCTTGCTTCATGTGTAACAGAGTATGATGAAGCTTACCACACCCTTCAATCAAACACCTTTTCTCTGAAGGACAACTACTAGAATAATGTCTCTTTGAAGACATGCAATTGAAGCAAATTGACTGTTCCTTAACGAACAGTCGCCTGTCAGTGACGGTTTTTTTCTTTAAACTTCGAGCAACGCATAAGCGTGTGATCACCTTTGCAAAGATAACAAGTCACAATAGAGTTAATACTCCTGTTAAAGGGTACATGTTTATGATAATTCTGCTTACTCGAAGCGTTATCTTGCTTCGACATATTGAATGTTGCATATGTAGAAAATTTAGAAATACGCCTGTTGTTTTGCTTGTTTTGACCCACAGGTCGTAAAGATAAGTCAGCCAAAGCACGACCATAAAAGGTATTATACAGCCGTGCTCTTGATTCAATGAATTTGAGTAAATGATTGAATGAAGGAATTGCGAAGGATGTCCATGAGCCATTCATAACATAGTCAGTACGCATATTAGACGGTAAACGTTCAAAAATAGCAGTAAGATATGCTGGAGCATCGAGCAAGCTCCCAGCATCCCAATCATGAAATACGATAGCGCAATTTCTCATTTGAGAAGACAATTTGCAAAGTCCTTTAACATCATTTGTGCGTATTTTCGGTCCCTCAGTAAGTTGTTGAATAAATGCATTTATAATCAATGATCTATTGCCAAAATGAAATTCCAACGTTTCTCTTGCAGCATTGTAAGCCTCAGCTGGGTTATCAGCCATTCGCAAATGTTTGATAACTTCGTATGCTTCACCCTTGCAGTGAGCAAGTAATTGTGCCAAAAGTGTCGAGGGATCAGACGTAAGACGACCAATCGTATTGTAAAATGACCTTATAAACGCGTGATATTCTAATGGATCCCCATTAAATTCTACCCTATCAAGAGTGGGTAAGCGAAAATCTTGCTGTATATTCCTACCAAGTAAATACAGATCATCTTTGCTTGCAGCTTGATGAGTAGGAAAAGGATACGAAAGATTATAATGAGCAATGTGGGGGTCAAGTGAAGGTTGTTGCCTCATAAGGCCACGAGGGGGTAACTGTGAACTATTCATACGTGGCAAGGTCGAGGAAACAGTGGCAGTGGAAGTGTGCAAAGCGCTGGAAATGTTAGATTGTGAAATTCCAGCATAATAAGGTCTGGTTGGCGGAATGATTGACGTGACCTGCTGCTGCATGTTTGAATACATAGGCTGATTCTGATAACAAACATTTGGACCTATACTAGCTAAAGGAGGAAAAACACGTCCTATATCGTAGGGGTTTCCTATATTATGTACGGGGGAAAAGCGAGAAATCCCAGTGCTATGAGCCATGCTTGACTGAACAACATTCATACTTGAATGTGAGTTAACTGGTTGCAAATGAGGACCTATACTCATAGCAGCAATTGGTGCCATTAGCTGTTGTGGACTTGAAATCATAGAAGTATGTTGCACCGGCCCCGCAGACCGACCAGGGGTAAAAACTGCAGCAGTGTTAACATTATTACTGGGTAAACAATCATGAAAATGATTAGCAGAGTAACTAAAATTATTCGATACTTGTGAAACATTTGGAACAGATCGTAGATTCGAATCTCTAACATCACTAGCTTGTTGTGGTGGCAAATGCAAAACATCTGTGGCTCCTGCTTGCATCGAAATTGACTCAATGCATGAATGTGGAGGCTGATCTCCACAAAAGGGAATAGTATGCAAAACATTTAAAGATAAATTAGGTAACAAGTCATTATCGATACCTTGATTTTCCATATTGTAAGTTACCACAGGAGGAACTGAATTCGATCTTTGTGGTACCATAGTAGAGGTAAGATTTGCAAAGTCACGTAAACTGATCTGTTTTGAAGTCACAATGTCGTCATCGCTGAAACGTGATTTTGATGCTGCCGAATCTCTGTCACTTGCCATTTTGTAAAGAAGTTGAGCTCGTTGTTCTTTGAAATTAGCTTTCATCTCAGCCAGCTGTCTTTTCTTTTCCGCAGCACGTACCGCCAATTGTCTTTCCTTCTCAGCAGCACTTGCCGCCGATTGTCTTTCCTTTTCAACAGCATGAGCCGATAGCTCAGCTTCATGAGCTGTCAGCTCAGCCTCATGAGCGGCTAATTGTTTTTCTTGTAATGCCTCAAGTCTAAGCAATTTTGACTTCTCCAACATCCTGCTAGATGACATTGATGATTTTGAGGATCGAGACTTCGATGAACGATGCTTTGAAGAACAAGATTTTGATGAACGGGATTTAGATTTTTGTGAAGCAGAGTGTGTTCGAGGCTGGGTGGCACAACTGTCCACAAATTCTCTATAAAGCATTGTAATTGATTTCAGGTTATCTTCAACTTGAATACAATGTAGTTTAGCTGTGTGTGAATCAGGACCATTCAATAAAATATAAGTGTTCAAACAAGTTTTCCAGTCATGTAAATGATCACATATTTTCTGATATTGTGAAACAACTTTCGATTGATTATCTTTAAACAGAATAAGCGTTGTAAAATCATTGTGTAGAATTGTATAAGCTTGCGCATAACGTGAATTGTCAATCGCTTCATTTCGATCAAAGTCATTCGTTGGCAACTGCACTGAAGAATCGGGACAAATTGTACGATCATCAGATTCAACTATATCATTTGAAAAGTTCGAAGCCATAGTGTTGAAGTAAAACGGCAAACTGTATTCCAAGATTGGATATTAGTTTTATAAAATGTGGAGTATGAGTTCAAATTTCTCTTCAAATGAACCCGCAACGTGACTGTTTCTTGGAGTTTTATGCGCAATTCCCTAGCCTCCAGCATCTGCCCAACCAAAGTTCAAAGTAAAGATGCAACGAGATCCAATGAAACTGAAACTGTATTCAATGATCTCACCAAACAAGTAGTAAATGTTGAACAGCGTGAAACCTTCGGAAATTAACGATAAAACTAATATATGATGACACAGCCACTGTAACACATTATAAATATTCTACAGTTAACTATTGCAATACAAATTAGCAGTAATAATAATCCTAACTATCAAGAATATCACTAAATTATCACAACACAACTTAGCCAGAACACTATAATACGATACTACTAAAACTAAACTCATCAACCAGAATGCAATAATAATCGCCCTAACACAAGTCGTAAAACACAAAATGCCTGCAAAGCGAAAATCCTTATCGCGCAACACGGGGAAAATACAAAATGCTTTGTGACGCAACAAATTCACATAAACATGTTTGGGCATGTTTTCGTCAGGATAAAAGAGAGAGTTACCTCTCGGCGCATATTATAAAGAAACACTAATTTAGAGTTCACTAAAGTAAGACGACGAGTTTATATCTAACATATATATATAGTAAATTCACATTAATTTGGCTAAATTCGATGCTTCTCAAAATTATATCGTGACAACTTCATGATGTTCTAAATTAAATAATATTGCAACAATTATAACTCGTGGCTAATTGACAACAAGTATAAGCCAAATTAATATTTTAATAAGATTTCAGTGCGAGTTTTGGTCAGTTCAAAATGACCGGATTACTTGAAGTAGGGGATAGACATAAGCGACACAGGGAGATACGAACGGACCATTAATGACAACCGCTGAGACCAACTCTAGCCGAGATAATGGGCTGTTTTGGAGTAACTCTAGAAATTCCCCCTAATAAAGGAACAATGAACTTTTCCTTCGCCATTACTAAGGCGTAAATGAGCATAGGCTCCATAACCTGTTGTACTTGCATCACAAAAGCAATGCAACTGTACATTATTAGGTTCGAATCCAGGTGGTTTATAACCACGAGGAATTGGTAAGCCATTCAAATTTGATAAACTTTGAATCCACTTCTCAAACAGATCTTTCATAGATCCAGGTATATCGTCATCCCACAAATCCGAGTGGGTCGAAGATCTGACTTACAATGGATAAAATTTCTCTTTTTGTAAGAGGTTTTGGTTCAATATATTGACATAAACGATAAATTCATCAGTGCGCATGTTCCATTGAACGCCTAGTGAATTATTTTCAAGATCAAGATTCTTTATCGCTGGGGCACGATCATCTTCTTGATATCATTACTCATGAATTTCGTGAAGTTGAAACCTGCTGTTGCCAACAATTCAATGAGTTGTTTGATTAGTTCTATAGCCTGTATAGGATTATCAATTGTCACATCAACGTTTCATAAGTTACCATGAGCTACTTCTTGAAGAGAAAATGTAGCAACAGACGGGGATGATGTTTTCCAAAAATGTGAGAGACTATTTTATATTCAGATGAAATTTCGTCAATATTGTCATCTTCCCACCACAGAAAGCGCTGTGCATCAGCATCTTTTGGTGTAACTTTTATTCTATGAAATATCTGTTTTATATCGCAAACAAATGCAGTAAACCCTTGTCGGAATCGCATAGGTACACCTATTAGTACATTGTTATTATCTGGACCCGAAAGTAAATTTTTATTAAGTGATGTGCCTTGTTATTCTGCAGAACTATCGAAGACCACCCTGAATTTTGATTGTCGTGTGGCGTGGTGTGCAATGTATCATGTTTTATCTGTGAATGCAAGTGAATGTGATGGGATTAGTTCGGCATAGCCATTCTGAATATACTCATGAATCTTATCCCTATATTTCCAGAACAATTCAGAATCCCTTATAAACTTGTGTTTCAGATACATCAACCGCTTTTCCATGTATCGGTTGTTTGGAAGTTTAAAAGTATATGCGTTCCATGAGAGACCAATTTGGAATCGGCCTTCAACTTTAGTGGCCATTTATTCATTATATCAAGTGCCCTGGAAAGGTTTAATTTGTAAGGTAGGAGAAATATTCTGTGTTTGAGGTGATGGCATCCAGCAATCACCACGAGTTAATGTTGACATGATGGGATGGTTAGGCAGAGAACGGTGGAGTTCAGAAACAGTGGCAATAGGGTGATAGATTCAAGAAAAGGTCGGGGCTGGTTCGTAAAATATGGGATAAATAGATCTTCTCCAAATAGGCACCGGCCCCATAGGAGATTGTGCTGATACTGGAATATAATATGGATGACTTGAATGCACTTCAGAAATATGGGGCGGACTTGTGTTAAGTACACTTTCAAATGATACCGACCCCATATGAATACGGCAGATTTGAGAATCAATTGTGGGCATGTTTTCGGTTTGAGTATAGCTGGAGCAGAAGATGCGCTCCAAACCTCATTAATTGTTCGAAATCGCCGAGTCATATTGAATCTGGGTGGAGAAAAACCAGAAATCAGTTCAGGTGTGGATAATGCATAAATTGTCCATTCTTGTTGTCTCAATGTTGGTCGTCTGCACTGGTGCTGGGGATACATAATTCCTTAAGTTCAATGCTGGTGGAGGATTACACATAGTTTCATCAAAAGCAGGAGAATCATCGACAGAGCTTTTCCTTGATGATTTCGTGCTGCTGGCCTCCGCTAACACTTTGGCCTTCTGCCGTTTAAAATGAGCCCGTACCTGTGCTTGCATTTGTGCCATCTGGGCCTCTTCTAATTCTTTCGCTGCTTCCAATTCTGACAACTTTGCTTGTATTGCCATGCGTTTCGATGATGTTGTGCTTGAGGGTTTAGAGACTGAAAAATGAGTTGATTTGTGTGTATCAACCGCCAGGTTTTCCTTTTAATATAATCTATATCGCATATCAGTAGATATCTTCAAGTCAAGAATTTGAGTAAAATATAACGAGGCGTTTTCCACATTCATAGCTTGATCGGGTGCAGATGTCGAAATGAAATCTTTCCAATATTGCTCAAAAGCAGCCACTGCCGTGTCTAGTTTATCCTTGGCAGCAACTACACTTTTCTGGTTTCCGGTAATTCGCATTAATCGGTAGAGATTAGTTGACAATGTGGAAATGTTCTGGTTATGAACTATGCGAATCCGTTCGAAAGTTTGACTATGAACAATGGTGGCAGTAGGGAAACAACATTGATATCGTCCATATCAGCTTGTGATTGAAGCGGTTCATCTTTTGAAGATGCCATAAGTCAATTTATTTCGATGTGCCATCAACTCGGTACTATTTTGCAGTACGACTCCGAGTTACAAAGTGTAACTGAAATCGCGTTCTATTTTCTATACTGTGCGAGATGTTCCCCAATCCATACGCCTATAAACCCTGTCAAATCTACTGCTGCCTTTAAACGCAGCAAGAAACTTTATTCTGTTCACAAGCTGTAGATGATGATGCAGTTCGAGTCACAAAATGCAGGTTTAATTACAACTAGTACGATTGAGCCTTGTGTACGAATTTTAAGTACGATAAATTTACTGTGTTTGACCACGGATTAGAAAATAGCCACAACAAATGCTAAACAATAAAAATACGATCATTAACAACAATCCCACAGAACAAATTAACACTGTATTAGTATGATCCTTACATGAATCGCGCGTCAAAATCTCGCACTATGAGCGGTCCATAAATCTCCTGATATATTCAAGTACCAATCCCTGATTCTAAATTGATAGTTAAATAAACTCGATGGAAAACGCAATACTGCGGGCAGGTATCGACGTGCCCGTGAATGTGCAACGAAACACGGGAAACATTCGAGAAGCGTCCTATGACGTCACACACAAGATAAGAAAGTCGTAAATTCATCTGGATTAAACTGTTTTTGCAATAGTAGCAATTGTGATAAACCAAGAGGGAAAACACGGAGGAAAATTCAAACTAAAATTGTTGACTAATACAAAGATAACAAACATTTCTAACAATGTCTATTTTGTTTTTTACAAATATTTATATTTTTATTTTCTTCGATCGCTACATTGACCAACTACATAGAAGGTAACATAACAGAAAATTCTTTGACAAGATGCTTATAAAGTTAATGACTTATATATATATATATTGGAAACACCACCCCGGCAACGATTCCAGACTCCGTATAACATGTGAAGCTTTTATGCATTATACAAATATTGTTATTTACAAAAATCCTACTTGCAATGCTGTATTTGAGCATTGGCGGACTAAATGTAATTCTTGAGTGGACATAGAAAATGAAAGTAACATTTTTGTATTCAAACATGCGTGTCGAAGATGTACAAATTTGTTGACTATTTTGAAAAAAATAAACCGTAAGACCCTTTATAACAAGTGGTTGCGCGCTGAATGTGCGAAAAAATGTTAACCATTTTGGAGATATATTTGATTAGATTAAAAAATCATGGACGCTTTGCCCTTCCAAAACCGTGGTGGGGAGCATGTGCTGTCGATTCCACCGCCAGTGTACCTGGGTGAATGACCACAAATAAAATAATATCAAACCAGAGATATCTCATCTGAGACTACAACGAAGCTATTGTGCATCTCTAGAGCCCTTAACTTTTGATACAGATGAAAGCTGGGTCACGTACTTGGCAGAATAAAACTATAGTTTAGAAATGAACACGTAGTGATCAGTAGCAGCCATGTTTGCTGAATTTTTGTAATCTGATTAAAAAACTAAAAAAAACTTGAAATTTAATGAGAAAAAATAAAATAAAGTAAAAAGAAAGGTAGTCGAAAATATGCACCCATGATGTCTAAATATACAACTAAGCGAGCAGTTGAAACAAGTCAAAATCTCTATCAACTTCAATTGCTTGAACTTAAATATAATATAAAAACACTTCTGTTTATTTCATGTTTAGAAAAACATGAATTTTGATATCATACCACAACATATTATCTAATTTATATTACGAGGTTGGATACTTGGTTGTCTACAAAGAGTAATGTAATTAAAATATTATTGGCATGGCGAAAAACTAACATGCTGATACTTTTTCATTTGGAGTTGGAGGTGCGATCCATAAATGATTCATATTTGAAAATATGTTGCTTGTTGAAGATTGCCGGTATTCTGTATAGTTCAATTTAAATGTAATATTTATATTATATACAAATATCCATTTATCTGATCAATGTTCAGGTTGTGGCTTTGTATTTATTCTGCTTTGTTTGAAACAAAGAAGATTATACTGCACTTAGGGGTGAGCAAAACCGGATCATTTGGAATTCTAATCTGATTCGGATAATTTCTTCGAATCAGATCGAATCACTAATTCCATGTAAATAATAAATGCCTCATTTTAGTATTACGACTTGTCTTCATTATGAAAATCAAGAAATTGATAGTTTATACTATATATTTTCACTTCACATATCCCTGTCTACGAGAAGAAATTTTCATATTTTAACGACAAAATAAAATCGATTTTGGTCAAATTTGACCAAATTGGATTGCATTTTACGTGAAAAATGGAAATTCTAGTTTATTCATCAAGTTTTTGTTCCTATGGACGATGCACAATTCATTCCAATAAAATGTGGTTCGAATCGATTCGAATCACCTAATCAAATTGCCCAGCCCTAACTGCACTGTTCAGGATAGATTTAGCAAATAATTTACAAATACCCGATTAAGATTTACAAGGAAATTATCACCTATATCAGAGGTATGCTGAATTCAAATTAAAACGCTGAAAAGGTCGAATAAAATATTCTTATATCTGAAAGATCTTATTCAGCTGTTTGCTAAATCTATCCTGAACCATTGCAGTTTAATCTTCTTTAATCCAAATAAAGCGGAATAAATACAAAGCCACAATCCATCAACATTGATCAGATAAAACGATATTTGTATATAATTTAAAAATTTAAATATTACATTTCAATTGAAATATACAAAATACTGGCAATCTTTAACAAACAACATATTTTCAAATCATTGATGGACCTCCGATTCTGAGACGAGAGAGAATCAGAATATTAATTTTGTTGCCATGCCTATAATATTTTAAGGACATTTTCACTCTTTGTAGACAACCAAGTATCCAACCTCGTAATATAAATTAGATAATATGTCGTGGTATGATATCAAAATTCGTGTTCTTCCAAACATGGAATAAACAAAAGTTTCTTTTTATATTATATTTAAGTTGAAGGAGTTGAAGCAGATGAAGATTTTGACTTATTCCAACTGCTTGCAAATATCAAGACATTATGGGTGCATATTTTCGACTACCCACCTTTTTATTTTATTTATTTTTTCTATTTAAATCTCAAGTTGTTTTAAGTTTACCGGTCAGATCAATAGCACAATAGCTTTGTTGGGAGTCTCATATGAGATATCTCTAGTTTGACATATGTGGGTCTTGCTTGAACATCCGTACTCACTAACCAAATTGGCAGCACCAACTTATCAAAGAATATTTTTTGCCCCCCGCATTATTATTATTACATTATTAACTTTACAAGCATCTTGTCAAATCATTTCTGTGCTGTTATCATCTATGTAGTTGGACAATGTAGCGATCGAAGAAAACAAAAATATAGATAACGGTAAAACCAAAATAGACAGTGTGGCCCATCCGTTACTCTTGCTTGACATAATACTTGTGGTTGGAAATCTTCAGTGTTCTAATGTTTTGCGTCAAATCTTTTGAAGCACAAAAAGCGCCAAAGGGAAGGAGGATTTAGAAAATCGATCATGACTAACTTTATACATTCGCGTGTGATGAACTCAATTATTTGTTTTTATATTTACATTCGCACTCCCACAAACAACGCCATTAATGTTGAATTCGATAAACATGCGTTTTAACCAAGATAGAATCGCTGACTCCATAAAATAACAAATATTCCCTTTTACTTTTAATATAATTGACTATTATGAAAAGCAAGCAAATTATATTTACAAATCCCTAATGTTAGCTTTAACAGATTTAAAGCGATGTTTTTTTTTTAATTACGCTCCAAGCCAGGATCGAAAATTTTCATTTTAGCGACAAAATACAATCGATTTTGGTTAAACGTGACCATTTGTATTTTGTCGCTAAAATGAAAATTTTCTATCATGGATCTCGACCTCATAGCTGACCAAAATCGATTGTATTTTTCGTTAAAATACAAAATTCCACTTTAATCAGAAATTTTTTGTCCGTGTGACCAATCTAAGACTGATTAGAAGCATCTGTACTTCGAATCACCAAATCGCATGTTCCAGCCCTAATCGTATGTCCGTCTTTTCGTCGTAACGCATGCGCTCATTTGTTTTAACGTTATACCTCATAAAAGGTTATATGTAAGCCTTTGGACCGTGTGTAGGGCAATCCAAATATATAACAGTAACTAATGTGTATTAATTTTCAATCTAATATCGGTGTTTTATATTCGATATTTATCATTGTGATTTCTGACCTTAGTATCCGTCATACATTCTAACAAAGTAGAAAAACAACGAATTTGGTTATCTGTTCATCTTTACTTTTATTTTAGGAATAATGTAGATTATTCATATAATTTAAACAACAACATTCACAACATTAAACTTGTAGTAAATAAAATGCAGTTTATGAAATGTGATCCAGATCAAAATATATCCATCAATGCTTTATAATAATATTTTAATTCTTCTTCGTACTACTGTTGAGTTGAACATTCGACTTAATGTGGTCTGATAAAAATATGAATATGGTTTCCACTTCAATATGAAATTAATTTTCAATTGAAATATTTAATGCGCCTACCACAAGCAAAAAATGTTGTAGATAATTTTTAAGTAAGTACTTGCCATTGATGGATCACGTCGAGGAGACGCGGTTCATTTGTGGCACATACTTGACAAAAAATAACTGATTGGGATTGATTATGAAAAGAGGTGCATAAAATAAAACAACTCACCACATCCTAATCAAAAAAAAACTAACCTTGCAAACAAAATTTAACGCTTATAGTAACTTGCATCCGTTGGTATATGCCCAAGGAAAAAGTAAAACAGTCTGTCAATCATTTTTATTATTCTACTATTACCAAGTACGCACTAACATGCCATATCCCAACATCAAAAAATGGATGGTGTAAATTTACTTTTGATTACAAACCACAGTAAGAATATACGAAAGACGATGTATTCTTGGCAAATAGAATATAGAACAGGATTCCATCCTTATCCTGCGGGAGAGGAAAGCCGAGTACACAGCTTAATCATAGGGCGAACTACAGGCTCTCGTGCAGATACCAGTTCCGAATTGGGGTGAAGGTTTTTGGCTTCTCATATCAGCATTTTTTCTGTGCATGGAACTAGTTGGTAATGGCAGCCGAAAGCAGTGCTTACGTGAACCACCGTACACCGGCGAGGCGTTCAACAGACCTCTCGCATATAATCACCATCCCTCACGGGATTCGAAACTGCATCTTGACCATCAGAGATGTGTGGCTCAAAGAGTATATTCAACGCTTTACCGATTGAGCTAACCGGACATCAAAATTTTCTGCATAGCAAATAACTGCTGACCGCTTTTTTAATATATATATAACGTCGGCCACGAAAATCTACATTGTATCGGTAACAATTGTAAAAATACGTAACTTTCTTGTCGTCGACTGCGTAGTTGCAAAATATTCACCTAATTATACGGACAAGCTGCTTCACATGCCGATTTAGAAGTGAATCTGTTGCTGTTGCCTCCCGAACCGTAGTATACAAATCTTTCGCATGAACATTTTTTCGTATTGAAATACCATCTACTTGAAGTACATTTTTTGTATAGTCTACAACTTCTTCCGTGATCTAGACGAAAGCTGCATCGGTCTGCAACCATTGAAAATCATATTTTAATATTTGCATCAAACAAGGTATATTATCCAATGAGTAAGTTATCACCCATCCGCCAGTTAGATATCGTTTAAGATATATTTTTATTATATAAGATGTATTTTTGGCTCAGTCGGTTAGGCGCGATCGTATTGTCCGGAAGGCTGATGGTTCGATGTTTGGCCGTTTCGCCACCGAACATGCCCTTCAGCATAGCACTTTGCGGGTATCTGTGACATAGAACAGATACACGGTCACTACAAAGGTCCGTGCCTAACGGTTGTTGGGTATAAGTCCCTCGGTAGGTTCACGGAGAGGCCATAGCAAATAATTCGACTCCCCCCCCCCCCCCAAAAAAAAAGATATATTTCGAACCTCTTATCGTATCGTATTAGAAACAACTATATGTCGCATCCCAATTGAAAGAAGTTTGTCAAAACACCATCTGCGGCTCATGCTTAGCAAAATAAAATTTCTTATTGGGATATTTAATTCCGCGTAAACTTTAAATTGAAATAGCCATCACTAGTGGTGTACACCTTTTCTATCTCTTCGTCGATACGCTGCTGAAAGAATAACTCTGGGTTACGCTACAAGAATTCGAAAGTCCACGGACAGGTAGCAATCGCTTCGATTTTTAAATAAAATTAGGCTACGACTGAGCAATACCAAATCATTATGAATTTTATATCGAATAATATATCGAATCGGCTTGAATCACTCTGAATATCCGTTCTTACAATACTTCTATTTATACTCATTATGAGAACCGAGAGAATTGTTGCTATTCAGTGTACTCTGATTCAATTCGCATTTCAAAGGGAACAAATTTGACGAAAATTCATTTTCCCTCAAATATGATTTGAATATATTGCACTGATTTTGGTTATTACACTCGATTTACTACTGAATTGCAGAATTGTTTCTTCGAATCTATCGAAGCACCGAAATGAATTACCCACTCCTATATTCAAGAAAAGGGAATACATACGGTTAGGGCATTTGTATATACATTTGTACTTCTTCTCTTTATCATAATAACATCTTATGCAGTCTGTGACAATGAATAGAAATAATTAGTTTCTTAATTAATTAAAAATAAAATTACTGCATAATTTTTAAATCGTCTAGAAATTAAAATAATATTTGAGCACAATTCTAAACAAGCGGAGGTTACAGATCTCTATGTTGTCATGCTTCATCAGCACAGGAAGATACGGAATGGTTCTGTGCATGGACGTACTATTGATGGGTAATTAAAAGAAGGTTTTAAGAGCCACTAACAATCTGCAATTTCATTTTTCATCAGAATTTCTCCTAAGAAAAGTAGGATGAAACATCTAGAAAAACAACTGAAGACCAGTAATATAGTGAAATGCAAAGCCGTGGTGCAGCAACTCTATCTATCCCATGCGGAAAATATTTCTCTTGAGTTAAACAACTTCTTCAAAGGCTCTCAAGAGATAGATTAGACTATGCGGTGCCTGATTTAGGCACGATTTCAATCAATATACATATCGCCCGCCAGTCTTTGGCAGTTATTTTACCTGGTGATAACACTTTTTAGGATTTACTGTCAATGAACGGTGGCTTTACTGTAGCGAATCAAAACCCAAAAACTTACCGGAGCAATAGGCATCACATGCAACGATGAAAATTAAACACACTATTGTCACTGCAAGTACTAGTTTCACCGCCATTTTGTATCATACGGAACGTGATGGTTAGTATCTGATATTTTTATAATAATATTTAGTACTTTGTAGAAATTAAAAAGCCAAAATCGATATACCGTTTTATACAACATGTTGTTGGGTTATTTTTTTTTTGAAAATCAAAACCGGAAACATCACCTAGGGATGGGAGAAAGGACTCTTTTTAGTTGACTCTAATAAACAGAAATATAGAAATATTTTCACTCCCCTCCTACGGCGCGTATTTTTGGGTGTTTTGTGATTTAGGATACAAAAAATACTAAACAATTTTGTCGATTCCTCGCACGACTCTTCAAAACTACAGGGGGAACACTTCTAACTTAAAAAACATTAAATCAAGCCAATATCTTAAGCCTTTTTCTATGACTATATGGATATCTGAATCACAAATTTTGTTCGGACGAATAATTTTCTGACTTGGTAGACTAATCCTTTAACAAAACTAAACTTGGACGACACCTTCGATTAAGGATTAACTAAAAATGCGTATGATATATGTCACTTTTTTATTTGGCCTATTTTTTTCTATTTCGACGTACAAATGCTCACCACCGTTCACATCCCGTTCGTCTTATATATAGATCATGTTACTACATTTTTATTGTGTTATATAACACGAAATGTTTGTTCAATCATATAGAATTAAAAGTGAGTTTGAGACCGAATCTAGGTATCAGAGCTAACGGAAATTTCACTTCGGATACGACGTTGCACGACTCTGTAATAAAACGTCATAAACATTCGGAAAAAGAGGACATGCGAATGCTTGCATATGAAATAAGTACTGGTTAATGAACTAGAACAAGGAAAGTTAACATATCAAATTGATACATCCGGTTAAACTTTACCTGAATGAGTGTCAACATATTTTAACCATGTCATATTCTTCATCGAAAAAAGTCTTTTCAATATTGAATTTTTGTTTTATTTAAAATCAGTTACACAAGTAATTCGTCGGTGACCACTGCTTGACAAAGCAGCACATAGAGCCAAATTTCTAAATGAGTAGCCTATGACGGTATTTGTCATTTTCATTTTTCCCAATAGCGGTACAAGTGATTGTCTTTATGCCATTTTAATTTCAATCAAAGAGCAAGTACGCAAAGACATAGAAGAAGAATAAGTAGTTAGTCCCACGTTAGCCCAATAAGAAGCATAGTGAGCAGGTTTAGGTAAAAATGTCAGGATAATCCACATTTCTACAAATTCCTTTTCATCCAGGATTTTGAATAATTAAAATTACAAAAATCATGATTTTTCTGCAAAATAAAAAAGTATGGTCAGATATCAGCAATTTATAATACATTTACCTATTTATTAATTACTATAATGAACAACGTGCACTTAGTGGTTTTATCATGTGAATGGCTGGCAGTATACTAGTGTTTGACAAAACCAAGTTATTATGATAGTTAGGTCTTAATTACGTCCACTACACACAACAGACGAATTGGCACTGTAGCCTAATATCCTGAATTTGTTCGTGCTCAAAATAAACATTCCTTTTTGTTAACTGCAATAAAATGAAAACTATGTTAAAAGGAAAGATATAAATTGAAAATTTAATTATGTAGCTTTATTGTTGTGGGTTTAGGTTAAAAACAGTTCATGCTTTTTGTAAGATTTGTGGTTTTGTTTGTGATATGGAAAAGTAAATAGAAAAACATGATGAAAATGATTCAAATCAATTAATAATCGGCAAATTATCTTAATCTGTATTAAATCCATCACATAAACATAATTTTAATTAATGAATTTAAATTAGTGTTTTATTCGCATTAATCATTCAGATTTGCTGATAGAAGTAGACAGATAGGAATGACAAATCGCAATGGTGTAAAATTTTAATTGCATATGCCCATATCAGAAAATTTATACAGCAGTTTTTATGCAACAAAAATATTGACGAAAGGGTACAGTGCGGTGCTTTCCCAAACAAAAGTGAAATAAATAAATAAAAAGCGACGATCCATAAAAATCGATCAGATAAAAGGTATATTTGTATAATGTATGATACTCAAAAGCTGAGAATTCTATGCAAAAAATCTATGGTCAATCATGAATCACTGATAGATCGTACCTTCACGGCGACCGTGGATTGTAACGTACATTGCAACATAGTTGTGGGCAATATTGGTTTTGTCATGACGCCACTCTCGAATTATGATTGAATTAGTTGATTATAGACCATGGTAAGTGGCCAACATACATGGTAAACGAATGAAACGAAATAGCAAAATGTCGGCTAGCTACGCTACTACTCAAGACACCTGTTTTTCTTTCTAAATTACATGAATAGTTGGTATACGAATAAGCACAATTAAACAAATGTTTATTTCGACAGCCTATCCTGAACGGGTCTCCATTCGCTGATCAATGTGAATTGTGTAAGTTTTTCCGGGACATTCCCATTACCACAATACTTAAGATTTCGGCAGACAACATAATATGTGACCATTTCTGGACTCATATCCATATCCAATATTTTGCAAAACCCACTCGTTCTAGCGGATGTCACACTCTATGAAATATATAATAAAATGAAAGGAAGTCTTGAAGCGAGGTATACGAGAAGAGCAAAAATAATGAAATTTTTAACTTAATGTCCGTTTTATAAATGTGGCATAACAAATTGAATGCTGCAATTGGACAAAAGAAAAATTATGATAGATTTACATTTCTAACAATTTGAATGTTACGTATTAGTAGAAATATAAACGTGTCGAATTCTAAGACAGATTTATTTATTGGTCATGGTGATTTTATAAAGGTGGCAAAAACCTTGTTAATTCTTAAGCCTGGATGTATATTTAGTTATGTGAACCAAATATATGGTCTCGATATATATATGAGTGTAGCGCACAGCCCTTGCTCCTAACATGGAATGTAAGCAAGGAGCCAGTAAAGAATATTATTATGTATGTCGCAGAAATGCAACAGGTTTATATAAATGCGGCTGATTGTTCCCCTACGAAGGGTTAAAAGAGAGAACGTCAAATCAGTCAGCGTCGGTGTTTTCCGGTGTCTCCTTTCGCATTACTACCTCAAACTCAGTACTAAGGTCAATGCTGCTCTCAGCCGAGCCAAAACATTTTTACTTTCCTAAGCCGGTCCGCATCGCAACTTCTACGCAACTATATAGCTTACTGAATTAGGTTATATCCAAGCATTTTTTTCAAACGCATGGTAATGGCCCGTGACATAATTCCCGCTTACTCCTACCCTACCCATTTGTGAATATTTCGTAATATTTCTTTGTGGTCTCTGAAAAGGTATATTCCACTTGCTGCTCTCCGCTTGTGCCGCACAAATTCCATCAATCACTGACCATATCTTGACAGGGCTTCCATTTTGCAAACTGGTGGTAACGTGTACCAAATCGCCCTTGCTCCAAATAGATACAAAACAAACCATTCTTGAAACGTTGCTAGGCGCGCGAAGAACCTTTAGCGTCATGCAATTTTGCTATGAAATATTTTTATCGTCTTGTTAAGATTAAGAAATTGTTTTGCAAACGTTTGGCACCCCGTGGCACTGTGTCAATATTATACGGCGAAAATTAATGGATCCTATTTTCAGATGCCCATTCAATGCGAAAATCATTAAAATATATACATGTCGAAACCGAAATCAATTAGAATATAATAATATTGCAAGAATATATACAAGAAAGTTAAGTAATATGTGTTATTTCGTACACATCCCAGTTTGTACAGTGGTGAAAGAAAATGGAAGTGTATACACACCAACAAAATACAACAATTAAATAAAAAAAATACAGTGATACGCATTTAGTGAAAAGTAACGTATGGAATATCTTGGATGTTACCACGCCTGCGATTGCCTCCAGCCAAACCTCATATTCACAATCTGAATTTTAGTATCGGTTTGGGTATTACGCGATCGTATTATGGCTTTTCCACAGTTTCGGAAATATATATAAAATCAGAATAACGTAAAATATTTATTTTCAAAATCGATTGGAAAGCATTACCGTTTTCATGATAAAATATATATCAACAAGACTCTGATATATTAGTGCAGGGCGTTGACAACCTAATCTTGTAAAAATAAAATATTGAAAGTTGGTTAAAAGATCTAACGTTCACTTACGGCTTTCACTTTTCAAATCACAAAAGTCATTTTCGATAGTGTTTTCAATAGCAGTAATGCAAGCAACTTGGAATGAAGATCACATTTCTGGCGAAAGCGTAACATTACAAAGTCGGTTGCAATTGAGAGTTTTACACATCAGGCAAATTGTGATTGAAGGGGTCAAGAACTCAAAATGATTATAAAATAACATAGAATTAAAAAGTTCAAGGATGTCAATTCAAACTACTACATTTTTTTTTGCATTAGTACATTTTATTTGACTGAAAGTAAAAATATAGGTGAATTCCCCATCCCCTTACCCAAACTAAAGATCTGAATATACTTTGATTGTTTGCAAGCGTTTAGGTCGATGAGGAGACTTTGCGAAATCTTTCTGGATATTATAGCAATATACAATTCAACAATTTTCCTTCTAGACAATTTTAAAGTAATTGGCATTAGGCCATAGTTTCTGAAAGTCTATGGAGGTCTCCCTAACGAAAATATACGTCATAAAAGATAGGACTTTTATTTATTTGTTAATTGATTATACCTTTTTAGCAGTGAGCAATGCTCAAATTAGCATTTAATATCTTTCGATGGTTTTTCATACTACAGTCTGCAAACATCGAATTATAATCCTATTTATCATAAAATAATAATTGTATATTCAAGAACTAGAGGCGTGCAAAGCCAAATCTCAAAACAACTGTTTTGTTGCTCATGGCCAACAGATGAACCGTGCTTTGGTGTTGCACTATCGCCGTACCTCGTAATCAATATAACGATCATGAGATTGTGCTTTTGGTCTGTGAAAATGCTAACGTTGCATTCAACTGCCTAGTGATTAATTCACTTCTCACTTCTTCGAACTGTGATCAATATTTGTCAAAGTAGAACTCGAGTCTTGCTGACAAATATAACCGTGAATCCTCCTCAATCAAAATTGAACTTTGTCACGTACAAGTTGCTGATTGGATTCGTGGTTGAAATCTCAATACATGCACAAAATGCTGTGCAATGATGTCGTCAGTATAGCAAGTGATTCATGTGGCATAACGGCGGCGCCAGGGGCACATCGTTTTGTATGGTTATAGTTTAATGAGTTTTTAAGTTTTGATAACACAGTAAGAGATCGAGTGAGCATAGCCGAAAAGAATTCAAGCGTTATCAATTCATGCCGATCGCAAGACTGCGTGAAATACGAACGCATTTTTTAATTTCCCTGTACCCTGTAAGCGTGGGCTTTAAATTCGCTGTAAAGTATTTCCTGTGTGTCGTAAAATGCAACTAAAATGAAAAAAGAAAGTGGTGGTTAGTTCTATCATGTACCAGGGCGGATACCAATCACTGTACACAACTATTATGGTTCATTTCTTTTTATTTTTTCCGCTTAGAGTACAGTTGCTGTTGAAATTCTCACACATGATAAATATGAATAACACAATATATTTTTATTCTGCATTTTTGTGCTTTTCTATTATGTCAGCCTCTTTTGCACTACACTTTATATTTATAATATTCATCGACATTACGCTTGTAAGACTGTAGCATTCAAAAACATAGCTTTTTCGTAAATAATTTGTGATAAATGCGAGCAGGCGTCCTATAAGTAATATGAGCATGTATGCACGTGTCGCAATTGTGTTCGCTGCTCTCGCTCTCATTGTTGGAACTGTATTATGGCTACAAACTGAGAAGTCAATAGAAGCAGAATATGATTTCATTGTGGGTAAGTAAATTTGCTATTTGTTTTCGTTGTTTTCTTTTTTTCACCAACAGAAACAAGGTTTTGTTCTCTCAATATTCAACATATGCTTGTAATCATTGTATGCGAGCTGTTTTGCATAAAAAGGATGGAAACCTGCGCACTCATATTCAGAAAGTGCAAAATGCGCCTTCTCACCACATTTATTTTAAAGAAAAGCGCATTATATAAACAATTCATTTCAACGTGAAAATAGTTTCAATTCATAAAGTATTTGGATGCCTGCTTTTTCATTATATGCTATATACTTTTTCAAATTACAACTAATCTGGGATATTCTGCAATTATGAGATCGCGGTTTAATGCGTTTTTCTCTTCTAGAGACCAATATTGGACCTCCATTTTTCATTGTCAATGATACTGAATTACTCAACCGTGCGTCATTTGAGCGGGGCTCGCGCGATTCGATACTTCATCTACATCAAAAAAATATATATTTTGTTGATACAAGTGTTCAGAAGAAGTGTCTACCGCAATCTAAAGCCCAGGGCAAAAGAGCACAAAATGCTTTTTCATGAAATAAAAAATAAGAACAATATTAATGTTGATTCTACGTCCATCGAAAGCGATCAATAATCAACCGAATATATTTTAGTGATATAGGAATTTTATATTGCTTGAAATACCAATTTTCCTTTTTCTTGATGTTTCTCTTCCACAATTTTAATATATTTTAATAATATATTGAATATTCTTTTTAGTTGGGGCAGGAGTCGGAGGATGTGTTGTTGCAAATCGTTTGTCGGAAAGTGAAAACGTTAAGTGAGTAAAATTGAATCATATTGGCCTAATTACCGAAGCAAGATTTTTTTGCATTCTTTCACCAGAAAAATGAAATCCGATATAATATTCTAAAACAAGTTTGATTAATGTCCATTTGTCAAATGTTTTATCCAAGAAGTTCCGTGCTTCCGTGCCCTGCTGCAATTATTACTTCACACCACATATCCATCTTCGATAGATTTCGCCGTCTTCTATCCGTGGTTTATGTCCGACAAAATGAAATTAAGTCGGAACACTACTGTTTAAAAATATGCTTCAAATGTTTTCAGAGTATTATTGCTGGAAGCAGGTGAATCAGATCTGAACGAAGAACTAATACAAACGCCGAGTAAAGTCTTCTCGTTACCGGGGTCATCCTTCGACTGGAATTATACGACAACACCACAAAAACACGCTCTGCGAGGTTTTATAAATCAAGTAAGTCAATTAATTGAAAGAAAAATCTAAATAGAAATTGGCTTTGTCTCAACAAGTTATTTTTTTAAACATTATATATGTCCAGATGAGTACACATTGCTGACCAGGACTAGGTGATAAATAGCCCATTACCACCTAATATGAAAACGAACCCCATTTCATCAAACTAATAGACGGTGATTGGATTAGACCGCGAAAAAACAACCCATAATTCTTACTTGTTATAAGTCATGGAGACAATTATAAAACGGACCGAAATTGCTAAAAAATATGAAATCAAATTTTAATATTACAGGAGGAAAGTATATTCCAATCACGAATGATAGGCATGTACTTGGCGCGTGTATGTTTTCAATAAATATTGATGTGGTGATTGGTTCTCTGTCCAACAGATAAAAAAAAATTATAAATACATCAAAAATTATTTTTGCTATTGCGATACAATAAGTTATTTGTAATTTTAACAGAGTGACAAATGGCCAATAGGGAAGGTTTTAGGAGGAACAAGTTCCATAAATTATTTCAACTATATTCGAGGAAGTCACCATGATTTTGAATACTGGGAAGATCTTGGGGCCAAAGGCTGGAAATTCGAATCAGTGGAAAAATATTTCAAAAAGGCGGAAAAAGCAATCATGGGTGCGATGTCGAAAAATATTGGTCAAAATGGGCCATTGAAGTTGCGCAGAAATAATTTAAATAACGCAAGCCTATTATATAAAATGATGAATTTAGCTGCAAATGAACTCGGTAAGTCGTTGCATATCTTTCATTTTTTTTTTAAATTAGTGACACCAGTGGGATTGAACCTTAGAAAAAAGGAGAGAGTTTGTGATCGATCTATGACAGGCGCCGCAGGCCAATTTTATATTAAACGATCGTTTTTATATCGTATGAAAACATAAGAAATAGTTACAAAAGGACATTCTAATAATGATAGAAGATTACGCCGAAGGAACGCTAGTTTTTCTTTATTTTTTAAATATTTCAAGTATTTAAGGTATTGCAGGTTGAGTTATTCCCGCGCTCTCTTTTCCCCACAAATTTGAATTACGGCATGGACAAGGCTAAAGTTCAAATTTTTATACTTTAGTTTTTGAAGGAGGTCATCGATGTTTAGGTGTCTTTGGGTGGAGTGGGGCCTTATACAAACATTAAAGCACAGGGTTTCGATAGAATCATAATCAAGGATTCATTTACACAATAAAAATTAGTGAAAATTTTAGGGACAAAACTGTCGTCGTCAGTATTCTCTTGCGCGGAAATTTCGTATTACACGTTGTGCTTTTTCACGGTTGCTGTTTGGCTATTGAGATGGACCGATTTTTCCACTGTAGCTTGTTTAGTTACCTTCAGCCTATGGCCTGATTCTGCTTTCCCAGTGAGAGAAGTTTTCTCCACGATGGCGCGGTTGAGTTTTTATCCAAGTCTGTGGCCTACTTCTATTATGGACATAAATTCTGAATTCGTTTTGCATTTTCGGATAAAAACAAATGAATTAAATAAATTGTTGGGTAGAATTACTTAATAGTTCATATGACCTAAAACTTGCTCACTTTCTAATTGATACTCACACATAGGCCAATTTCCCCGTGAATGGTAAGAGATATATAGACAATGAAAGTAACAGTTTATGGCAACTATATTGTACAAGCAATATTGTTGCAACAGTAATTACTCATTGTTTCTCTAATGCCATCTCCTAGGACAGAACGGCCGTCGGAATAAATCACTAATTTACGAGAATTGTTCAACGTTGCGCAAATTCATCGTAAAATTAAAAAAAGCTCTATGTGTTCCTTATTTTATCTACAATAGCTCGTTCCGATCGGCTAATTCGGATTCCTAATTCCGATTCGAACACGCTCACCGACACGCGTGATGGCGTCTTTTGCTAACAGATAACTCTTGTTTTTTTGTTGTAGGTGTGAAAACGTCGGACTACTTCGACGAACTGGAGAGCCTGAGTCATGCGACACAAACTATTCATGATAATAAACGTCAAAGTGCAGCTACAGCTTATTTGCATCCTATCATGCATGAGAGGTAAAATCCTAAACTCATTTCACCCAACAACTCTTACTTACTTTGATCTAGGCATGACAGCTTACTATTATTGTGCACTATAGACGATTTCCTATACTAGGCAATTACTGAGATGCTTCTTTGTAGGACCCGATTTGGATTAGAATTAAAGTGATCGTAAATTGTATTGCAGCTTCTTCGAATCAAAATACCCAAAATATGCCAATAATATGTTATTCATAGGTCACATGTGAGGAAGTCAGGAAAGGACATTGCTGATATGTCTTTTCGCTATTATTAGGATATGTCAGTTGCATTCGAACTATACCGCACTTATTCATTAATAGAACCCAAACGAGGAAAAATCCGTATGAACAAGTCTTCGCCTGAATTGATAACAGTTGGCTAGAATTAAACTAACAGTATCAAGGCCTATACCTTCATTTCAGGAAGGATAGACTTCGAGTACAAACAAGATCTCATGTTACCAAAATCATATTTGATATTTCGAAAGGAAAGAAACCTGTAGCAAAAGGAGTCAAATATACAAAAGGAGGAAAGGAATTTGAAGTTTATGCAAAGAAAGAAATAATTTTATGTGGTGGAGCAATCGGAACTCCTCAACTTCTCATGCTTTCAGGAATAGGACCCAAGTCTCATCTCGAGAATCTGCAGGTGATATATTGTATAATAACAATTTCCTGTTTACATTTCTCGGCATTTCTAATAAGAAACCGTAGTGACGTCACGATATTTTTGGAGTACGTAATATGTCGATCATTTTTTGGCAATCATGACATTTTATAGCCTTGCACTGAGGAATCAAATTTTGCACCAATTTCCGCGTGATTGAACCATCTTCGTCACACAATTGCAATACTTGTTGTGAAACAACTTTGTTCCAGATCGAATCTATCGTCGATTTACCAGGAGTTGGTTCCAATTTACAGGATCATCTTATGTACAGAAGTAACTATATGATGAAAAATGCCTCAGTAAGTACATTTGCATTCAATTCATAATCAATGTCGAATAGCAAATATCGTCATATGTTGAAGGCAATATACAATCGATTTTGGACAGGTTTGACTAAAATCGATTGCATTTGGTTGGTTAAAAAAAGAAATTCCACTTCAGCTGGCAATTTTTTGTATTTTGGATTGATTAAAACCACCGGATTAAATTGCCCAGTCATAAACGCCAACTTGTACATGAATCAACGACTGGGGTATTCTATTCTTTATTTCTTGAAATAGTACTCAAAAAATTATCGAAAATCGGGTCTAATTATCCCGATATACGATAAAATGCTAGTATTCAGCAACGTGAGTTTTTTGCATGCGGCATATATTTCATCTTCAATTTTCAAGCTTCTGAATTCATCACTTCGGCTAGTACATGTGTTTTGGTAAACGTGATGGCAAAATATTGATTAATTTCAACCCGTTTATTTCTATTCCAATAACATCGCATCTAATTAAGGAGAACTCAGAATATAATTGCATTTTGTAATATTGTTAACACCCCTAATGAGAATTCTTTGTTTTATGATAAATCTTTTACGGTGTAAACCATCCATTTTTCACTGCTGCGTTTGTTTGCTTTTCTCTGGTTTGGAATCTCTTTTCAACACTTTGAACACAATATTTTTCCGACAGGATGATAACGCTGCACAAGATCTAGAAAATCTTGTTCTCAACAGCTTGATGCACTTACATTACACAACGCCGTTGTCGGGAACAAAGGAAAGTCTAAGTTCAGAGTAAGATATTCTGTCATTGAATCTCTCATTTTAAATATTTATGGAATATTTTGTAATTCATTCCACGAAGCAGATTCAGTAATTTGAGTAAGTTGATCCTATGGTGCGATTGGATTTGGTAAATTTCAATTTCCTATCCAGCATAGTACGAAAACTCCAATTTTCTGCGATTAAACTTCTCTGGGTGGGGATAGTTGCTTAGGTGTTAATTGATAATTATTTTCAACTACGACTAAACAGCTTTGCTCCTAGATTTGTGTGAAATCTAAATTTTATCTTTTGGATGGCATAGAGGGACTGGGTAATATGCAGAACATCCTTGATGTCTCAGCGCAGTAGAAAATGGAGCAAAATTGCCTCTCGTTAGAGAGTGAATCACCCTAGACATGATACAGTCCATCAACAGCCCATACTTGGAATAAATCTCATCACTATGACGGTTTCTAACTTTGGGAATATTTAATTACTGCTAATGGCCAATAAATTTACTATAATTTTATTACTGTGTACCTGCGATGCCAGAACGACAACCGCTCGCCCACTGTACTTGAACATCGACATGTTCGGCCAAATATGCGCTGTTGATGCACCGCCTGTGCATTAATCTCAAAAGCAAGGCTGTTTCGAATATTGAATCTGTACAATTACTTCAAACATCACATACTTGAGTATTCTAGACGATTCTCTAATTTATATATATCCTCAAATTACTTTAGACGCAGACCGTTTCCGGAAATTCAATACATGACGTCAGAGACTCCACTGAACTCAAAGGTAGTTAAATGTTAGTTCTATGGATATGCTCAACCGGTGAAAACAAACGATGTAATTTGCCGCCGAATGTTATTTCAAAACTGATATCAACAAAATCGAACCAGTTTGTGTTGAAATATATTTTGTTCAAATTGAAAATGATGTCATTGTTACGTCGAATCATAATAAATCATTATAGATATATATCATATTACAAAGATCGGTTACAATTCCGCATGTTTGAGTATATTTCATTTAAATAGTTACGCCTAGAGAATGCCTTACACACATTAGTGACTTCCAATCTTGTTGTCCAAATATAGTAGAGTCTACCACTCCAACTCTACAATTAAGAAACTAAATCTGTTTATGGTATTCTAGCTAAGTGAGATGTTCCGTGCCCCCCTCCCCCACAAATAAGCGGACATAGCTTAATTATACAAACCCGCGTTGACAAGGCCGTCAAAATACCTCATGTGTATTCCGAATAAGTTTTGTATCGTTTCTATAGATGAGCTCTATTTCATCAGGTCTATTTGTAAACTAAGACTGTTTCAAATTTGATTATTCTTTATTACTAGAGAGGTCATTTTCAAGTTTTCGCAAGTTTAAGTCATCCAAAATCGGAAGGAACTATAAGATTGAAATCATCAGATCCAAATGAATATCCCGATATTAATCCAAAATATTACTCAAACGAAGACGATTTAGATGTTCATATTGAAGGTAAACGAGATTGGAGCAATAAAATATATAGAGAGATTTAGTTGCGTTGTTACCTAAATTATCCTAATATCAGGGATTATTTTTTTCCGATATGAAAAAAATCACTTTCACATCATGTTTTTAATGTACTTTAGTATATAACTGTCTATTACCCAACACATATCTACATTTTTTTATAGCCACTTCTTAGAGTGGATCACCTTGTCCGAGGCCCTGTAACAGCGGTCATTTATAGGCGGACACGGCACAATTACTCGAATATACAAGTAAGGCATTGAAGAAAGCATTCAGAACTTGCACTACAAGAAAATTAAATTAATTGCCTAAAAACGATGAATAATATTATAATCAGAATCGACCATTGTGATAGTTGGAGTTATAAATGTTGGAAAAGAAACACTAATGTTGCTTCAGGACCACGCTGTATATGCGCGATGTTAATTAAAACTTTTTTCACCATCAACGTCCGAATCTTCTAATTCTCAATCCCCAATCGGGAATGTGGTATTTTGTCAAGCATGAGCCAGGTATGGAACGCGTCTAATCGCCGCGATCCAACAGTGACTCATACATGACGAAAGATGATTCGACGATTTTTTTCTGATTGAGTAATGATGATACTCTCTCAAAGGCCGAATGCAGTTTGTACAGAATATCCATATCGCGATGTTTTATTCAAAAATTCTACCTTTCGATAAAGATCAAGTTCTAAAATCCAGGTATATTCCTGTCCTTTATTTCGCTGTAGCGATTTACCCATCTAAAGGATAAGATGTAAATAATTAAATCATTTTGTGCTGTCATGCCATTTGTCAAGCCAGCATATGTGTATATAAAATACAAAAGAAACAGCTTAAAAGTTAGAAAGTCGGCATAAACAAAATCTTTGAAACAGGTCGTTTTCAACGCCATGTTTTCGAATGAGTCTTACAATAATAATATCTACCCGTGCACTTCATAAAATTCCATTTTGCTATTTCTCATCAATATTGTGGCATCTGCTTCATTTTCTGTATTCTTGCTCAGCTTTTATAAGTATCTGATTGATATTTCACAGGTCTCCTTTATTACGAAAAAATTGAAAATTCAGAAGCATATGCGATGAACGGTGTCGAGCTAATACCTCCAGATTATTGTAATGGAACACAACATTTGAAACCTCCTAGGTAGTAATTTTATTCTGAGCTCTCTCCTGGAACTACGTGATAAATGTCAACTTTTTGAAACGACATGAGCGAGCAAGCAAACCATTTTCCATTCGCTAAAATACGTGTTTTTTAGCCATTTCCGCTCGAAAAAATATCGCCAATGCTTTTCATAAAAAAATCGAGTTATTGATATATTCTTCCCTCCCCCTGAATTGCCAGATTAAATTATCTATCTACACTTCAGGTCCAAATCCTTCTACCGGTGTGCACTGCAGGAAAAATCAGTAACTGGTAATCACCCTTGTTGCACCGCAAAAATTGGACGAGAAAGTGATGAATTTGCTGTTGTGGATCCATGGCTACGGTAGATTTAATCATTTGATATTACGTGCTTCATTTTAGATGACACCACTGCACTTTATACACTTAAAGATAATTATTTTGCCGAAATTCTTACGAGTCTACTGCACGCAAACAATTAATTGCGGATTGTTTTTAGCATTTTTACGTTCTTAACAATATTTACTCCGATCAGTATTTTCATTTTGTCAAGCAGGGCCCACGGCTTTCTGGCGCGATCCATCAGTGACCCACGCTTGACAAAATATAAAAGTGAAAGAAATTTTTCATGTGTGCCTTCACGATGTCTTTTCTAACAATAATATTGTTGTTATTTTCAGAGTATACGGAATTGAAAATCTTCGCATCGCTGATGCATCTGTCATGCCTCGTATTACGTCATCAAATTTACAAGCACCTTGCTATATGATTGCAGAGAAGGCAGCTGATATTATACGAAAATATTAAGTAGTTCTAAAATATTTGACAAAAGATCAAATCAAAATTGAAAGGCACGTGTGCGTTAAATAGAATTTAACGGATAACTAGGAGAATCGACCACTTCTAATTTTGTATTTTCGCTTGTGATGAGATCTATCAAGAGTATTTATAATCATATTTGTATTTCGCAAGTACGATCATTAATTTTCAATGGCACAAAAAACTTGAATTTACGAACTAAAATAAATGATTAATCAGGTTTATATATGAAATATCATCACTTTTCACATATCCATTGAGATTCTTATTTTTCAGCATTCGCACCTTTCTTGTTTTTTGAAAATCATTTGAAGCATCTGCGGCAAAAATGGATCTTCCAACACTGATTAATGTAAAATTATTGAAGATGAGAGGCTGATTGTGTAATTGCGGATGATCAAATTTGGTCGCTGGTGGTGCGATCCATCAATGACTCATACATAACACAACGTACTTACCAGTATGGCCTATCCTTGAAGCAACAAATACACAGTCATACTAATGTATATTTCTTTTGAATCTGATACGTTGGCTTGCACGCACATTTGCATCCATGTGGGTTTGCTATATGCCATAAGCGTCTGACATAGTAGTGGATTAATTGAAAACGTTATAAACTAATTCTCACTCAATAAGTTGACTTCAGTTGCGATAATTGCACTTTATCACAAAATTTACGACTGGTTCGTGCAATTAAAGCTTCGAATTCGACCCGACTCGAATCACCCCATGGAATTTTCCGGCCCTGTGCTCAACAGAATAAAAAGTCCTCAGAAAATAAAAAGGGATACCTACTTTCAGGACATTTGTATACAAGCGTTTTGGATTGTTTTTTTATCACAATGCCATGGTATGCAATCTGTGGGGATAAATGGCAAACATTAGGTTCGTAATTGGATAAAATAAAATTCTACAGTTTTTACATCGTCTACAAATTTTGATGGAGAACCAAAAAAAGTCGGCGTGCCGCTAATAACGTATGGCACACTGTGGCTGTAAATCTTACATCATGCCAGAAATTCAATGCAAGATAGGAAATCCCTATTAGAATTTTTATTTCGTCAAGTGTGAGCCACAGGTGGACCGCTTCTCATTGAAAGTGATCCATCAGTCACACACTTAGTGAAAGCCGTTTTTACAATTTTTTTTTTCTGTTAGGGATAATATCCAAATGGAAACAACTAAAGATCACTCATATCACAATGGTATACGCATAAATGTGAAGCCAGCAACTGTATTCTATAAAGAAAATGTTCCGTGTAACTATGAGGCTTGAAGCTTATTTTCGCAATGGTAAAGTTTAGGCATAACTGTTTTTCTGATCGAACTACGCTCGTTTTGCCGCATTTCAGGCTTCAGTGAATGTAAGTCATGTTTCTGGGAGCAAGTATTATATTCATACATTTGATCTCGCTGAATAGTTAATAGCATTGCCTGAGTTGGTGTGTTGAACACATAATCGAATAGCTTGTTTACTGTGGTAAAAAATATCAAATACATTTTCGGATATATGTACCAACTTTTGCCGCAAACAAACTTATGCGGGTCACGCAACCATTTCTTCGAGTGTCATAACAAACGTCCTGTGGTCACTGCTCTATTGCCTGTCATTGTCCCGCTATATTACTAGAGTATTCGCTTATTTGTTCGTGCTTATTGTATACTGTATAATATTGAAATGAGGAAGAATTTGCGTGCATACCTTTGTTCTAGTGTGATGATATTCCATTTCATACGTTTCCATCAAAGAATACACAACGTGGGAAGAGTTGGAATGTAGCGTTGACGAGACAAACAATCGATGGAAAATTGACATTAGTATTTGATCGTGAACTATTTTCCGTACTCTTTTTTATGCGTGACATAAAATCTGTGCCCCCATCGTACAATCTATTCCTAATTATATGTATGTCAGGCATCATGCACATACTACCACTTTCCTGCTTCCCTGACAAAAGCGGACGACTTTTTAAGGCTTTCACTACAGCGAGAGTCTTATTGAAATTCAACGTTTTTTTTCTTATCATTATAATTTATTATAATGCTGGATGGCTCTAGCATCAAAGCTACAAGATCTAGCTGATTTTTGCATAACTTTGTTTGTCAGCTAGAATCTCGGTCCAGAACTCTGTGTGCTGTAAGACATCTCTTGGAAAATATATTAGTAAACATGGAAGATCCAGTGATGACAGTGTTTATCATGGTCAGGCGAAACCCTTCGTAGTACTGTGTAACAGTTCTAGTTATTATTAAGGCTTTCGTTACAGCGAAAGTCTTATTGAAATTCTACGTTTTTTTTTCTTATTATTATCATTCATTATGATGCTAGATGGCTCTAGCATCAAAGCTACATGATCTAAAGATCTAAAATCTTAGTTGAAAGGTCTGTGTTGATGGAAACTCTTTGTTTCATATTTTTAATGTAGACTTTCTCTCTTTGTTCCGGGATCTTGGATTTTCGATTAAAATGCAGTACTGAAAGTGATGATAATGAAATGCATAAGGCTTTTACAGGACAAGCTTTCGGAATGTGAATTGTGTGAAATCATAGTCAAAGAGTCAATGAAGAACTTATTTTTCGTACTTTCGCGTACTTTCCGCACTTAAGGCACTGATTTTCAGATATAATCAGTTGAAAGCGGCCTAATAGACTGTCTGTCAAAATCACATTGATTGACGTCATGGCTTCACGTGTTTGTGCGATTGCTGTTGTCAGATAATTTTTGGCTCCAGCATCAAAGCTGCAAGGTCTAGTGATCTAAAATCTTATTGAAGAGGTCTGTATGACTGAAATCTTTTTATTTCGCATTTTTACATAAGTTTATAAGTCTCTCTGTTCAAGGATTCTAGATTTTCTGTCAAAATTCAACCAAACATCACATTGATGACGTCATGGCGTCACGTGTTTGTGCGATTGCTGTGTCCAGATACTTTTTGGCCCTAGCATCAAAGCTGCAAGGTCTAGTGATCTAAAATCTGAGAGAAAAGGTCTGTATGACTGAAAACTGTTTATTTCACATCATTACCTATTTCAGATATAATCATTTGAAAGCGGCCTAATAGACTGTCTGTCAAAATCACATTGACTGACATCATGGCGTCACGTGTTTGTGCGATTGCTGTTGTCAGATAATTTTTGGCTCCAGCATCAAAGCTGCAAGGTCTAGTGATCTAAAATCTTAGTGAAAAGGCCTGTATGACTGAAATACGTGATAAATATCAACTTTTGGAAACGACATGAGCGACCAAGCAAACCATTTTCCATTCGCTAAAATACGTGTTTTAGCTATTTCCGCTCGAAAAAATATCGCCAATGCTTTTCGTAAAAAAAATCGAGTTATTGATATGTTCTTCCCTCCCCCTGAATTGCCTAGATTAAATTATCTATCTACACTTCAGGTCCAAATCATTCTACCGGTGTGCACTGCAGGAAAAATCAGTAACTGGTAATCACCCTTGTTGCACCGCAAAAATTAGACGAGAAAGTGACGAATTTGCTGTTGTGGATCCATGGCTACGGTAGATTTAATGATTTGATATTACGTGCTTCATTTTAGATGGCACCACTGCACTTTATAAACTTAAAGATAATTAGTTTGCCAAAATTTTTACGAGTCTACTGCACGCAAATAATTAATTGCGGATTGTTTTTAACATTTTTAAGTTCTTAACAATATTTACTCTGATCAGTATTTTCATTTTGTCAAGCAGGGTCCACGGCTTTCTGGCGCGATCCTTCAGTGACCCACGCTTGACAAAATATATGAGTGAAAGAAATTTTTCATGTGTGCCTTCACCATGTCTTTTCTAGCAATAATATTGTTGTTATTTTCAGAGTATACGGAGTTGAAAATCTTCGCATCGCTGATGCATCTGTCATGCCTCTTAATACGTCAAATTTACAAGCACCTTGCTATATGATTGCAGAGAAGGCAGCTGATATTATACGAAAATATTAAGTAGTTCTAAAATATTTGACAAAAGATCAAATCAAAATTGAAGGGAACGTGTGCGTTAAATAGAATTTTACGGATAACTAGGAGAATCGACCATTTCTAATTTTGTATTTTCGCTTTTGATGAGATCTATCAAGAGTATTTATAATCATATTTGTATTTCGCAAGTACGATCACTAATTTTCAAGGGCACAAAAAACTTGAATTTGCAAACTAAAATAAATGATTAGTCAGGTTTATATTTGAAATATCATCACTTTTCACATATCCATTGAGATGCTTATTTCCCAGCATTTGCACTTTTCTTGTTTTTTGAAAATCATTTGAAGCATCTGCGGCAAAAATGGATCATCCCACAGTGATTAATGTAAAATATTGAAGATGAGAGGCTGAATGTGTAATTGCGGTTGATCAAATTCGGCCGCTGGTGGTGCGATCCATCAATGACTCATACATAACACAACGTACTTACCAGTATGGCCTATCCTTGAAGCAACATATACATGGCCATGCTAATGTATATTTCTTTTGAATCTGATACGTTTGCTTGCACGCACATTTGCATCCATGTGGGTCCGCAATATGCCAGAGGCGTCTGACATAGTAGTGGGTTGATTGAAAACATTATAAACTAATTCTCACTTAATAAGTTGAATTCAGTTGCGATAATTGCGCTTTATCACAAATTTACGACTGGTTCGTGCAATTAAAGCTTCGAATTCGACTCGACTCGAATCACCCCATGGAATTTCCCGACCCTGTACTCAACAGAATAAAAAGTCCCCAGAAAAGAAAAAGGGATACCTACTTTCTGGACATTTGTATACAAGCGTTTTGGATTGTTTTTTATCACAATGCCATGGTATGCAATCTGTGGTGATGAATGGAAAACATTAGGTTCATAATTAGATAAAAATAAAACTCCAAAGTTTTACATCGTCTACAAATTTTGGTGGAGAACCAAAAAAAGTCGGCGTGCCGTTAATAACGTATTGCACACTGTGGCTATAAATCTTACATCATGCCAGAACTTCAATGCAAGATATGGTATACGCATAAATGTGAAGCCAGCAACTGCATTCTATAAAGAAAATGTTCGGTATAACTATGAGGCTTGTGCACCTTCGTCATAATCTGCACGTAGACAATATTTCTTAGAGGGCATAAAGCTTATTTTCGCAATGGTAAAGTTTAGGCATAACTGTTTTTTTTTTTATCGAAAATCTTAGTGAAAAGGTCTGTATGACTGAAATCTTTTTATTTCGCATTTTACCTGAGTCTCCAAGTCTCTCTCTCCAAGGATTGTAGATTTTCTGTCAAAATTCAACCGAACATCACATTGATTGACGCCATGGCGTCACGTGTTTGTGCGATTGCTGTTGTCAGATAATTTTTGGCTCCAGCATCAAATCTACAAGGTCTGGTGATCTAAAATCTTAGTGAAAAGGTCTGTATGACTGAAATCTTTTTATTTCGCATTTTTACCTAAGTCTCCAAGTTTCTCTCTCCAAGGATTGTAGATTTTCTGTCGAAATTCAACCGAACATCACATTGATTGACGTCATGGCGTCACGTGTTTGTGCGATTGCTGTTGCCATACACCTTTTGGCTCTAGCATCAAAGCTGCAAGGTGTAGTGATCTAAAATCTTAGTGAAAAATTCTACATGGACAAGGACAAGCCCTCGGAATGTGAATTATGTGTGAAATCATAGTCAAAGAGTCAATGAAGAACTTATGCCGCGTCCTTTTCGTATTTAAGGCTCTGTTTTTAGATATATTCATTTGAAAGTGACCTAATAGACTGTCTGTCAAAATCACATTGATTGACGTCATGGCGTCACGTGTCTGTGTAATTGCTGTTGGCAGATATTTTTTGGCTCTGGCATCAAAGCTACAAGGTCTGAGGATCTAAAATCTTAGTGAAAAGGTCTGTATGACTGAAAACTATTTATTTCACATTATTACCTATTTCAGATATAATCATTTGAAAGCGGCCTTATAGACTGTCTGTCAAAATCACATTGACTGACGTCGTGGCGTCACGTGTTTGTGCGATTGCTGGTGTCAGGTAATTTTTGGCTCCAGCATCAAAGGTGCAAGGTCTAGTGATCTAAAATGTTAGTGAAAAGGTGTGTATGACTGAAATCTTTTTATTTCGCATTTTTATCGAGTCTCTTTATCGAGTAACCCTATAGTGTTCTATAGTAACCTTAAAGTAATCCCATATGATTCAATAGTAATTTAAAGTAATCCTAGAGTATTCTATAGTAATTTTAAAGTAATCCTATAGTATTCTATTGTAATCTTAAAGTAACCCTACAGTATTCTATAGTAATCTTAAAGTAATCCTATAGTATTCAATAGTAATTTTAAAGTAATCCTATAGTATTCTATAGTAATTCTGAAGTAATTCCATAGTATTCTATGGTAATCTTGAAGTAATCCTATAGTATTCTATAGTAATCTCAAAGTAATCCTATAGTATCCTATAGTAATTTCAAAGTAATCCTATAGTATTCTATAGTAATTCTAAAGTAATCCTTTTGTATTCTATAGTAATCTTAAAGTAATCCTATAGTATTCAATACTAATTTTAAAGTTATCCTATAGTATTCTATAGTAATTTTAAAGTAATCCTATAGTATTCTATAGTAATCTTAAAGTAATCCTATAGTATTCTATAGTAATTTTAAAGTAATCCTGTAGTATTCTATAGTAATTTTAAAGTAGTAATCCTATAGTATTCTATAGTAATTTTAAAGTAATCCTATAATATTCTATAGTAATTTTATAGTAATCCTATAGTAATTTTAAAGTAATCCTATAGTAAAATTTTATAGTGATTTTATAGTAAATGTGTTCCAATTTTCTATAAAATTACTATAAAAATGCTATAAAAATACTATAAAATTACTATAAAATTGCTATACAATTTTTATAGTAGGGTAGAGATGGGATTTGTTACTGATTTGGCACAGTCGTGAGTTGAATAACCCAAAAATAATTTCAAGAGACCCTAACTATTCTGCCCCACGCATGACCCATACATTAGATAGATCAAAAAGAGTGTAAAGATAGGCTTTGATACTGATACACCAGTCCATGGTGTATATGTGATTTCTTCGGATTATAGCGGTAGTATGCATGACCTGATTATGCGTCATTACAGAGGTTGTTGGCCCCAGTAGGTTCACGGACAGGTCATAACAAATAATTCGAAAAACTTAAATAAACAAAAAAATATTTTGGGCCACTTTGACACGGTTTGTGGATAAGCCAAGAAATGTAAAGTGAATGAAAATACTGGATTTCAAGTTATTTAAGAAGTGTCAGAGGGATTCATCATCGCCTGTACAAATGCCACTGACTGCACTGTAGCGGATCAGTTCTATTTGGATTTTTTTTTTTATTATTAAAATTCCCTCTGATCAAGGCTGGGAGCAGTGCCTAAAAGCAACAACTAACGGCAACTTAATAGCTAAGAGCTGCTAAAAAAGGTATAGCCAGCAACTGCACTCTCAACGGAAAACACCCAACAGAAATGAACCGCCTTGAGAAAGTGCAGTGAGTGGTATCAGCCCTGGGTGACGGTAAAACGGTTTATGCGTTCCATGCATAGACGCTTGCTAGCAGATATTTAGGCATCGATTTCCACGCAATTCTTGTTGAAAGTTAGAGAGTGTGCTCTAGACGTTTTACTTCAACAATGTTAGATATAACAGTTATATCAGAAAATATGTGACAAACGAGGTTATATCTTTAATGCAGTTAATATGCGTCTTAGCATATTAATCTCTGATCCTCCCCGACTCAACTTCTGCGCCAACCATTCTCCTTAACCTTGCGCGTACTCGTACTCTTGTTTGTTCACATAGCTGGCCTCAGAGACGAACGCCTCTGGGGTGGGAACTGTTATACGTCCACATCGTCCACCCTGGGTATTCCATTGGCTAGCAAAATTACCAGTAAACAAGCAGCACTAATACACTTTTTTACTAACTGCCTCCGAAAAATGGCCAAAGCGGGAAGCCGTGGGAGTAACAACAAAAAACCGTCTTTCTCAGAAGTCAATAAAATCAACATTTCTAATGTCTATCACCCGTATCCTGAATCTTTGGATATTTCTTAACTTCCTCCTATAACTCGCAATACTCATAATATATTTTCTGGGGATTTCAATTGCCGGCATGAAAACTGGGGTTACCTGGGCAGCATTACAAATGCAAGTAATTTGGAGGACTGGTCTAGCCTCAATAATCACATAACTTTACATAGCCCAAACCAATCTGCATCATTTTATTCTGGGAGGCAGGGTTCGTTACAAATCCTGGTATGACCTTCTGCACTCAAAAAAACGGACTGACACCAGCACGAAAAATATTGGAACCATTCCCCCACTCACAACACCACACCGACTAGCATTCATACAAATCCCAGCACTAATGACTCCAAGCAAATCTTCACCAATCCGTTTTTTTAGGATGTTCTACACTTAGAGTTCCTGGTTATACATTTTAACCACTCCTTTCCCATATGTGTTTTCAAATAGTTTTTTCCCGACATTCACTTAAAAAATAGCTGAAAATTATACATTAGCCTTTTCATGGAGGGTATATATCTAAGGAATTTAAGAAACCACACAAAAGCGCGGTCTATTTATAAAACCGTTTAATAAATAAGGATGTTTAATAAAATTTAATTTCTGGTTGAAGTATTTTTCAATATAAAATCTTTCAAAAACTTCAAAGTATTTGTAAATTATTATTTCACATAGTTTTCGAACTAATTTTCAATGTTTCTCTATTTGAAAAATGAAATTAAAAAAAAAAAAACTAGAACGTGCAGCTTTGATGCTAGAGCTAAAAAGTATCTGGCAACTATCACTCACACCACGTGGCCATGACGTCAATCAATGTGATTTTGACAGACAGTCCATTAGGCCACTTTCAAGTGATTATGTCTGAAAAACAGAGCCGTAAGTACGAAAAGTACGCGGCATAAGTTCTACATTGACTCTTTGACTTTGATTTCACACATGATTCACATTCCGAAAGCTTGTCCTGCAAAAGGCTTATGCATTCCATTATCATCACTTTCAGTACTGCATTTTGATGGATAATCCAAGATCCCAGAACAAAGAGACTTGGAAGTCTACATTAAAAATACGAAATAAGGAGTTTCCATCCATACAGACCTTTTAACTATGGTTTTAGATCTCTAGATCTTGTAGCTATGCTAGAACCATCTAGCATAATAATAAATAATATTAATAATAGCTAGAACTGTTACACAGTACTACGAAGGCTTTCGCTTGGCTATGATAAGCACTGTCATCACTGGACCTTCCATGAGTACTCATATATTTTCTAAGAGATATCTTACAGCACACAGATTTCTGGACCGAGATTATAGCTGACGAACAAAGTTATGCAAAAATCAAATTTCACCTTTCATGATATCAAATCAGGTCATGCATACTACCGCTGTAATCCGAAGAAATCACATATACACCATGGACTGGTGTATCAGTATCAAAGCCTATCTTTACACTCTTTTTGATCTATCTCATGATATATGTATGGGTCATGCGTGGGGCAGAATAGGTAGGGCCCAAAATATTTTTTTGTTTATTTAAGTTTTTCGAATTATTTGTTATGTCCGTGAACCTACTGGGGCCAACGACCGTTAGGCACGAACCTCTGTAATGACGCATAATATTTTTGTTAAAGTTTAGGCCACAGTTGAGCTCTAGCGACAGCTAAAGGACGACAGAATTACTTGCGCAAATGTTTTTCCAAAATTGGCCGTTAAAGCGCAATGCATTAAAAGGCACTAGCACATTTCATTCACGGTCAATAACGTCACCATGAAAAGACGCAAAAAAGATATATCTATTTTTTTTTTCGGTAATTTTATGATATAACTGATATATCGAACGTTGGTGAAGTAAATTGTCTAGACTCTTTAACTTCCAACAGTAATTGCGTTGAAATCGATAATTAAATATCTACTCCAGAGTAAATATATAGCAATTTTAATGGCATATTGAATCATGGAAGGCAGTGGTCACTCGCTGTTCTGAAGTTTTGTTAAATTAGTGCAATTTCTCTCAACCGATAAAGTATTTTTAAATTCCTTAACGCCAGCTATGAAGAAACTCATATCGTCTAACCCGTTTAAGGGCGAGGGTGAGAGAATTATAATCAATAATATTTGGAGGTGTTGTAAGCATGCGAAATCTTAGATATCCAACTTCAGCGTTTAGATAAAGGGATAAAGAATTTCTTAACACATGTCAGACGTCTCGTAATTAAGAGGCGATCATGAGGGATAAAATGAAAGTATGAGGCGGTTTCACCATCACCCAAATTTAGTCTTTATACTCTAGCCTAGGGATTCAGTTTTGCATCGAATACTTTCCGCTTATGGGCCAACTTCTGATATTTTACGCAGCTCTTCGTTTTATATCGTCGCCGGTTTTTGGGTTTTGGTTGTCAATATAATTGGTCCCAAAGTTTCTTCTGGTCTGCAAAGCTAGTCGCTTCGTCGCAATGTTACCTCCTTTTGTTTATTCAAAAGAACTTTCTCCTTCGGTTCCCCTCAAAAAATCTTCAACTGACAGACGCGTTTGGCTGTCATTTCATATCCCTTCATTGTGGAAGTTCTACGGTGTTACAAATAGTTCTATAAGAATCTTTTATGATCGAACTACTAAGCTCTGTCACATTGTTTTCCTCATTACGCCAACTTAAAATGGTTTCGAAACTCGTATTAATAATTTTTTTTAGTGGAAGAAGACTCTTTAATCTTCCTTTGTTTATGTAGCACTCTACACACACATGATTCAGAAGACTTTCATGTATAACCTTACTTTGAGAGCGAATAACGATTGAAAAAAATTTTTATAAAGTTTGAAGAAATTTGTGAGAAAGACACTCAGTCACTTGTGGTAGACACTAGTTATATATATATTGATTAGGAAGCATACTTCTTGTGCTTCACGCTGATTGAGTCTGAAAAGAAGATCCATTTCACAGATCAATATTGTATTGTATTTGTATTTTGAATGTAGTGTTTTGTGTAGAAAATTGTTAGGACCTAGCGGTATATGGAAAACAGAAGCATAGAGATATTTCGGATTAATTTTTAATGGTGAAATGGGAAAAAGGAATCGCCAAAGAGCAAAACCACGAGAATATGAATGTGAAATATGTGGACAAATTTTGACTGAGAATCATAGTTTGCGAACTCACATGCTACTTCATACTGATGAAAAACCGTTTAGGTGTGAAATATGCGAGAAAACATTTCGTAATAAAAGTAACATGATGAAACACATGCAAATACATAACGAAAATAAAGAATACAAATGTGATATTTGTGATAAAAAATTTCAACAAATGCAAGGCGTGAGGCAGCATATGATAGTTCATAGTAACAAAAAACCACATGTTTGCAAAATATGTGAAAAAGCATATAAGCGCTCCAGAAACTTGAAGGCTCATATGCAAACACATTTAAGAAGCGAAGTTTTTCCATGTTCGATTTGTTCTTTTGTCACCAATTTGAAGGAGAACTTGGCAGTTCATTTGAGAATCCACACTAACGAGAAAAACTTTTCATGCGATTTATGTTCGAAACGATTCCGATCGAAACCTTGCCTAGACCGACATGTGGAGGAAGTGCATATTAAGTAGAAACTATTTAAATGCAAAATATGTGGGAAAGAATCTGACTGGGCCTCAAATCTATTTAGACATATGAAAATGCATGCGAGTAAACAGTTTCGATGTGACTTATGTGAAAAGCTTTTTAAGGATAAATCTGCGTTTTGAAGCCCACAAGCTTCTGGCAGATAAAGACAAGCCATATACTTGTGAGATTTGTGGAAGAATGAGCTGCAGAAAGAGCATTATGAAGTTACATACGACAACTCACGATAAGAGGAAAGTGGCGTGTACTATTTGTGATGGGAGATTTGTTAAACCTTCTGACCTGAGGAAGCATATGAAGAAGCATGAAATTACTAACTAATGATCTTTTACCGAGTGATGCTGTATTTGAAACAACTGAAATAAATTTTATTAGAGTTTCATCTTCTGTAATTTCATTATTTTCATTGTAAGTTGATTGGGCATGTAACTGAACGGAGAAAAATGTGAGTCCGAAAAACAATATATTTTTGAAGCTAGAATGAGATAAAGAGAGGGTGGTATTTTTTCTGACTTTAGGCGTAGCTCCTCATGTAGAAATTCACTTTGAGCAAGGCCCGAAGCAGTGTCTAAAAGGAGTAAACCGACGGCCACGTAATAGCAAAGAGCTAAAATGCTATGTATAGTACCAGCAACTACACTTTAAACCCTGTAGGTACGGATAGTAGCAACGTATTTCCATCATGTTGTATAAGACAACTAAATGGAAACAAAGTATTGTTAGATGGTTGTACCATCGCCCAGGGCGGATATCACGTACTGCACTTTCTCATGGCCGTTCGTTTCCGTTTGGAATGTTTTCCGTTAAGAGTGAAGTTGCTGGTTATACATTTTTAGTAGCTGTTATATTTATATTTTGATTGTAGTGTTTTTCTAGCTAGAGCGACAGAAAATTGTTAGGACTAAGCGGTATATTCAAAACGGAGAAGTTTTAATTTTTCATGGGGAAAGGGATCGCCAAGAAGTAGAACGACGAAAATATGTGGTCAAGTTTTGACTGAAAAGCATGGTTTGCAAACTTAGTGTTACTTTATACTGATGAAAAACCGTTTAGGTGTGGAATATGGAAGAAAACATTTTGTAATAAAGGTAATAACATAATGAAACACATAATAAATACACTAAAATAAAGTATACAAATGTGATATTGTGTTACACATATTGAGAAAAGGCCCAGCTATTTCTTTTTTAATTTAAAATTGTTTTTCACTATTGTCTTCTTAAAAATGTTTTAACCCAATAATAAAAAACCTAAAATATCAGAGGGGAGTTTCAGAACTCTCGGAATTAATGATATATTTACATTCTATAGTGTTTTAATTTCCTTCTTTTCCAAGGTAGTTATCAAGTTCTGGGTTTTACATCACATTTGTATTAAAATCATTTCTACCCGATATTTTACTGACCTATTACTCTCTTGTCTCGAGTCGCTATTTTAGGAATTGGTAAAAGACGACGCAAGGGGATATTCGATTCGTGAAGTCAAAGTCTAGCCTAGGCGTAACAAAACATTTCTGTACTTGTATATTTTCGAAAAAAAACAAAACAACCAAAATCCAGGTACCAAATCATGCAAAGATAAACACGGACGTAGTACAACGTACAACGTAGTTGGGAGCGTATTCCGAACGCTTTTACCGATTGAGCTAACGGGACATTGGAAGCATTTGTGATGATTATTGGTGGTTGTAGTGTATCGGTACTGGCTCATTTCGGTATCAGCATGAAGGATGGTATCGGTGCATCCATACTACAGTGGTACTCGTATTAAGTAATGATTTCGATTCTTGGGGTCTTATATGTATACGGATATTATAGTTTGTTGCGTTCGTTCGCACTGTTACTACAAACTCACTTGAGGTAAATACTCCCCGTCCGAGCTAACTCACTTCTCATTCAATTATTTTACTTTCCCAGGCTGCTACTTAACGCAATTTCCCGGGCAATCCTGCTGTTGTTCTACAAGTTTTAAGTCTGTCAGAATGTATATTCAGAAACATCCATTTTTCAAAGCATGTTTATGAAATATTCCCTACTCACCCCTAATATGTATGCATATTTTGAGATATTGTTTTTATGATGTTCGGAAATTCAACAGCGTTTTCGGCGAAAAAAAACAAGGGTAACATGTAGTGATCGCCATTGCCCCAGACTAAAATCCAACAAAGCCTTTTTGTGCCAAACGTGGCCGCGCGCAGAAACTTTAAGCGTTATGTACTTGAACACTATACGAAGAGTGGACCACTCTTAGCATAATCATGTACTAGAAGCAACTTACAGACGAACATCATTAGTGCTGTTGAAAAAATATCATCTTTCCGGTTCGGTGAAACCTACCCAAGTTATAACACCCTGGGTTGAGTGGTGAGCATGGATTAACAGTCCGGACTTGTTGGGACTCTTTTACCTGCGATGGCAACATGATAATCTAGGCCATCACGCCACCCGTTAAAAATATTTGTTTTAATAGCTTTGTGGCATAGTCATAGTATTTTATTTTCCGCTAGGTCATCAAATTAAGCAGTGAACAATGAACATAGGAAATTTTTGAAAAATAAAACGTGAAGGACTAATGAAAGCTAGGCTATCGGGAACCAAATTGGTTATCGGGCAGCGGCAGATTCAATGTCTATAAGTACATAGACCATATGGGCAAGGGCAACGAAGGAAGTAAATTTCGTTCATATTGTGGCGCTGAATAAGACTGTTTATTTGCGTGACAATCATTCGCATGTTCGACTCAGTCGGTTGGGCAAGATCGATTGTCCGAAATGCTGATAGTTCGATTCTTGACTGTCTCACCGCAGAGATTGCCCTACGTCAATAAGTAAATGCTAGCATTTAACATATACACACTCACTTCCAAATTCCGTGCATAACGGTTGTTGGGTATAGGCCTCCTAGTTGGACACAGGTCATAGCAAATACTTTAAAACCCCATAAAAATGTGTTTCATGTTTGGTCCGGTTGGGACTTTGTTTCTTGAAAATCCTTGACGGATGCATGTATCGTGATTTTGGGATTTCATCCATGGATTCTATATGAGGCAGCGTGAGTAAAACAATGTTCCGTACAACGCATCCTATCTAGTGCGGCAATGTTTATAAATGTAACACATATATGTCATTTGACAGTTATATGCTGCTTAAATGTGTTGGGAGATATATAGCCCAAAACGTGATACAAATTCAGGGTAAAATAGAAGCCTAGTAATTGATTTTATAAAAGATATAACCTTATGTAAGATTTACGTGTCTACCGAGTTGAATCTTGTGTTTCGGTGGACGCTTGAATGAGACTCAAATTCACGTATTAAAGAGTTTAGCGCTTGATTAGGCATCTGATCAACTGCTTTTTTTAACATTTATATATTTTGATAAAAGACTGAAAATTATGTCGATTTATTTATGTTCTTGATGAATATTTTGAATGCGCAAAATGGCATATCATTTCTTTGCTTCCTTTTAGTAGCCTCCTACGGCAGGCGAGGCAATTCTGAAGCCCAGACAAAAATTTTTTATATGAACCAAATTTACACAAATTTCAATGTTTCCGCATTCTGCAGCATTAATAAAATGACACAATTTATAGTTTCCTTATCTCTTAGTAAGACCTTTTGAATTAAATATATTAATTTTGGGAAGCTTTTGCACTCGCACATTTCATTTCCCGATCGTGTGGATCTGAAAACCTTCAAAACTCGAGTGAAAGTGTCTGTTGGGCAGCTTGTCAAAAGACTTCTGTCAAGAGTATTTTTAAAAATATTTTTATGGTGTTGAATCAATAATGCAACAGTTCAAAAGACAAATAATAACTTATATGCTTTAAACCAATCAATCAACATTAAGGCTGACAATACGGTACGACGAGATATTTATTTTATAACTGACGTAGACAAACATGCAGAACGTTGTTTTCTGTTGTGTGATGAATCGTTTGTTGTGTTAGTGTAGACAGATTTCTGACGTCGCATTTTAACAGCAAATAGTTCAAAATCAGTTCACTTTTCTCATGTTTTTTAATGTGTCACCCATCCCTGACCAAGAATACCGCTAACCGCGATGGGGAATAACATGGCAATATTAATCGCAATGTTTACCTGAAAGTTGTAGTGTCTGCGTTTAAAATCTCAACTTTCCTCCTCTAGCCAAAAACGTCGATACACAGGTTGTCGCACTATTGTCCTTATAAAACTTAGCATATTAAAAATTTGATTTTAATTTATACCTTTACTAATTTTTTACAGTTTTCGGTATGTTTCGGTACGTTTTCGGTATGTTTCAGCCATTTTTATTTGTTTTCTTTCGTGATAAATGAGTAGAGCAAGTTGTGAATATCTAAAAATTAACATCATACAACAAATAGCAAATTCCTACGAAATGTAATTCGTGTAATGTAATTCGAAATGTAAAAGAGGACTTACGACAGATTAAAATGGATTATATGCATTGATGAGGTATTATTAATGTGGGCAAATAACCATCCCTTCTCTTGATATTTTTTTCAAAATTGGACGAAGTCAAAAGGAAAATTCATTTTCTCAAATTCTTTTTTTTTCATAATATGTCACAGGCAGCCTGCGCCGTGGCGGAGTGATTCACACAACATGATTATGCAAAGTTTTCTCATTAGAAAACCAAAATGCGTAGGTTGATAGATATTGTAACATCCATTAACAAGATATAATTGTTACTTGACTTGTAGATTGATGTAGATAGATTGATATAAGGAGTGTGAAGTTGACGCGAACGAAAATTCGATCAATAGAACTTGACAATGTTCTTAAAAGTTCTTATTTGAGTATTATATATCATATTTATATTTAAGATTACAAGTATTAGAGTATTCTGAATACTAGTATTAATTAGTTTAGATCGGAGGTATTAGAATTTGGGGTAATATTCAAAATCTTACTCTGACCAAATAAAAATGCCGTAAATAATGCCTAAGCAAAAACAAAAATATGTCCTTAGAAAAAAGTTTTTTTATATCACGATAAATTAGTAAACAAAAATTATTTCAGGTGTGTCTTATGTTTTATAGCACTTAAAAAGTCCATTGTGGGATTTTTGGTCGACGAGAGAAAGATGAAAGCTTGTACTCCCTAAATATGCTGGAGCAGCATCATTGATGATGTGTGTCCCCACGTTTGGGCTACGATCCATCGATGGTTCCTACTTCACTTACCATACTCCATATTTTAGATGGAAGGGATAACATAAATATATCATTCATAAGTGTTTTGTCATCAATGACGGAGAATGTTCGATACACCACCAAACCTAGCTAGAAGAAGTTCAAGCATGTTTTGTTATGTATAAATAACTGAAGAATTGCACAGCAGAAGTTGCTTATGCTTGACAAATCAAAATTTCAGATTGAAAGTTTGTCATCAAATTCAGTACCAACCGAGGAAACATCAAAACTATCTATTCTATTAGATTACATGTAATTATATTTAAACATACAGTCGCATAAAATATAAATAATGTCTGCATAGTCTTCAAATAATTGAGTAGTGGAAGAATGGCATCACAGTGAATAAATATTATCAAGATGAGGGACAGATTGAACATGCCCGACTAATTTTGACAAATCTGTCAACTTGTTCTAAACAGTCACGATGATGATCATAAATAATATGTCCACATTAAAATGTTCTATTTTGTAACTTGACCAAGCGTATTTGGAACAATTATGTAATTGAAGTCACGAAAAAGATTTGGGAAACTGAATCGGAAATGAGGTCATCCACATCCACGCCTTGTATAAGAAAACTTCTGCTCAAACATGTTAATGTTGAGCAACTGGACGCGCTGCGAGGGTCGGGACATCGGTGGCTTTGCGATATTAGTTGAATTCGTTCTGTTCTATTTATTTCTGGGGTCGAAAAAATAAAGTCATTCAAGAGGTAACATTTGTTTTCTGATTATTCATTGTAAATTTGAGATGTATAGTCGTTAAGATTTGAATTTCCATAACGTACACATTGCATTTTGTATCGCTGAAAAGCATCGAAGGAGTGGTAAGGGGTTCTTCCATTGCCCGGGCAGTGATTTCACAGCAGTAGCAAGGCACTCGAAAGGCAGATAGACATAGAGCTGTACAAAGTTTTTGAAATGAAACTATCAGTTTCGGGAACAATTTCAACTTTCATCAGTAAATAGGTAGACTAATTCTAAGATAGAAAGAAACATTACTTGCATAAGAGAAGATCTACATTACAAAAAGCAAAAAAAGCATATCAACTGCATCTTGAGCTGAAAATATTCCATACAGAACTGACGTGACCTGGGTGTTGATATAACTGTCACATCCCTAATAGGGGAAGAAGTATCGCCTGAAACGTAATTTGTTTGCTAGTGTTTAAGCACTGTAAGTATTTTTTGCAAATAGTAAAATCCGAATAAGAGAAAATAATGAAATGTTCACTGTACTATGAGTTCAGTTTACACTAATTTTTGAAATAAATAAGACTGGGCAACTAACTGTATCCGGTTATTCAAGTCGAAATAATTCGACTCAGTTGTAAGTCGGTCATGCTCAAAAAAAGATGAAGTGGAACTTAGAAAATGTCCCCCAAAATACATTTCGATATTTTGATAATTGAACGAGTTTTTTTTATAATTAACCCGAATCACAGATTGGATACGATTCGCAAAGATTTATACTAAGCCGATTTGATTAATAATCCAGTTTTCCACAGCCCGATATTTTAGTAATCGTTAGTTAGAGGTTATTCGAAATTAAAAATAAATGTTCTGGTTTGACTTCTTTTTATTAAATTATCTTTTTAGTTTCTTGAATTTATTCTGTTTATACCAAAGATTTTTACTTTCGTTTGCGTCAAAATTCAGTTTACAAATTACCAGTTTAAGAATATCAATTTGTAGAAATTCTACACTACTATTCCTGTTTCATCTCTGTCCATCAATTGCCCTTATTGAAAGAAATCGAACATAAAAATGAGGATTGGTATAATTGGAGCTGGAGCTAGCGGCCTGACCGCTATAAAATGTTGCATCGATGAAGGATTAAATCCTGTCTGTTTTGAAATGAGTGATAAAATTGGAGGTTAGTACTTAAAATACCGTCGCACTTCGGTATAAAATTTTGATCTTCGGTAAGTATTATTCGCTTGACAAATCAATTTATTTTATCCGGAAGAAGGGGGTGTGAATAGCGTTAGAAAATAATGCCGCTTAGATTAGTCCAAACGCATTTTATTTTCACACTGTAACAAAATTGCAGTAAAATTCCTGCTCTTGGCTATAATTTGACAGAGATATTGAAACAAAGCCACAAATCGAATTTTGTTGTCAATTATGGGCTGTTGATGGAACGCACCGGCAAAGTACATCAAGTCCATCAACAGTCATAGTTGGCATTCATCTCATCGGTAAGGTGTTTTCTGAATTTTAAAAATATCCAGTTACTGAAAATGAACAGTTTATTTACTGCACATTTATCATAGCGTACATTAGATCTTTATATTAACTGGTGGCTCGCGCATAGTCTTGGTAACGTCCCGGTTAAAAACATTTAGGTCACTATCCTTCAGTGGTTGGAAGTAATTTTCCCAAAGAGTTTTCCTGTATTGCGTTCAATTTACATTCATATCCTTGTATCTACTGTGTTTAGAATACTCCTAAAATATTTCCTTCATGTCGTATGAGGCGACTTGAGGATAATAAAGAAGTGGTAGATGATTTTATCATCGCCCCGAGCAGATACCACACTCACTGCACTTTACAATAGCGGTTCAGTTATATTTTAGTTATATAATTATTTGTTTTCAGCTTGGAGTGCCAGTGGTGGCACTACCAAGGCTGGTAGTACGGTACGGTACGAAGTTCGGTACGGTGCGGTTGAATTTTCCGGTACGATAGTACGGTACGAAGTTCGGTATTTATTTCGTACCGTACCGTACTCTTTTTCGTACCTTCGCATTACACTCTATTCTTCTCAAATAAATTCAAAAAATAATTTCATTTATCATCTATGCCGTTTGATAACGGTGCTCGGATAATATAAATTGTGTCTATCAAAGAATTTTTAAACTGAAGGGCAATTTTAAATGATTAAAAGCGGCGCAGGTATGGTAATAAAAATGCAACTGATTCATCGGTTTTACTGCGGTGGCGTAAAACTTTGTGATTGCGTGGAAATACATATAGGCATAGGAAATACATCTGAATGCATTTTTCTGTAATAACGAAATTGTGATGGCCCAATTAAAATCTACAAGATAAGCAGCAATCATAATACTATAAATCACGGTGTTATCACGGTGCCCGAACATACCAACTACAAACGCGGATCCAGAAAAAAATTCAGGTGGGGGCACATTTTTCCAACATGCAAACACAGGCTTTCAAATTTACAAAAGGATTAGGATGCCGGAGGCGCGCACAATTTTTTTGAGAACGAAACAAAAATACATGTTTCAAAAGTGAAATAAACATTACCAGACAGGAAAATGTATCTGCGCGCCGGAAGCCCGCTGAAATTTTTGTAAAAATTGAATAAAAATTCTCACTTTAAAGGCTAAATGCTACGAAATATACAAAATTAATCAGGGAAAATATTGCGCAACGCAGGCGCGCGAAAATTTTTATAAAAATTAAATAAAAAACTCTCCCCCCTTGACCAACTATGCAACTAAGCTAACCAGTAACCACCGCTTTTACGTTTTGTTTGTACTCTGACACGCAGAAGTATATTATCAGAGCAGAAACATCAGAATATAAAGATATATTTAGACTGTTTTGAGTTGAATGTTAGCTGATGCTCATCTTAAATAGAAGATATATTTTGTAAAAAACAGCCAAGTCACAATGTAGACAACGAGGCATGTCGGGAATAGGTCTGTCTGGTATGAAAAAATAAATAGCATTATTCAGTAATGTGAAGAGAAATACCAGATGCACAATGATAATGTTTTTATAAGCATGCCATCGAATGAGACCGCACGAAACCCCTGTGTGGTGCACAACGAACATTCTTTTGTCGAGAGAGAATTTCTTGTGACGACACAATGCTGCTAATATGCTAAATATTGCTTCATGCCAGATTTTTCGCGAAAACTGTGCTCATCCTACCACCATTTATCACCACCGGTGTACCATTCTCATATTATACGCAATGTGAACAATGATATTGGGGCGACATTGCTTAATTACGCGCATGCTTTTCTGTCCTGGATTTTAAACCAGATATCATAAAACTGCATCACTCTCTGCTAAAAATGACGTTTAGTTGATTCATTTTAGGTACTTGTTCCGGCTTTGCTCAGAGTGAATTGCAATAAAAAATGAATAAAATTGCATAATTCGACAAAGCAAGCCTGCTGAAAAAATTTGTTTACAGTTTATTTACTAGACTTTCATTCTTGAAATATCATGTATGAAGGAAGAGGCTAATTTTCAGTCTTTTTCTATGCAGGTATATGGGATTATGTATCAACGAGCAGAAATTCGGGAGCTGTCTACAAATCTGCTGTCATCAACTCAAGCAAAGAATTAATGTGTTTTTCAGACTTCCCTGTACCGAAAGATTTTCCAAATTTTATGCATAATTCCAAAGTACTGGAGTATCTTAATTTGTACGCAAAAAGGTGGTTTTATTTTATTCCTATAGGTATTGAAATTTCAGTCCGTTTCCCCTTGCAAACATATTCTTGCGCCGACATTGTATTGATATTGAGAATGCTTACATCAATTTTCATTACTGGTCTCTTTTTGACAGATTTCAATTGCGGCGATATGTCAACTTACACACCAGAGTCATATCATGCAAACCTGGAATTAATTTCAACAATGATGGAAAATGGTAAGACAATATTTTCTTAAAATCATACCCATGACTTTCATACAATCTAGCAAACAAATACTAGGAGTAGGAAAACGTCTCTCAAAAAAGTCATCGCCCAACAGGCCAACGCTGAATATCAAAAAGAAATACCGATGTGTCTGACAGGTAGGCTATTTCGCATAGCGAAATAATTGTTATCCTTATTATTTTATGTTAGATGTGGTTTCGTGCCTGAAAATAAAGATTAGGGTGTGATAACTTCGAACATTATTTTTTCAAAACACGAATTTCTTGTGTATTGGATATTGGGTTAGTTTTTCGGAATCAGAAAGTTGCATTCTCTGGATCTAGCGCAAACCAGAATTTTTACGAGACTTGCCGAACCTGTCCCTGTAACGACTAGAATTATTCTGATCGTGTCAGCCATATTTTAAATTAAGGCCATGATGAAACTTGTTACGCAATCAGAAACTTTATTTTGTCAAACATGTGCCACAGATGGACCGCGCCTCGGTAGTGCGTTCCATACTTATAAATTTTCTTACTGGGTAACGACATCGGAAAAGCAACATGCTTTGCAGTTTCTGACCAACTAAGGCTGAAAGAGTCAGTTGTTTACACTTTTGTTCTGTTCTAATACGTCGAGCTTTACCACCGATTTGATCCTACAAACTGTACAAAGATTCGAAACATTAGGTAATAAAAAAGTTCTAGAAATCAGGGTTCTTCTACTTGTTCAAAAGTAATTAAAAATAAATGTACAATGATATGTGCATTAACAGGACAATTATTACACAAAATGTCCAAACTGACGAGGTCCGATGTGATGTTTTCGATAGAGTTTTAGTATGTGTTGGTAGACACGCCATACCGCATTTTCCATACAAGGAATTTGAAGGTGAGTATTTTTTAGATCTTTTTTTATGTAATGAAATTATTAATGTCTCTCTCTAAATACTAATAAAATGATAGATTCGATGGAGAGAATTTGTTGACTTGATGTTTTCTAAATTATTTTGCGTTGTCAATAATTCCAAAATAGTATGCGATGCGATGCGATTATGCTTGAATATACGACGTGACACAATGGTCGTGCTGTGGAATTTACTTAAAAACTGCTCGTGGCAAAAACAGTATTGTGAGCCAAGTCATGCACCGATCACGAGAAATTAAGCAAATATCGTCAAGTGAGTCAACGACGTGTTCTGTGATCATGCTTTAAATTGTAGTTCAATTTTAATGTATGCAATGCATTGAAGTATATACAAGTTTTATTATATATCAAAAAATCCTCACATGTATTTATAAATACTTCCACAATCAATATGTCAAAAATTCTCTATACCGTCGCCAAATACGTTACTATCTCAGACAAGTCATCATTTGAATATTAAATATAGTTAAATATCAATTATACAAAGGTTCATTATTTAACATGACGCCATTTTGAAATGAAAGGTATCTTACAATGTAATACAGCCCTCTAGACACAGACTTTAGTCCTAACATATTATCTTCCAGTCGTAAGACGCGACTAAAAGAAAACAATTTCAGCAAGGGGTTAACTTTCTCGAATACATTGAGAAAAATATTTGTAATCATAAAACAATTTAATTTATAACTCCTTGGTCTGTTTAAATAGCGAGTGGTGCCATACGCTAATTCAACATATAGGTGGGGCCGGGCAATTCGGTTCGGTTATTCGAATCGATTCGAAGTACAAATTATCGAATCAATCGTGAATCGGTCATAGGAACAAAAACTTGCTAAATGAAATGGGTTTTTCATTTTTAACGCCAAAATGCAATCGATTTTGGTCAAATGATTCTTTTTTGCTCAGCCCTACAGGTAGGTAATGAAATTCTTATTCGAAATCACGTCAAATCACAGAAATGATTATGCGAATCATCTGAATCCATTTGAATTTTGATACCAATTGTTGCAACCCTACTTGTTACAGGTTTAGATATTTTCAAAGGCAAATATATTCATAGTCGAGATTACCGTGAACCGAAATATTTTGAGAATTTAAAAGTTGTTGTCATTGGCTTTGGAAACTCTGAAGTTGATATCGCAGTTGAACTCAGTCGACATTCTAAGCAGGTTATATAGGTTATTGTAGGTTTACATTGTACTTTTTCTGACTTATACACGTTGTGATAGGTTTGGTTTATGCAATATTCATCTCCTTAAGTGCGCTTTGGAAATGTATTAATGTTAGGGCTGGGCAGTTTGATTCGGCGATTGGAATCGATTCGAAGCAGACATTATTCGAATCAATCGCGAATCGTTCTGCCAAATGAAGGCAAAATTTCCATTTTTACGATAAAATACAATCGACCAAATTGACCAAAATCGATTGTATTTTGTCGTTAAAATATGAAACTTGTTGCCCTTAGACATGGAGTGTGAATCGAAAATACACAATGAGCTATAAAGCTGTTGATTTTCACAATAGACACAAAAAAAAACCAAGGTAACTTGAACTTTAATCTTTATCGACAAAATGCAATCGTGATTCGGTTTTGCCAAGCCCTACTCGAGATCATAACGATTAATTAGAGAAGAGTGCAGAGACCAATTAGTACCAAAGTACTAAATCTTTTTCGATAAAAAACTTCTCTAACAAAAATGTAAATTAGTGAGATCTATTAGATAAACCATCGATCGACAAAAGATTTTGTGAGAGTATGCAAAAAGACATATCGCTACGTTTCACAAGTTGCTATAGCAATAATTATATATTTCAGTAGACCTTTGTCATGAAAGTGGCCTCATGTCGATTCCAGTTAGGCACGCTTTCAGTTAGGAACAAAATTGGCCTCTACCATTCCGATATTTTTCTGACAAACATTCGTAACCCAATATTAGTGAAAGTAATATTGATTCGAATTTTAGGTATATCTGAGTACAAGACGAGGAGCGTGGGTATTCAGACGAATCGACGAAAACGGAATACCAAATGAATTGCGAATCGCAACAAGGTGAGCAAACACATGTAAGAATGCGCGTTAGTACCAGAGGTACTTGCTACTACTGAGTTTGATAGGACATTAAAAATTCACGCAGGATTTCTAGCATAGAGGATCAAAATTATTTGACGCATAAAGCATGTAATACATCTGAATTGTTTTTTTTTGGTATTCACTGTCAAAATAACTCTTATTTCATTATAAGAATTGTGCTTTGATGGTTTAGGAAAATAGTGGAGTAATGCTGATAGCTTTGGTCTAAACCAACTATAATTAAATCATTATCTTCTAATTTACTCATATTATAGGAAAGTTAGGTATCTCGTTCGACCTCCAGAGGAATCCCCTGTTTGAAATGGTGAGGTAATTAAATTTGCCCAGTTTGTTGACGACATGTGTGTTTACGTGTAGAATTAGCACGGAAATACATCTACCAAATAAAATAGTGTAAATTGAAGCTTCATTATAATAGTAATAATGTTTAGCGTAAATGACAGATATCTCCACTTTTTATTGTTTTCAAAAGTATGTACTTCTTATTTTAAAAATAAATATGTAGATTATTATATTATATATGATAAGAGTTTGTATGACCGTGATTTTAATTTTTTTTGGAAGGTTTGTCACAGATATCAGAAAATATTTACCTGAAATGATATTCGAATACATCGGGAAAAACTTTTTTGCCAGTCATTTCGAGCGTGGAAAATATGGATTGTTTCCAGATCATTCACTGTTTTATCACGTATGAATCTTTTTCACAATTTTACACTTGCATTATATAGTGATGTATTCAGAAACTCAACTCATAGAGGTAAGATTTTAAAATTCTCGTGGGCAAATTGTAGGGCCATTGTTAGTAGTCACATGCTAGGAAATCGAATTATTAAGGGTGTTGTGCAAAATGTCCGATCAAGTTCGAGTCAAGCTGGCTCGAGTTTAAAATTAGAAATTGGAGTGGGATTAAAAGTTAAATCGAATCAAACTATAGTTAAATGATCTTTTTTTATAGCCGCTTCTTAGAGTGGATCAATCACCCTGTGCAAGGCCCTCTAACAGCGGCCACTTACAATTACGGCAGGGTTACAATTGCTGGGAAGGTATGATCTTTTCTTGTTCGGCTTAGCCTACCCAACTTATTACACCCTGGGTTTAATGGTGGGCATTGATAAGCGAGTCGGACTCGGCGGGGCTCGAACCCGAGATCTTTAACCTGCAATGCCAACATGTTTGATCACTAGGCCATCACTCGCTCTACAAGGGGTTCAAACTCGTGTTAACTGAGCTATGTGGTGATTTGTGCTTCATTCTGCATTTTGAAAGTTGATGAAAGGAATATTTTATATTTTGTTGGCTTGATGGTGCACCAGAGCATCGCACAAGTGGATTTAACATGTGGGTATAGTATCGTCTCTAGCCTGATTGCAAACTTGTATTTATTTGTTTTTGTTTCAGATATCTCTGAATGGCGGATTTGTGATTAACATCGGTTGAATCGTATGTTCGCCGGATATTTTACGAAACGAACGGACCGAACGCATACCGTGCCAGTAATCAATAGCATATGTAACGCCTCTTGTCCGCAAGATCCTTAGTCTAATGGATGGAGTTTAAATTTTTTATGGTAATATTTTTATTTCACTGTTTCATCATGACGAAATTATCATGATCGAAATATGCCAAAAGTCCATGCGAAGTTTTCCCATTTACTGAAATTTGCGGACAACTTGGAACACCCAGAATTTAACAAAGATCAGTTGAAAATGATTTAAATCGGCGATCCAAATGGTGTGCAAAAAGTAGAGTTAATATAAATAAGGGTTAAAATTTAAACCCTTGTTAACTGGTTTTAGAACGATTTTGAGTGTTCCCAATTTTTCTCAAATTTTTAGTAAATGGGAACTAGGCGCACGAATTTTGGAATATTTTGATGATGACGTCAGAATGACAAATGATTGATGAAAATTTAAAATCCTTTCATTTGAGTTTGGACGTGAAGAAGTGATTATCCCGCGGACAAGAGTCGTCCCATATTCCATTATTTACCATCACGGTATGTATTAGATAAAGTCAAAATGTTACTCGAGTTTGATAAGGTTTAACTTTTAATCCAAATTTTCGCACTCCTTATCACGACTTTAAACTCGAGTTAACTTGACTGGAACTTGATCAGACTTCTTGTATTGATTTGTATTCATCACATTGAAACATGTGAATGGGCATCGCACCCATGAATATGATAGTTAACGTATATTTAATTCATTGACATAACGACTCATTAGCGAAAGATATTGCCTTGCCGCATATGTGTTTGAGCAGTGAGGTTAAATTTTTTTTAATTAGCATAACCTAGAAAACCAAGAAAAGCATAATTCGAAATTGAACCTCGAAACTAAACTATTCTTGACATAGCCCTTCATAAGTTTTGTAGCCTTTGATCAAGTTTAAAGGTGATGAAAATATAGGTGTAAAGCGCAAATATTTTTTAGTGTTGTTGCATAAACGACGATATTGCTGATCGAATCAGTACAGGAAGTTTACAAGTCAGGTCCAATGTTGCAAAATTTACTGAAGATACAGTAATGTTTGAAGATGGGACAGAGGAAAATATAGATGCTGTAATTTTTGCCACCGGTTATTCCACTGAATTCCCATTTCTAGATGACTCGATTTTACAGGTATTTAAAGTATTCACATTCACTTTATAGTACACGGTAAATAGGTAACTATAGGTGATAGAATTATGTAAAGTTAGACTTACTTGCGACTGATAAATCTATGGATAAGATTGGGCAAAACAGAATCATGTTTTATTTGAATCTGATTGGAATAGTTTTTCGGATCGCATCGAGTATGTAAACGACCAATATTACCCTGCTTTACAAAATGAACAAATCATACCTACAAATTTAACATTAAAGATATAGAAAAAGTCAAAGCGGCAATGCCGGCTTCTTTCAAATCACGCATCATCTCAAAGGGCAGAAATATATCTGTCAGTCCAGTCACCGAATTGAATTGCACAGCCCTACCCATGAGGTATGACTTTAAAATTTATAGATGAAAGTGGTTCACACATACGGTGCAAGTAAAGCATACGAAATCGAGTGATGCAAGTATAGCGCAAAAAAACGAGAAGTGCAAGTGGTGACTAAGAAATTTTTGTTTGAAAATATTCCCCATATCAAATTACACTAACATTCAGTCGGCTAAGCGGCAGCGACAAAAGAAACATTCTCTCAAAGTTTTGGAATAAAGGAGAGACAGTTCATGTCAGTTAGTTACATTTTGGTATATTTTCTTTACAATTTTTACAGGTGCAGGATAACCGTTGTGATCTGTACGAATACGTTTGGCCTCAAACACTGTCGAAACATACATTGGGTATTATAGGTTTTGTCTTGCCTCTTGGTGCTGTGAATCCCATTTCAGAAATGCAATGTCGATGGGCAACAAAAGTGTTTAAAGGTAAACTATACGAAAGATGCAATTTATGTAATTCACTATACCTGTGTTAACTATCTTCAGATTATACGACTCGATTTTATTTATAACTCAACATTTCTGTCCCCAGCTTGTCCATGAATCTATATGCGGGTTATTCCGGGTATTATTAAACCACCACCAGCCCGATCAGAAATCTTATTTTGCCGAGCGTACGCCACAAATAAATATTGATTTGTCAGTGTAATCCATCCGCCACTCATCCTCAACAAATTATATTTTCATAAAAAAATGATCGGAAGGGAGGTAGGTACTCATGCGGTTTGTCCGTTGTGTGCTTCAACTTTAAATTGGTCACCCGGGAGAATGTCAGATGGGTCTACTGAGTGATTCTTAACCGCCGGACCTCGGATGTGCACTGGTTTGCAGCAATTTTCCCTATCCGCGTGTGTTGATTTAGATGTACCGATACTACTTTTTTCCGATGACGATACTGCAACATGAACCGATACCGATACTCATCACAAATGTCCTCAAACATTTTTAAAGTACATCCTTAAAGTCGAAATTTCAGTAAAATTCTCTGTAAAAAAACTAATAACAAACAAACACACTCATAGTGGATGGAATGTACCTTAAGCACAAAACACAGGAAATTGCAGAACAAAGAATATTGGAAAACTTCTCACAAATAGAAATATTAAGAAAACAACATCCAAAATTAACGTCAGTATTAAGACACCCAACGAAGAATAACATTTAATCAAATTTGTTCCCAACAAATGAAAATTATTAATTGGGAAAAATTTGCCAAATCACGAAAACGAGTATATATTTTATTTTATTTTGAAGTATGTTTGAGCAATTCTCAAGTCTATATTCTGTAGGCTAAATTTCCCAAATCAATTCCAACTTTGAATCTGAGGCGTGGTATTAATTTTTCAAGAATCAAAATTAAAGGGCCGGAGATCGTAGGAAGGGAACATAAGTTTAACAATCCATGGCAAGTTTGACAATCCATCCCCAAATAAGCTACTGATCCACTTCATTACATGGTGTTCTGTATGTCAAGAACTGTACTGAGCCGACTGACGCAGCTGAGCAGCAGCCTATTCTCATACTCATTCTGATACAAGTGACCGTTAGTTGGATTTTTTGGAACTGATTTAGACCTCAGTTAGAGTGAATTCCCCAAAATTTCAAACATTCAAAAGTATCGGTGGTATCGACTATTTTGTGTCCGATACCGATACTTCTTAAATAGCCGATACTCATACATCGGTACACCTCTAAGTCCGGTTTGTATCAATGAATTAGAGCCAAGGTAATTAATTCCCGTGAAGGGCTTGTATACTTGAAAATAGGACCAGTCAAATAAAGGATTTTGCGCTTATTTTATAAAACGATTTGTAGTGAGGATACAGTACAATGACTATACCATTTAGTGAACTCTGTTTAGCATAACTATTGATAATGATAAATCAACACTAACTTTTGTTTAAGCTAAACAACCCTGTCCTTCGTGCGTTCGTCACCAGAACTCGTGAGAAGACAGACAGTTGACTTCAATTCAAGATTCGCGAATTTAATACGAAAATATCGCAAATTTTCCAATGTTCTTGGATGCAATCATATTTGATGTAGATTTGTATTGTTTTCACTCGCCAAATGGAGGATCTGAAAACATTTTATGCGATTCCGGGTTTTAGGGGTTACTATTTTTTTGCCTCGAATTTTAGCACATTTCGCTACTGCCATTGTTTATCGTAACGATTTTCGTCATTTTCCCCTGTTCTACAGTGTAAAAAGGGCAGAACGAACAACTGTGCTGATGACCATCTCGAAAATTTTTTTTGTAACCATCTTGAAGTAATCTTGGTTTTAATCAGCCTCTCGGCCTGATTCTGCCAATTTAAGGCACTGTTCTTTACTTGTTTGTATTTTGAATTCTGTATAAATATATCTTCTTCGGGAACGTAAGTAATTATATTTCGAACAAACACTCCATATGAAGCTAAGCCAATCTAGAGGTATATTTAACACTGTTTTTGATCTATTCAGGAGAAATTACATTGCCAAAAAAGGAAATTATGAAACAAAGCATATTGGAAAGAAGGAGAAAAATTGAAAAAAATTACGGAAAAAGTAAAAGGCACGAGGCACAGGTTAGGGTGATTAAATAGTTTTCGTGGATTTTTTTGAAAATTCCGTGTAATAAAATTTTCAAGCTTTTGCATTATTCATTCTAGGTCAGCTATCAATCCTACATGGATGAAATTTCAGAGTATGTTTGTTGTAAACCGAGATATTTAAAATATTTTTTCACTGATCTGAAATTAGCGAACAAGGTAAAGTAGAACTCTTCATAATTTTAAATGTATATGACTGCTGAACTAATTTATCCAAGGATTTGTTGGTTTATTTAATATTTGCTTTTACTATTTCCCATTTATATTCATTATATATTTTTATTTTTTATGCTCAGTGTAAGGTATCGAACCCAGTCAGAAATTTTGTTTTGTCAAGCACGAGGTGGACAGATTCTTGGGCGCGTTATCCACCAGTGACTCAAACTTAACAATAATGGATGCACAAAATATTTCTTACTAGTATCTACTGTGGTCTATCTATATTTCATGAACCACTGACTTGCTAAGATCTACTATGAAATATTTTCACCCTGGACCCTAATTGATTCAAATTTATGCGACCCAGAAAGTAATTCGGTATCAGAGAGTTCAGTTGATTATGAGGAAATCGTTTCGAGTAGAATTCGTTTTAAAAATTTGGATTGTCTACAGTAAAAGGGTGGGAGTTAGCAACTAGAAGTTTCAGTTGGGTGGGTCACATATTTTGGTGGGGCGAGGGAAAAAACTCCAGCAATCGTCGTTGATCGTATGTCTGGGTTTTCCGCGATATTTATAGAAGGAATTCCTTCCGCTTATCTATGTAGAAAAAAGGCAGTCTTGTTTTTCGAAAGGTAGTGAATGAAAAGTTTAAAAACTCAAGGATTGAGCACACATCTAAACGATCTATGCAGCATTGAAATGGTAATACCAAATTTATGTGACTTGTAATTTTCCGAACAGCAGGGCAAGCGCCGGGTGAAATGCAGTTTGTAGCATGAACGCAACATCAATTATAGGAAGATGGAAATCTACTAGGCTTATTATTAATAATTTGTAAACTAAAATACTTCAATTTCAGACTTATTTCGGCCCTGCAGTACCAAGCATGTACAGATTGGAAGGCCCCGGGCGATGGTCCGAAGCCAGGGAAACAATAATGGGTGTAACTAAACGCGTACGTTATCCTCTCAAGAACAGAAGAACAACATCAGCTGGAAATACCAATGAAATTCATTTTATTTTTAATGCTATATTCCTGACTATATTTACGATAATCATATTTTATATCTGGTCAACTTGAATCTTTCATTTTTTCATTCGTTATGATATTATGTTTTGTTTGAGTATCATCATTAAAAAAGATTAATGATGGCATTTCGTTACGCATTTGTTCGCGCCTCGACGGCGCAATCCATCAGTACCCTATGCTTCACAAACTTGTTTGAGTTAATATTTCCGACAGTAAAAAACAACAATAACTTTTTATTTTCATTGAAATTCGCTCAAAGGAAGATCGGGAGCCGCGCCTACAAGGAACTATCTAACTGCCATTTGAATAGCAAAGATACACTACGAAATATAATTGGCAGCAACTACACGCACTCAGGTGGAAAACCTTCAGGCTCTTCCTATAGTAACAACAAGTAACAGCTGACATACTGACTGTTGCATCTGGTTGGCTTAGAGGATAATAAGGTTACTAAACATTTTCGTGGATACAATTTCGGCGCAGAAAGACATGCATGTTAAAAATGATTGTCGATAATATTTTTTTTAATATATATGCGTTTACATCTAATATCTTTGTTTATCCGTTGCTTTCTTTTGAACTTTGAGACGAATATCTTCGTTTTCGAGTCTAAAAAATAGTGGGAATTTATATTTACTCAGTATATAAAGAAGATACTTATAAGTTGGGTGCGATGTTTTTACTGCAACTCTAGACTTGTATTATTCCTTTTTTCATTTAGGATTTCATTTTTCAATTGGAATTCCTTTTAATCGTGCCAAAGGTAGCACCTTGAAAGAGCTGACTAACAACGACTACACATGCTGCAATGAATAACAGAAAATGTGGTATCAGTAACTACACCAGTGGAAAACTCTATTGACAGAACTTGTTTACTAAAACAGAATGCAGTAAGTTGTATTTTTTCCCGAACAATGATAAAATTGACTACAACTTTTTTACTTCTTTTTAGTCGTCTTACACGACGCACAGAAAAAAAAACATTAGGGCATGGTCAATGTCCCGACTTACAGGGATTTCATATTATCAATATAACCAATTTTGGCTGTGTGATATATCGGCTAATAAACAACAATAACACATGAAACATAGGCCTAAATTTAGTATTTTTGCTTTTAGTAATTAGGTATGTTTTCGAAAGTTTCGAAAGAGGTTCTCAATGTATGTCGATGAACTTGTTTGGTGAACGGTTTTGGTGGTGGTGAACAGTGCTCTACTTTGTGAAATGATCAAATTTACGGCCGTGAACGTGGGAGACTGTAATGCTTGACTCTTGAGTATGTTTTCCAGTATTCCTATTGTGTGCTTCAGCTACCTGCGGGGCGCTATGCTGAAGGATACCTTCGGATGTGGAGCGAAAAGCACAGAAATATCGGCCTTCAAGATTCTTTTCTGAATGATCAATATTTAGGGAAATATATTTTTCATTCTGAAGAAGAAGTATAAAAAGCAAAATATGTCCGTTCACCCTCAATTAATCGAAAATCAATCTAAATTTTTATTTCAAAACCTCTGAAGCTCTCAATCCATTGGCTGTTGATCCCATTTCTTGTTGTAATTTCTTCAGTTCATCTGCATTAAGAAATGTAATATCGGGTGCAATATCTCTTGTCCAATTTCCCATAGCTTTTCGTCCTGTCAATCGGACGCCTAAAACATAGATAAACTTGAATGTAATATTTGTACATAGTTGCTGTTGGTATATAATGATAATGTGCTTTATTATTACCCAATCGGATCTTTTTAACTATGAATCACAGATGGACCGCGCCTCCATCTGTGCACCACGTAACGCGCGCACACGCTTATTTTTTCGGGCCAGGTTGAAATTGTAAATTCTATTCCATTATTCACGTGATTTCATTTTATGATTATTATTCATTTTAGTAGGTGGGTCTGAACAAAGTAATCGAATAGACTTGGGGTTGTTGGAAAGATATGAAAGCCCAGTTCCAGCAAAATCAAATACTCAAGAATTCTGAGTGCCAATTGCGGATCGATTAACAAGCTGGTCTTACCTATTCTTAGAATAGACGCCAGACCGGAGGATATCAACTATTTCGTGTAAAATATTTAAAACTATTTAACTGGCAATCAAGGTCATTAATACGGAATTAAGATGGGCTTTAGTACATTTTAGTTTTCGTATAAATTTTCATTAAAACGATAATACTGATAGCGCAGTTGAATATTGGATATAATTTGGTAAGTAATTCGAACAATAGATATTGAATAAGTTATTTTTTCGCGAGCCAATGAGAATTTTAATATCAAGTTAAATTAGAACTAAAATCTTCACACACCTGAAGAAATTCTAACCCGCGTCATAAAATCTGATTTTGCTTTATTATGCAGCAAAATTTAGCACTTCTAACTGGCACTATAGTGTCATATCTTTACACATTAATCCTATCTCATGTATCACATATTTGGCTGGATCATCGATTTTCAATATACATTTTAGGCACTATGCCAATGGCTTACTTGAATCTTCTTTATCATCAAAATTGCTGCTTTCGAAAGGATCATCTTCGGTGATATCTGGAAAGGCATATAAAACATAATTTGAAAGAATTTCAAATCTAATAAAAGACATTCATATTTCAATATTTTTGTTGTGGGTACTCGCTTTGAGAAAACACCAGGGCAACCAAGTTCATATTATAACTTTAGCCTAGAATATTCTACAAAACTTTGTCAGTCATATTCTATATTTCACCGAAAATTCCATTTCTCTTTGTATATACTGCGAATTAAACTTCTAAAAGATGTTTCTTTCCGTATCTAATGATTTTCATTTCATTTCTATTTTCTCTGATAAAATTTCCCTCGCTCAAAGTTTTCAGATTTACCGTCCATTGTGAGTTGAGGTGCCTGAATTAGTATTTTATCTATTCGGCAAAAATAAGGTCTATCGAGATTTCTATTCAAGTTTCAATCAAGCTTAGCCAAGGCACAAAAACAATAGTTACTAAAAGATTTCGAAAATTCCAAAAGGCCTTTTGCTATGCCTAACTATCATTCTTTTTCTACTAATTCAAAAATCGCAACAACTGGTAAATAACATTGGTTCAATTCAAATTCAATATATTTGAAATCGACGCCGGGTTCTATTTATTTCAGAACTATATTCATTTTATTATTTAGTATTCATATTTTACCCTGTAACTCCAACTTCAGCGCATGTAAACTTTCTTCCAAGGGCGATCTCATTCCGTTGGTCTCTTCACCTGTTTCTTCTTCTATTTTTGCTAATTTAGCAAAAGACGCCAGGCCAGCAACTGTACTCGTCATAGCAAAGGCATCTGAACAATATGAAGGATTACTTTACCCCCATTGATTCATAAAACTTACATTGTAAACAAAGGTTACACTAGCCTCCGCCTGCAGACAAACACGATAACTGTAGCTGAAAAGACTTGATAAGTCGATCTAAATTATAACACCCAAGGTTGAACGGTGGTTATGGATAAACCAACCGGAATAATCAAGACTCGAACGTACGATTACCAGCGATTTCAGTACTAAACTTCGTCACCAAGATCTTCCGTATTAAAATTGCCTTTGGACTGAACTTCCATAAATTTGTCTTAGTAATATTCAATCCATTCCTAAAAAGTTCAAAATAGTCTATACCATAAATGTAAATTTGATACATTTCAAAGTCTTTTGTAAACATAAATGTTTCAGAGAATTACAGAAATTTACAGTGTTATCTAGAAATAAGTTTAAGCCAATCGATATGCCACGTTAGAGGAATGAATTTGCGTTGATAATTTTTGGTAAAGTACCGAGTTTACCTATTATACACAGTTTACCGAGTTTATTTTCAAAGTACTTTTACCTAGTTTCAAAGATATTTGATTTATATGGTTTTATATCTAATGAGTTTTCTGGTGGGAGTTTTATCCAGTAAATTTACTAGATAAAATAGGTGAATTTAGCTATTTTTTAACTAGATACCTGTTTCAAAAGGTAGGTATATATATACATTGGAAAAAGGTTTTACAAATGAACATTTCGGTAATTTCGTTCTTCAAATCTATCAAAAATGTCTCAAAGGGGACAAAACGACGATTACTTAGTTTACTTGGTTTTCAATGTAGGGACTACCTAGTTTTAAAAGTAAAACTTGTTTACATAGTATTACTTTACCTTTTTATCTGAGAGGTCTCTTTTACTTTACCTAGTTTAGGTGAAAACTAGGTTGCCATCACTAATGAATCTCTAAAGCCCTAACAAATGCGACACCTACTTGATAAAGAACTTCGTTTTCTTTCCCTGCTGGTTCCAACGTTTTGCAGTGGGTGTTGAGCTAGACATTCAAGTGAACTTTGCCGAGTCATTTCCTAATAATGCAATTAAAAAATATATTACCATTTTCAAATCAGTCCGTAATTACACTAACACCGTAAGTCGGAGCATCTTGTTGTTGCTGTTGATAAAAATGATTCATAATGATAATATACAAAGCAATTAAAATTGCCATGAACATAACTCTGATTTCAAGATTATTGTACGGAAATGAGGTACATACAATTTCACTGTACTTCGACATGTGCCGTGTAATTTGTGGAATCGTGCTTATACCACTACTTTAATATGTAAATTAAAAAGAGGCAAATGAGCCTTGCGTGAAACCTCCGGCTTTTCTTCGGCATCAGCAGCTGATTCATCGTTGTATATCGCGTTTGATACTTCAACCATCACGGCAGAAATTACGTTGAGAACAACCATTTGCATCATTGCATAGAACAAAACAAAATATATTGAAGCCCAAGGAGTCACTTCCACCATGATATAATCCATAACCTGTATACACATAATCATTCAGTGTCATAATGGATAATACTGATTTTGTTTATTTCAAGAAGGAAACTATGAATAGTTTAGTAATTACACATTACATTTGAGATCTATTTGATACTGATATCAGAAAATATTGCAAAATTGGAGTATGATATCGTTAGTGACGCTTTTTTCGAGTCAGAAGGCAAAAAACATCTACTGTTTTTCTTTGGTTTACGTGCTTCTTTCAAATATATTGTTATTACCATTCAATAGAACATTCTAAACTGATAGGTGAGGTATGTTCCAATAGAATTCCACAAAATTTTCACAATATTTCTAATTAATTTACTCTGTGCCAACTTGATCCAAGGCTGATCTGAAATAATGTCAACAAGGAACATCCAAGCGATTCGAACCCATATCTACAAAGGGATAATGCTTTTGGTAATTCGTGGTGTTCGTGATCTTCTTGTAGATCTGCATGAACATTGAAATGTATGTCATTCATTTTTTCTACTCCCAAATTCTTACTCGATTCATCTTCATTGGATACGGAGTATTACTTTTCGACGAGTCTTAAGAGCGTGTTTCAAAATGTTAGTTCATTAGCTTTTTATGTATCTTTCACCGATGCTAACAGGAATTTTCAACGAGTCGTGACTGGCGATTCGACTCTATTGGAAGCGCAATTTATCATAGGAACAAAAACTTCCTAAATGAAGTAGAATTTACATTTTCATCGACAAAACGCCGTCTAATTTTGTCGAGTTTGACCAAAATCGATTATATTTTGTGGTTAAAACACGAAAATTGTTGCTCTTAAACATGGAGTGTGAATTGAAAATATACTATAGACTATGCATTTCTTGATTTTCACCATCGAGACAAGTTGCAATAGTAAATGATATGTTTGTTATTTACAATGAAGTTATGATTCGATATGATATCAAAAAGTATGCGAATCCGATTCGAATTCCAAATGATTCGGTTTTGCACAGCGCTAGTCGTGACATGAGTTCTACACGTGCTGTTATGTAGAGAATGATAAGGGCATTGTAATAAATTCTCCAGCAATGACCAAATTTTTCTGGAAATAAAGTTTCTAGTGTATAGTAAATGTCATAGTCGTTTTGCTATATTAGAGAGACTAAATATAAGACTCCAATGTTATAAAAATATGTAATCCAACTCACAGCCAAACCATTCCATCCCAATGATACCATATGTGTAAAATCCGACAAAAATAAGACATAACAAAGTGCAGAGTGGTGGAATCATCCGACGCAGCCAATGTGATACAGTGCTAGCTCCTCTAGATAAAATAACTTGATATTGACAATTCTAAGTAAAAGTTCTTTTGTTTACCCATTGAACCTAGTTTAGCAAGTTTCGTTTTGAAATAATTTTGCCTAGTTCTCATTCTGAAGATTTAGCTGATGTTTCGTGAACTAATATTGTACCTCATAAATGAATTTTTTGCAACCACAATCTTGTTCGAAAACATGCGATTCCAAATTATTCAAGGCAAGACACGCTTCGAAAAATATTCAAAATTATTTTTTACGTCGGTTATTCTAAATACACACAGTTTGCATTCTACTGATTCCGTAATCAACAAACCTTCGAAAACTTGACAGTCTTAGAATTACAGCTGCATGAGATACAAAGGCTGCCCATCCTTTTGATGCTTTGCTTATTTTTCCAGTAAATAGAATATACAGCATACAACCAGTTGCCAGAATTGCCATAATAACATGAACTATCATCTCATTTTTTAATCCGACAACAATCAACTAAAAATAGCGAAGTTGAATGAAAATTAAAACAACTTTAAAACGTTTCCTTTCCAACCTTCTTTTGAGTTTTCATCTTTTGCAAAAATAAATTTTATATATACTATATAATATGTCTACTTACTCGCAAGAGTACGTCGATCACAATAAAAATCAAGATGATAAACTCTATCGTATAAAGTATTCGTGCCGCTGTGGGTGTCATTCCCCACCACACCAAAGCAAATGGCAGGAGAAAACATACATTTAAAGAAATCGAGACATAATATCCTACAGTACTGATCGTCCACCACTTAGCAAATCTTTTCAAAGCCTGCAATAGAGAGTAAAAAACGAAATTTAAAATTGTTTTGCGGATAAGATAGTTCATAATTGGCCGAAGAAGAGGATTCTGGATTTCATATTTTTTTTAAATATCTTCCAATAAAATTACCGTAAAAGTTCGGCGATTTTACAGCATTTTGGTCACAGTGTGCCGACCCGATATTGCGAATTTAAACAATGCAGACACACGATATAATCATTACCGATATACCGCACCTACAGTCAACAAGAATGGTTAGAGTAGTAGCAAATAACACCAAAATATCTTAGAACTGGTACTGGCCTGAGCCGAATTGTTTGAAATATGATTCTGAAGCAGAAATTTCTTTCGAATCATATCAAATCACTAATTTCATAAAAATAACGAAGGCCCCATTTTTACTATTGCAACTTTTCTCTATTATGGGAATCAAAAAATTTATTGCCACGATTTACCAACGTCATAATGAACAGGCTTAAAAGGAATGTATTTTCAATTTACACTCAATGTCCAAGAAAAAAAGGTTTTCATTTTTTTAACGACAAAATGCAATCTATTTTGGTCAACCTTGACCAAAATCGATTGCATTTTGTCGTAAAAATGATAATGTTACTTCATTTAACAAGCTTTCGCTTCTGTGAGGAATAAACGATGGATTCGAATAATTTATGCTTCGAAACGATTCGAATCAGCTTATTGAATTATTCTGCCATATATTGGAGAAATTACAACAGAATCAAAATTTGCATATAAGCGACCTCAAGGTTTTAGATGGAATTACAATTTAAGACATGGAAATCTAATTTGAATTATAAAAATCAGCTTAAACCCAATCACAAATTTTCAGCCAACTTTTTTTTACTTAAGTATTGGTCACTCATGCAACGCAAACTACAAAACTCGAAATGAACTTGTTTACCGTTGAACATTTTGACGAGGCACATATATTTGATGTTCTTTCACCTACTTCTTCGACTTTGATTTCAATTGCAAACTGTAATAAAATGTAAAATGTTGTATTAAAAAATGTCTTGGAATAATATGGAATCACACATGGCGGCATAGGGTCTTAAATCTGGGGGAGTGCAAGGACGAAAAATGTAGGCAGGAACCTCCGGAGAAAAAGTAGGATTTTTTCGTTGTTGTTTTTTTCTTGTTAAAAAAACGTCATTTTGGGGAAAAAATAACACAATAAGCAATATCGCAACGAAGTCGAACAATAATTTTGCTATATGCCTTTCCCCTTGTAGTCTTAAGATAAAAAAAATCTTTCAAATGGACAACACAATTGACACAGAACTCTCAGACCTTTCCTCTCAGTTGAAACTTCACAATGTGTAAAAAAAAAAGTCTGCAACAAGTTTTTCCACGACCACCTAGACCGACTGTTTTTCAGGTCAAAATAGTTGAAATATTTCAAGTTCCATTAAGCAATCATAAATGTATTGTACCTTGTAATCCGGCGTAAACATTTAAAAAATAATTACCGTAACTGTGCGTTATTAATTGTTATATTTTATTGACATTTTTTGTTTATATATTCACAAGTTACCTGCAAAACGTCTAGTAAATGAAAAAATTCAAACAGTGATATCTGAACCGACGTGAACATATTTTTTGACTTTGTTTCTGGTTTTGAAATTTCTTTTAATTTATTGAATCTTTTCAATATTTCCGGAGATTTAGCTTCTGGTCGTAAATATTTGAATAATCTATGAAAAAATGAATGATGTGTTTAGTAAACTAAAGTATACACTTAGCTGAATTTCAGTCATATAATCTCATTTTGATGGTTCTTTTCATTTTATTTTTTTGGTTTTAGCAATATTTGTCGCAATATTGTTTCAGTAAAATTCGCCTGTGTCGTTCATCATGTCGCCATGATATCACCTTGGAAATTTTTCTAATTTCGGATATTTTTAAATTTTCTAAAAATGGCTCAGATAAATTATCTTAAAGTTTGAATACTGGAAGTCTTGAGGTTCAAACTTCAAACTTTGGTCGAGTAATATATTTTGTCAATTTGTTCTAAAAATTTGTCAAAAATATTGTCAGTTAAAAGCTGAGTCTTCATTATCATATCATGATTACATAAAATTTTTGTTTGCTGTAGCTCTTAATACTCTCTTAATACTCACAGTGAATTTGCCGATCATTTGCGATAATAACATATTCCCAAAATTCGAAACCGCCTTTTTGATAATATTTAAGCCAAATACGCGCCGTTAATGGGCCGAACCTCGACGGTGCGTTCCATTAACAGTCCATATTTGTCTGAAAAGTTCATTACCCGGTTTTTGTTCAAATATTACCAAAGAAAATTATTTCGAAAGATCGATGATTTTACTCCATCTTTGTCACAGTGTAGTATTAGTGCAATTTGCATTCCAGCAAACCTACCCTTCCCATTGTTCATACGATATAAATCCGTTATTATTGACATCAAGAGTTTCAAAAGCTTTTATAAGGCATTGTCGTTCCTGGAATCGTTCTTTTTGACGAATCTCTTGTTAGCTTTCACATAGAAATCAAATATCCTAGCAACAAGTATTCCATATAGAATGAGCTGAATAAAAGACAAAATTTCTAATCGATTTAAAGCACAAATTTTTTAAATTATTCGTAGATATACCGTAGGAACAATAACTTGCGAATTGGGGTTGAATTTGCATATTTAAACTACAAAATGTGATTTGAAATTTTTCATTTTTTAATTGGCCCTTTCAGATGTGTAAAGTACATTGCCTTTTACAGTTGTTTCATATTTCGTGGGCGCGATGGTCTAGTGGTTAAACATGTTGGCATCGCAGGTTGAAGGTCTCGGTTTTGAGAGCCGTGTCGCTTACCCATGCCCACTACTCAACCCAGGGTGTAATGACTTGGGTAGGCTAAGCCGAACAGGAAAAGATCATATCTTTCTAGTAATTGTAACCTTGCCCGTATATAAGTGGCCGCTGTTACAGGGCCTTAGACAGGGTGATCCACTCTAAGAAGTGGCTATAAAAAATATCATATCAAGTGTAATGATGACGTAATAGTGGTCGCACGTTTTTCAATTTTTAATTTTACTCAAAGAATAGTCGGAAGCGGAGCCTGGAAGGAATCAGCCAATCACTTTTAACAGAATTAAAACGATATAATGGAGTGTTGTGCGCCGTGTATCTATCCTGGGATTTGGAAAAACATTTACCACTTTTTTGCCTCTTTCGAACACACAAGAAATTAATGCTAACGCTAAGAGGTTTGTAATAGTTACTCCATGCAGCATCCTAGCATTACTGCATACGGATTCCCAAAAATACCGGCATAGAAGAAGGATACACAGTTTGTCCACTCCCATCAGACCAATAGCACTGAAAAGTTATTTCGCAGACAATACCTGCGCGCCTGTGTCAAACTGTATATAAGAAGTTTTCTGAAGTAAATTGTATTGACGCTGTATTTTACCTGTCCTGTTAGTATAATAGTAATGAAATAAACCAACGCAAGTGGAGTGACTTCGTTATAAACTGGAATCATGATGAAAGGATAGTTTCCACCTGAAAATATTCAGGTATGTGTTCAAAATAGTCGAGAGTAATTTAAAAATATAAGAATCTATCATTTACAAATCCGATAAGTAGGGCTAAGCGATTCGATTATGTTGATTCGAAGCATAAACCATTCGAATCAATCGAGAATCTGTCATAGAAACAAAAGTTAAAAAATAAAGCGAGTAATGTTCATTCACATTGTCTCTAATAGTCATTATCAGTGAATTGGCTGTTATTAACTTCTCGATTTTTATAATGGGTGTGAATCGTAAAGGAGTATCAAAAGCATAGTAAAACCAAAACGAGTATCAACAGAAAATTAATGATTCTATGCGATTTGGAAAAAATTTCTGAAGCAGATTTGAATTTCAAGTGATTCAGTTTGGTCCAGCCGTACTGATTGATAGTACCAATAAAAATCTTTATTTTAATTTCTTTTATTTCGATTCAGTAAAATAATTGCAAATTAATTTGAAATAATTAATTACATTTTTTAAATGTTAATAAATCATAAAAGTCTTTATCCTTGGACGAGCAATACACGCTGTTATGACAAATATGAGTCACGGTTGGATTGCTTTATATCCAAGTATTTGTTAGATTGCTATTTCAAGGTTTCCAGTCAGAAATTGTTGTCTAAATTTTTTTGCTAATTATGAGCCACTGCTATGGATCGTACCGACAAGGTGCGGCCCATCGGTGGCTCATTCTTAGCAAAACAAAATTTTCAATTGGGTTAGTTTATAAATTACTATAAAATCCGATTTAATTTTACACCTACCAGTCATTGCGACAAAAAGTTGAAGAGTCGCAATTCCCATGTTATCAAATGAACCATCAGTAAAATCATGTTCAACTTCTTCTTCGTGCCTTTTTATTTTGTCTGAAATTAAATTTATCGCATAAAACATGAATTAACCAGCCAATAAATGGGTGTAATCAATGTATTTACTCATGCGTTTGTATCTATCATTTACATTCACACTTTCTCTTCCTTTCACTTATATTAAACTATCTTTTGGTGTCAATGCTGATTACAACTTTCTATGCGAACACTTCCACTGTAAGAAATTGCATGTGTGCAATTATATAAGGTGCAATTGAATTAGTTTGCAATGACTCTGTGTGCAGTTACCCTGGGTGCAATTCTATGCAGTCATCGTATTGATATTTATAGGTTCTGTGAATACACCGATTAAATTAAACGTGATGGAGGATACATCTAAACCTGATATATCTTACTTTCAATTTCATAGAATTGCATGAACAAATGAACTCCAGTAACAGCAAACAATCCAATATATGCAACCATGATCAACAAGAATTGTACAAACTTGGGAATAACCCACATCATCACAAGCGTCGTGCTGTGAGATAAAATTCACTGTATATAACATTTCATACCTAAAATTCCAGGTTACCTAAGAATCGAACAACCGCCCAAAACTTCAATGAAAAGAGTACCGTAAATAACAAGAAAAGTGTTGGTAATATACAGAATAAATGAGACTTATATGCAAATGTTATGTCACCTTCGTACGTTAAACGAAAATATTCCAAAATATAGAATTGAATCAATTTTAGGATTTCAGTAAAGTAGGATTTCATCTTTACCTTGAGGAAGAGGAAATTGGAGAATGTGGCTTAACTACATGGCAAACCAAGCACGACCTCAGCACGGCACGGCCCAGCTTCCTGTTTTATTTTGGGGTTAAGGATTTTTATCGAATCTTTCATCGATATTCCTCCTGCATGGACATCATAAACGTAATCAACGCCGTCGAGGTGCACATATCCATTCCCCGCTAAAAGCATCTTTCGCGCAAGACGATGAGATGACGTATTCCGAACGCTTTTACCGATCGAGCTGATAAATAAATTATTCTTGAGGTATTTTATAAAACACGATTCATCTGTGGGTTAGGTCTTTAAAGAACAAATCCCAGATTGCATAAAAACAATACAAACTTTCACCAAATCTGATAACAATCAAATACTTCACCCACCCTCGCAGTGGTCGAATTCTCAATAAAAGTATACTTGCTCGTAACAATCGAAATATCATTCTTCCAGTAAATGCATATATGACGTAATCAGATCCAAGTAAAAATATAATCGCGAAGTATCTGAAATTACAATAGAGACATAACTAGAATGCACATAAGTATTCCCATGAAATAACATCATGTGGATATCGTAACTTTAGAAATGTGACCCAAGTCTCATTCTAAGTTGTTTTTTACAAGAATGAAGCTGGGCATAAACAATGAATAGAAAAAAATAGAAAAATTAACAGTCAAATCGGGCATTACATCGAGGAAATCCTTACGAATTAGAAATATATAGTTACCAAATGTGGGGCACAGATACCCTACGGATCAGTGCAGCGATCCATCAGTGACTGATTCTTAACATACTATGCTTGAACGACAAAAATTCTAAATTAATAGAGACGCACCAAATTGCATCGATTTATGAGTACTCTGAAATGTATGGCAAAGTTGTTTAGAAACTATCTTCTTTTAATGTGGTGCATATGCCAAGACTACACGCAATTGATATTATATAGTTGCTTTTATTTTTGTGAAAGCTTTGTATATGCCATGAAAATTTACAGCTGGAAGATAACGTTAGGAAGAAAAAGACAGCTTTATATTCTTGCTGTTTGATCTTCGTTTTCGGTACTTGTCATTTAAAATTTATGCCAACTTTTTGTTGGTGATAGAAAGCACCTGAGCGAAAGCAAAAAGAAGCTCACAAAAATACTGAATTTATCTTCTTTATTCTATTTTTTAATTAAATTTCAAAATTTTTTAATTTATTTTTAAAATATGGCACGATACGTTTTGTTGAGTATGAGTCACTGATGGATTGCGCCGAAAGACGAGGTCCATCAGTGACTCATGCTTGACAAAATAAAATTTCAGTGACAGACGTGACTAAATAATAGGGATACTCACATTCTGTTATTCACTGAGGAAATGAAATGTCTTCTTGATGTGTAGACTATTGACAGGCATATATCGATTGCGTAAACAAGAACACACAATACCCCGCAAATTATTACCCATGTGGGTAAAGTAGGATGAGCCCTTTTGATCATCTGGCATATAAAAATATTTTCAAAATTATTAAATTAAATTATTACCGCTTAGACAAGCATGGACCGTACATACAGCAAGCATTAAGTTCGTTATTTATCTCTGTGTCGTACTTGGTAAGGAAAGAAACTGGTGTGGCCAACAAAATCAATTAAATAAATGTTTTATATGAAAACCAATATCCGGTTATAATGAAAATACGATAATAGGTTTTCTATTGTACTTAATTGATTGATTGTGTCAATATTTAGTTTCATAATTTTTCGATTGGTGATTAGTTTGTGAGGTATCCCGTAAATTAGAAATCAAAAATTCAAAATACGTAGGCCAAAGAAATTTTACTCACAACACACCCAAAACATAAAGTGCGCGGTCTGTAGGCAGCAGGTGTCAAATGTCAAATATGTATGGTATATATTATGACGAGTTCAAGACTTGAATCCGGTTTAGTACCTAATTCAACAACAACAAAGTATCTTTGTTCGCAACTTTTTATCATTTTTGCTTCTTAATTATTTTGCTGCTCAATTTTTTCCGCTTAATTATCATTTTTACAATCGAATCCATTAATAGGACTGTGTAAAACCGAATCATTTGATATTCGAACCTGATTCGGTTGATTTTTGTTTCGAATCGGATCGAATCGCTAATTCCATAAAAATAGTAATATCCCATTTTACCATAAAAGCTTCATAATGAAAATCAAGAAATTGATAGTAAGGAAATGTATTATAAATTCCTATTCTATATCTAACAGCGTGAGCTTTCATTTTTGAATGGCAAAATGCAATCGATTTTGATCTAATTCGCTTTGTTCGTGTGAACGATTCATAATTTGTAATTCGGATAGAATTCAACGAAGCAACTAATCAAATTTCCCAGCTCTATACATTAGACATAAATTTTACTTTATTATAGCTCATAAAATTACCTTATATATGATATGACCTTTCATTTATTAAAATTGAGCAATTTTTGATAGGTCCTTGTGTATTTTTAGTACGAATTTTGTACATGAACTATTTTAGTAAAATTAGACTGCATGGTTCTATCAGTCCATTGTAGTCAAATTTTTTTAAAAAGGGGATAATGAACATTTACATTACCTGGACTGGTTCAAAGAATGCCAACGCACTGTGCAATGTAATTGTCAATATTAAGCCTATTTTATACAGCAAACTCGATTGAATTTTCAAACATCTGTAATAAAAATAAATTTGTTATTTATAGTGGTAAATAGTTAAATGCATTTTTCATGAAATGTCAAAATATTTTGAGGAAATGAAATACAGTGAGCTGAAAGAGGTATGCGAGAGTAATCGACATACCAACTGAAATATAGTTCACGAAACCTATACATTGCTATTGTTGGGGCCCGAGAGAAACTCAATAGAAAATGATTTAAAAAGAAGACTCATTGTTTTCTATCAGGAAATTCAACGAAAATGTACCTCAATAAATTTACTTTTCATTTCCAGTTATTACATATTTCCAAAATTTGAAACTGAAACTGCTTTGTTAGTAAGATAATGTCAAGTGTGGGAAGCAACAACCCATAATTGGTCAATATCACCGAGTAAATTTACTGTCAAAAAACGCAATTTTTCACTTTTGTACAGTAAATATCATGTATATTACTCAGTAAAAATAGCGGCTAAGTATTGCAAATGTGGCTAACTGTTGGATTAAGCCACCGCAGCTATTATGGCCTATGATTTACAATACAAAAAAATTGTGGATAAAACAAACCCCAAATGTAATCTTCTCTCCGGTGCCAGATTTTGTGCGAATCCTGATTTATAGTATCTTCCATTGATTGCATCTTCAACATATGCAGCGCTTATTTTGAAGCTCGCCTCGTTTAAACTTAAAACATAAAAAATATATGTGTATTTAAGCAAAGCGATGAATAGATACCTAGTGGAGTATTTGAACGTTTTTCATCCAGAAAAATTGCGGAAAACGGTTAATATGTTATGTGTTTTCACTCGAAATTTACTTTTCTGAAAAACATTTCTTTACTATATAGCCACCATTTGTTTGCATCGCGTATTTTAATTTCACAATTTAATAAAAACAATCATTCTCTCCGAAAAGATAAGTTCTTGATTTACTGTGACGTCTCTTGGTGCAAGGTTCACTTGTCTCGCGATAATACGTCAATGATAACAGCAGCGCGGCATCTACCAAGAAAAATTCTACCAACTGCTTCATTTATCATGCACAAACAATTGCGTCAACAATTTTCAAATGGAATAATCGAGCACATGCATATAAGCCATTCATTCCTCCAGTCCTTACCTTCTCTGAGATGTTGTTTTTGAAGCAATTTTATTTCGATTGTTTGGTTTTTTAAGAAACTTTTTCACCTTTTGATTCATCGATTCGTTATCAGTGCATATTGCACTTTATACATCTTAAATATTTTCAACTCGTTGAATGTCTAGACGACCCATGAAATGCCATACAGCGATCAATTCTAATCAAACGCTTGAAAACATAGAAAAACCTAAATACTGAAATATTCGACCCAAACTGAACGCAATTTTCTTCTCAATTCTTCTCAAATGTCTCGCTCAACTTCATTGATGGTTGTTTCATTGACTGTTCATTAATTCATTGACGCACGATTGAGAAACCTTGCTCTTTTGTTTGTTTTATTCATTTTCAACTATAAATGCCAAAATTATAGGATAGAATATCCAATCGATATGCGGACTCTTTTCATCCTAGTTCAACAATAGGATGAAATAGTCTTTTAAGGATATGTTGATCTTTAATTATCGGGTGTATAGGCTATTTCGGTTATGTTTCGCCAGACCTTAAAATATAATAATTTCTTTAATATTATTTAGTTCAACTGTATTTTGTTAAGCATGGGCCAAAGATGAATCGCACCTGATCGGTGCGATTCATCAAGAGCTCAAGCTTAATCAAACAAAATTTTCATTTGTACTTGAACCTTACACTGTATAAGCAAGTTATAGGCCAACTAATCTAAGCCTAAATTTATGAATATTTAAATAGTTAAATTATTTAGAAACAAAGTGCTCTGAATTTAGGTTTGATGTAATTTATTATCAGAAAAATCGTATAATTAGTAATTTACCGATGCAGTAATTTTCTGCAGATATCGCTTACAGCAAAATATTGATAAACTTTGACACTGGATATGTTTTTTCAAGCATCAGGAAGATTAGATAGATAACATAATATAAAGTTTATGCTTCTCAATATTGAATTATGAAATGATAATGCTACACATTCTGTCCCCAGATTTAGTGTAAATTATTTTTGGGGTCGTAAAATCTTTGAATGTTTTCTTAGGCAGGTGTTTTTATCCTCCGACAAAATGTGAACGAAAAATGCTCGATTTTTACGTTATGAAGCATTCACGGTTATGCTTCACAATGTTGCTTTTGAAAAATATTTGCGGACCCCTGATATAGCACATGTTATTGTATACTTTTTGTTGTGACTGTTCTCTGAGTCCTCGGTAATGTTCCCTCGTTGTTCGTTTTTCAGAACTGTCTCGGTTCGCCCATTGAAAAAGAAATTAAAGTTTTGCCATTTATTAATCAGTGTGTTCGAATACCTTTTTCCCGCTTGATAATATTGCTACCCTACCCAATCCTCCCATGACCATTCAAATATGTATTAAACTACGTTGTGCGAGCTCATCAACTACAGTCTCGTTTTATATTAATGCTGATATTATGGTCATCGGATTTCATGATCAAGGTTGACATTTTTATTGACATCACTCATAGCGACTGACTCCACCATAGGGATTGGGCAAAACCAACGCATTTGGAATTCGAATCTGATTCGAATATTGTTTTCGAATCGGATCGAATAAGAAATTCTGTGTAAATAACAAATATCCTATTTTGACTATTACAACTCGTCTCCATGGTGGAAATCTGGATATTAATAGTATACATTACATTTTCAATTCACACTCCACGTCTAAGAGCAATAATTTTCATATTCAAACGTGACCAAAATCGACTACACTTAGTCGTTAAATTGAAAATTCTAGTTCATTTAGCAAGTTTTTTTTCCTCTGAACGATTCACGATTGATTCGAATTATTTGTGCTTCGAATCGATTCGAACCACAGAATCGAATTGCCCAGCGCTTCTCCACCAACGGTCACTCGGTGAGGCAAAGACCTATTATAAAATGTAGTGACTGTAACTGCTTTCTGCGTCGCAAACACCTCAAACAGAAGATTTAAACTGATATATTAAATTGCAGTGTGTGGTATTCGCCCTATGCGATAGCAAAGTCATTAGTCCATGTTTGCCTTTATCCATCCCACATAACACGCAGAAATGTGGTAAGACAATTTTAAAGCCCGTACCTATCCAATCAGAAATATTATTTATTCAAGCATGAGCCACTAACGAACCGCGCCTCATTCCCGCGCTCCATGAGTGACTGATGCTTGGCAAGACATAAGCCAGTAAAAATTTTACCGACTGGGTACAGGGATAAAAAATTCGCAGAATGAATCAGCGGTAAATTTCGCATGGTTTTCTCAAATGATAAATGTATTCTGACATCTAGATGTGTCTCACATTTTTGGAACATTTGTGAAATTAAAATGAGTTCACTATTGATTAACGGTAAATATTTCTTTCCGATAGACGGTGATTGGGAGTAAGAAAACCGAAAATAGATAGTAGTATTCTGTGCTGAATAAGTAAGCCCCGCTATGCGACTCAATCAGCCAACAGAAGCGTGATCTAATTGTCCGGAGTTTTATGCATGGCCTTTTCATTGCTGTGCGTGCGCGTCAACTAGGCACTTATCGGTAGCTGTCACACCGAATAATATATACCCATTTACTAAAAAGATCAGTCTTTTACGTTGTAAAATTTGGTCTTCATCAGAAATTCTACTTTATCAAATATAAACCACCAATGAACCGCGTCTTATCAACGAGGTCAATCCGAGACACATACTTCGTAATTCTAATTGGGATTCGTATTTCAGTACATCACGTGGAGGCATTCGGTAGTATACGCCATTCTTTCCTCCAAATTGGCCCTTTTTGTGATTTTCTCTCCACAATACAAAAATTATATGTATTTTTTTTAATCCAGTAGATCTACGTGAAAAGTTCATGAAGCGTGACGTTTAACAATTTCTGTGTCAGCAGTTTTCCGTGCCGTCCAATCAGGGCTGGGCGAAAACCGAATCATTGGGAATTCGACTGTGATTCGAATAAATTTTTCGAATCGGATCGAATCGTTGATTTCATAAAAGTATCCGAAACCAAAAATCGACTGCATTTTGTCGTTAAAAATGGAAGCATTTAGCATAGTTTTGTTCCTATGACCGATTCACAATTGATTCGCATAACCTGGGGTTTGAATCGAATAGCCCAGCCCTACGTCTAGTATGACTGTTGATTTGAAGATTGACATCACTGAATAGTCTATTTCAAAAACATATTTACAAGAATTTTGTTAAGAATAAAAATCTTGTTTAGCAAGTTTTTGTTCCTATTAACGACCCGCGATTGATTCAAATAAATTGTGCTTCGAATCGATTCGAATCACCGAATCGAATTACCCGGCCCTGGTCAGTATAACTGAATTTATATTAGGTTTTGTAAGAGAAAAAACTGAGAGTAGGTGAAGTGCGAGGTATCCTACTTAACGAAAATGTAACATGCGTTCTCTACGTCTTCTATGCGTCTCTCTACACTACAGGGACGATAAGTGCAATTATTTAACAACTTCCATCATCTGCTTATTAATGTACTTATCTAATACATATTCAAATATCGGCGAAGCGACCCCCAATGACCCACACTTAACAAAAAAAAAATGGGCTGAGAGAAGCCTGATTCCTAAACCTTTATTTATAACGAGGCACAAATTGGTTTATCGTTATTGAGACCGGCATTTCTTTATTTACACACGTTACTACACGATTTCAGTTTATTTGGATAAACTAAAGCCACGAAATTTTAATTGTCAGCAAATATTTTCTGTTTAGTTTATTCCAATTATACGGAGATAAAAACTATAACCTTGGAAAACAAAGCGCCCGCACGTCTGTACTGTCGGGGTCAAAAGGTATCACGGTTGGTCTATTTTTATTGTGAAAAATCACCTTCGCTAATTTGGAATATGTTCAACATCAAATTAATCCGTAATTATCCCGTTAACTATTTGATTCCCGATCATATGGTGGTTAAGCATGAACCGCAATTGTGAAAAAGCGCATTTCAAACTCTAGCCATACATGATTATACGGTATGTTGTTAATACTGCGGAAATTTGTGACGTACTGAATGTAAACGTGACCGCTTATGCTGCTCGTCGTCGAAAATTTCGCTCATGATAAAAACAATACTGATAATTGTTTAGCACGCGTCTTGATTTAGCTTGGTCAGCAATTATTTTTAGAAAAGGGCAAAAGAGGCCACTTAAATTCTTCTACAAAAAAACACGTTTCAATATCCCAAAACCTGTAGTGCAAACGTATATTTTGCAGTATTTCTCCCGTGACTGAGACACGATTTTATCTAAGTTGTCTGCCATTATAATTTGTCGAGATCACTATATCTCTTAATGCCAAGTAAACTTATATCAAAAACAATAGATTTTTAGTTTCAAAAGTATTGATAAAGTTGTTCCGATAACGAATATTTAAACCTGTATTTGAATTTGTTATTTTTGTTAAAATAGCTTATCATAAAAAACGTTTAAAAAGATTCATGTGTCTTGTAGCTCAGTGTATGCCTTTTCCCCTTATAAATTACACTAAAAAGAAGAATTTGCATATAATATGAGAAAAAATATATTACGATATTTCTAACGTGAAATCTGCGACTAGTTAGGTCATTAACCATGAAGGACGTTCGTGATGTCACACTTCCTTCCTGAAGCCTGGCATCACGGTTAGAAAAAATGTATTGCAAAACAAAATTTTCGTCAATAACGAAGCAAAAGAAAACTTTTGGAGAAGGGAATTTAAGACACTACTATGATTAGAGTCTAGAGTTGGCAATTCTATGTAAAGGTACCGCGTTTACCCGATATACCTAGTTTACCGATTTTATTTTTTTTACCTAATTTCACGGATATCTGATTCACAAACTTTTACCAAGTTTTCAGTTTGAATATTCATTTAGTTCATTTACTAGGTGAAATAGGTAGATTAATCAAATTTTTAACCATGTACCTCAAAAACTAACCTGGTTCAAAAAGTAGGTACTTAGCATGGAAACTAGGTAAATAAAAAATTTTAGTAAGTATGTTTTTAAAATAGACAATTCAGTGATTTAAATCGTCAAATCGGAGGTTAGTCAGTTTACCCGGATTTTAATTTAGGTAATGCCTGATTTGGAAAGTTGAACTGGGTAACCTATAAATACCCCACCTATTTGTCTAGCATATGCGTTTACCTAGTTTAGGTAAAAACTAGGCTCATTTTCTGATTTGAAGAATCTTCGATGGATGTTTTTTTCAGCACTTTACTATGTAAATCATTGTCCCTACGTGGCACAAATCTCATCCTCAAGGCCGTTCCGATTTTTGATCACATACAACTTCTGCTAATGAACGGCAAATTGACTGTACTCTTGTTACATTGTTGGTAGAAGATTGACCATGATTAGCAGAAATTGATGATTAATTCAATGCAGATTCATCATGTTACACTGTTACCACCATCCCACGCAGTCAACATATTCTGTCAGTGAAATTGTTTTGAAATATTACCGAAAATACCCAAATAAAGAAATATCTATTTACCTCCAGACATAGGTTTTTGGTTTAGAGAATTTTTCGATCTTTATCTTGAAGTAAAACACGCATCAAAATACGCCCATTCTACGCCCACAACTTGAATGTATAGATTTCTAAAAAAAATCCTGCCACAACCTGACATTTTTCTTAGAGATTATAATGGGTGGAAAAAGATTAAAACGAGGACACGGTTTCTCAAAATTGGCAGCTGTTAATAATTATTGTAATTATTACAAATTATCCAACGAATAAAAGCGAATATAGTCCAAGTTTGCTTTATTATTCGTTGTTTGCCAAACTTGCTTTTGCTGAGAGTCTGACCTAAATCATCTTAAAATGAGTATGAATGAATCTGAAAACGACTGGATAATTATTGGCTTGATAAATATATCAGCATAATGTTTGAGCTATTTAAAAATATAGCCATACAATCAATGATTTATATAAAAAAAATGCAAATCGAAAGATAAAGTTGGCCAGATAAAGTTGCTGCTACTTCATCGATATTGTTAAAATTGTCTCACATCTATCGTTATGGCAACTCAGTTGTTCTTCCTTAACTAGGTTATTTTAAACTAATTTTACTAGGCAAAGTATTACTATGTGACCTGGTTTTAATTCCCAAATTAGGTAGTACTTTGATTGAAAACCAGGTACACTAGGTTGTGATTGTTTGACTGCAATTTTAAAAAAATTGTAGATTGAAATTTCTGTATAGTGAATTTTGAAAGCTTTTTTTATGAAGAAAATATAATTTACCTAGTTTTTATATCCCAGTTAACGTGTTGAAAAAAATGACATAACTTACCTAATAAATTCAAAGAGAAAACTCTGTAAAAGAAAAATAAGGCGTCGCTTACATTCTCAAGTTCCGAAAATCAAGTTGGGAAGATCATATTATTAGAGAAACCACGTTACTGATGAAATGCTTGTTTCTCTTAATTGTTTGTTAATGAGTCAAACAGGTACAGTTTGCTCGTCGGGTTATACTAATAGCAAACATCCGTGTCTGCGGATTTGGCAATCGAAAAATATTCAAGTCGTGATAGATCGTGATAGAAAATCGGCTACAAAATTGTTCTTTTCCCTGTAAAAAAATGTTTGACAAAGCAAGTTTTGCCAAGTATGAGTCACTGGTGGCTCGCGCCGCCGAGGCGCGGTCCATCTGTGGCTCATGCTTGACAAAATAAAACGTTTGTAGGGATAATTATTTGGGTTCGAACACGATTTAATTTACCAAAATCCTAACATTGGTTTGAATCTTGCATCACGATTACATGCTTACATGTTTGCGAATAAAGTTGATCTGGTTAAGGTAATTAGACCGGCGTGAAAATGCTTACAAAACAAGATTTGGCAAGATGATGTAAATTTTTTTTACGTAACAAGCAGAAAATCATTGTATATTTAGTCCAAGACTGTACAAAATGTGCGAGTTAAAACATGACTAGGGCAATTGAATGGTCGATTCTATACATAAACTTCGTAGAGCATGAAGCTGAATACTGAACTAATAACTTACCTTGTTTATTAGCAAGATTTTTTCTTTGTGGAAATTTTTTATTTAATCGAGTAGGCAAAAGCAGATATTGAAAAGATTCTAAAGGCCGCTCACTCAGTCATTTTGTAGGGCTGGGGAATTCGGTGATTTAAATCGCATTGAAGCATATTTGATTCGAATCGTGCATCAATCATAGAAAACGGAAACTTAGTAGTTGTGTATCTCAACGTAACTAAGCAAGAAAAAATACAAAGTTCAAAAATTATCCGTAACTTTTTTTTTATCGAATTTTTTTTTCAAAAAATTCCAAAAAAAATTTTTAAAAATTTTTCTAAAAATTTTTTCAAAAATTTTAAAGTGCCAAAATGTGTATCTCAGCTTAACTAAGCAAGAAAAAATACAAAGTTCAAAAATTATCCGTAACTTTTTTTTTATCGAATTTTTTTTTCAAAAAATTCCAAAAAAAATTTTTAAAAATTTTTCTAAAAATTTTTTCAAAAATTTCAAAGTGCCAAAATGTGTATCTCAACGTAACTAAGCAAGAAAAAATACAAAGTTCAAAAATTATCCGTAACTTTTTTTTTTTATCGAATTTTTTTTTCAAAAAATTCCAAAAAAAATTTTTAAAAATTTTTCTAAAAATTTTTTCAAAAATTTCAAAGTGCCAAAATGTGTATCTCAACGTAACTAAGCAAGAAAGAAAAAATACAAAGTTAAAAAATTATCCGTAACTTTTTTTTTTATCGAATTTTTTTTTCAAACTGAAGAGGAATTTTCCCTTTCAATGGTAAAATACAATAAACATAATCTTGATTTTTTTTAAACACGCAGGAAATAAATTGAAGTAATTCTGAAGTCTACTAAGAATATTGAGACGAATTTGATATGTTAAGAAGATATTGTACAACAAACAGATCACTTTCATCTTATGTGAAAACCTCACAGGCATGTATGGCTAGGCAATTCGATTTGCACAAATTATTCGAACCAATCGTGAATCGGCCATAGGAAAACAAGCAAATTTAAAAAAAGAATATCATATTTCAACAACAAAATACATCCAAACTATTTTTCATTTTGCGAAAAAAATTATTATGGCCTCCAGATAATATGTGAATAGACAAATGCATTGTCTTTTTAAAGTCCATCCATTTCATAATTACTGGAATTCTACCCACTGCTTTTGATAATGGAGCAATTTGTCGCAAAAAGAAAGGGATATTTTCTATTTAAATGAAATCAGTTATTTAACCTGATTCGAAAAAATTATCAGAATCGTACACATCTGTTCATTTGAATACTAGTATTTATATAAACATCCTGTTTTCGCGGTAGCACTGATGCTGACCAAATTTCCTATATTACGGGAAGTAGAATCAGTCTAGACTAGGCTAAATACTTTCGTTTAGTTTAGAATTATTTACCCGATATCAAATCATGAGGAAAATTCCTGGCAAAACATAAACATTTCATACATTACAACAATCGAGGGAGTGTTATTTCGATCGCGTGCGAAATTTGTAATCCACTGATATTCAGATCAGCAGTTTTGGCGGCTTTGTTTGTGGTTAAATATTCATGACTTTCTTCTGCTGTTTTCTATCAATGTAGAATGCTTGATAACTTTAATAATGCTCAATTTCCCGTCCAGAAATTTTTCTTTTAAAGCATTTTTCGTTAGGCATGAGTCACTGATATCTCTGACCAGTGCATCTGATAAAATGATCACAAATTTTCTAAGATGTATAATATTTTTACCTTATTCTCAGTACTTTTCCATTGCCGTATAACACTGTTTTTGAAATGAAGCATTGTCGATAATCATGTTTTAAAATTGTAGAGGTGGTTTTTATTAATCATTTTAACACAGGTCGACTTTAGACTTCACATTTTTAAAGCCACTTCTTGGAGTGGATCCCCTGACTAAGGCCCTGCACCAGCTACCACTTATAGACGGATAGTAGTTGTTGTAAAGATTTAGTCTTTCCGGTTCGGCTCAGCTTGAACGAGTTAGCGCATCTTGAGTTGAGTAGTGGGCATGGGTTAACGAGCCATGCTCCATCATAACCACTAGGTCTAGCGCCTAATTGTCACTTTTGGCAGGACATGTCAACATTTTTATTATCTCATCATTTCTTACGAATTCCGATGCGAGAAACCACCCCGGAAATATGTCAATATTTTTACATACATGCCAATTTGAAAATGGATTAAAGATTCTGCTCGAAAGTTCATTAGCCTTGATTGTAGTTGAGAGCTTTAGAATTGTCGTAACGTATAATATATATATATAATTGTCGTAAGTGATAGATGATCAACTTAGAATGCAGTTGCTTGTTAAAATCTTCTGTAACTCCTCTTATTATGAGTGAGTACTTATTGAGTGATTCTTTTTTTTTTTTTTTTTTGGGGGGGGGGGGGGGGGGGTACTACTTCCGAAGTCGATGAGAGCGAGAGGATTTTAAATAAAAAATATGTATTTGCATTTTCAAACTAGAGCATATACATCTTGATAATGTAGGTATAAAGTTCATAAATGAGTATTATGAAAGATCAATCAAATGAACACAAAGAGTGTTTATAAATGTCAACTTTGAAAAATAAATTTTATCAATTTTTAATATGTTCAGTGGTGATGAAATGGTTGAGTGTATTTCGCAGATGAAAATTGTGCATTTCCCTCTGAGGAAGTAAAGAAAGGAAGCAAGTGAGGAAGTCTATGTAAGCAAGTATACAATCATCACTTGGACTCTGTCGGAAATATTTTGTCAAAATAATTTTGTTGAGTATGAGTCACTGATGGACCGCGTCAATGAGACGTGACTCATTTTAACGAAAATCAATTTGAGAACTGGAAAAAATCAATAATTACAACAATGCCGGATTTATTCTTAAATCTTTTCCTCATACCTACGTAATGTTTATATACCCGGCTTTTTGTCAATTTTTAATCTGATTCGGTCGGATCTTGGAATGTTAATACATATTACACATTAACTGCCATTGCATAATTCACATTGCAACAATCAGTTTTGTGTTTCTCGATCAGATATAGAAATATAATCCAATTGTTTGGCAAGTATTTGATTTTGGAATACAATATCTCATTGTAATTTCAGAACAGTGACGTATTCAGGGCAATGGTGAGAGGTGAACTGGATAACTCATAAAAGGACGTTGATTGCTAAAATTTATCAACGATTTCGAATAGTGTTAAGTTTTTTTAGTTTTCAGTGAATTTTCTAAATCCAATTCAAACACACTTAGGAGGAGTTCGGCAAATAAACCCACACTACTGGTATGGGGATCCACGGAAAGATTAATGAACAACTCTACCACCAAGCATTCCATGCATAATTAAAGTGCTCTAATAGATTGCAAATGAGATTCGTCTGCATTGAGAAAGGATAAACTCAACTACCGATTACTGATATGGCATAGGTATACGAAATGGAAAAACATTAACCAACCGTACTCTAATCAGAAAAACTTCCAGGCAGAATTGAGGCCCGGGTGTGAAAACGAGATTTATTTCCAATAGGCGATATTCATCGCTAATTTTCTTCATATTAAATGTTCCTTAGGACACTCAGAAATCATGTTATGGTGCTACAGAACTTCTATATAACATATACATAAAATTATCCTAATAAATAACATTTCCAGTTGCTAAACACGAGATGATAGTTTGTAATTTAAAACATACTAAATCATAACATTACAATTTTGTGAGATGATAAAGATGATACTAGGAAGTTTCCTGTTCGTTTGCATATTCCCCAAACGCAACGGTATTGTAGTGGTTACAAAATTGGCCTGTCTTGTTTGCTGGGCTGACCCTCCAAAAAAAGATTTAGGTACGTGTATGAATCATTAATGGATCCCGCCAATATTTCAAAAAATATCCGATTATGTAAAGAATCATCACTACAATCCCATATCTGTTTTAAAGAAACTTTAATTCCATCTTCTGTTTATAACAAAGATATTTTTCAAACAGTTTTAGGCTTAATTTGAATAAGTGATGTGGAATGACCATAAGTACTATACAAAAACATAGAAAATACACTGCTTAAATTGTCTGAAAATATCATGTGTTACATATTCTCTGAAATTTAAAATTGTGAAAACAATATAAAACGATGAATGGGAATGAATTGATAAGAGGAAATGAGCTTATCTTCAGTTTTTCAAGTTGCAAAACAGAAAGCGCATTGTCAAATCAAAAATTCCAATAAATCTTAGTCACTTTTATATGAAAGTGTTATTTTCGGTGTATCCTATGAATTTAAACAAAATAGGTTTCAATATTGTAAGTTCTTGTACTAATACTTTTTGCGATTGGCATTTCAAAATAGCTCAATTTTGTTACAAGTGATGCTCAAAATAGACAACCGAAAATAACCAAAAATAGGTTTAGCTCAATTCAAAAAAATATTGCCAAAGCCTTTTTGCGTATCAATATTAAAATTTCTGATTGGGATAACGAGAGATTAATGTAAAACATATTGAAGCTATATTGAAGGCTTCACTGAGGCCATTTTACCAAGTATTCACTACTCTATTACCGACTTTTTTCATAGTCTTTCAAATCATAAAAGCAAAATTTTTGAAGTTGCCGACATTAGGTTTGATCATAGGAACTTGGAATTATTTTCTTCGGTAAACTCCTACACTCATAGTTAAACCAAAAACTAAAAAAAAAAAATTATACAATAATTTAATATTGCAAAGACATACAGACACATTACGCGAGGTGCAAAACTAGAGCAAATTTATAAAAGATAATATCAGTTTCACTTTTCAACATACTATTAAAAAATCCAACTAAATAAAATTATAATATGTCCTAGAATTGCATATTGATCTTTCGCTGATTCAATTTGCATAGCTAACATAAATATGTATTTCGAATATTTCCCTGGCGATTCGATTTATACAAAGGCGGATGGTCAGTAGTTGAATATGATTTTTAAATTATTCAAGAATTCGGGTATTCACATGTGAATAGATGTGTCTCGTTAAAATATTCTGAAACCATAATAAAAAGCACGTGACGCTGAAAGGAAATTTTATTCATTTTTTTTTCGAAAAACATTGAGGTTTGGGAAGTGAAAACCCATTTCACAATTATAAATATGAAGAAAGTTTTTCAAAGCTTTTAGAATTAAAAATGTACTTTTTTATTGTACTTCACTCTGACCAAGAACCCACTAACGGCCATTTAATAGCAAAGAGCTGTTGAAAACGTCCTAAACTGAACTGAACCGCCAAGGTGAAGTGCAGTGAGTTTTATACCAATTTGAGCTTTCAGAAAAAATGCTTAAAATACAATGTTTGTTCCAAAAAACACATTGATTTTCTGTATTATTGCGTTATTTACAGAAAGTTTATGCCTAGCTTTGAATAAAATCATGAATCTGGCGAGATGTCCCAGTGACTATATTGTTAGCATCGCTCGCTGAGAATATCTAGCTCTTGGGTACGCTAAGCCGAACAGGAAAACATCATTTCCTCCATCTAATCCAACAAGGGACGAAAAAAAAACATTAAGGAAATGTATACATTAATTTTCGTGAAACTTAGCATAAATCGTTAATAAATTACTGTGAAGGTAATATTTATGCTGCATCATGCTATTGTGTAAGGTAATTTATAAATAAAGTTCAATATTCAGTACTAAGAAAACCTCAGGAATGTGAAAAATATTCGCCTGTCTGCAACAAAATAAATATATTTTGAGGCATACATTATAAAAGTTTATGAAGCGATATAGACAAATATAATTATAATGGATTTTTTATAATACATTCATCTCGAAATATTTTCCGTTTTATGTAAGTTGTAATGTTTGGTTTCTCAGGGTCAAATAAGAAGAAATCATGTCTAACGAAAATAGGTGTTATCTGACAGTGGCGGCAAAATGTCTCAAATTTGGGAAAGGTACAAAAAATGGAATCCTAATCTCCGAGGATGGTTATTTTTTGGAGAAAATTAACCAGTTTAAAAGCAAAAACAACGCAATTTTTAGTAGTTTGCCCTGCATGCGAGAATGTTATCCATTTTTATTATATTTCTGTGTAAAAATATGAAAATGTTTGGGGAGACTTATCCCACTTTTCAAATCTTGGAAGGGGGTGCATGTTGCTCAAGTTCCGTCGCTGGCGATAGCTGGAGTCAGAGGATCTCAATTTGCGTCGATGAGACACGGTCCATCTGTGACTATTTGACAAAATGAAAGTTCTAATTGACATAAAGAAAAATTGATTTTGTGAGCGATATACAACGTCCATCAAAAAAATATTGGATCTCTTTAAATGGTATTTTTAAGTCCGTTCGCACATGTTTTTGTTACTAAGCTTTGAGCCCAAGCTTGACAAAATTCCTGATTATTCTACTGGTTTGAATGCATTGTAATGACAAATAATTCGATTCGAATCGCATCGTGACCTCTTATCAGAATTCTTGTCAACTCATACTCCCTCGCGATATTAATCCGTTGAAATATATTGATGAAATATACTCAATAAATTTCGCAATTAAATGCACTTCCGGAAGATCATTTTTGTGGTCAACCGCTTCAGTCTCCGTTTTAAGTCAATTTTGAAAGCAGAACCTGCAAAATAGTAAGTGTTTTTTGCTAGATTGAAAGTAAGAGAGAGATTGTATCAGACCAAAGATATTTGTTTGGCAAATTTAATGTTTTAAGATTGTATCATGAAAGAAGACACTTTCTCATTTAGTTTCTTCAATTCATTTACTTTTCGCAATCATATTTGCGTACTGAATAAAATACAGGGCAAAATTAAATCGAATTTACAAGTAAGTTTCACATTATTTGAATATCATTACTTTTTTAGGTGTATTATTTCCAACTTTATATGAATTTATCGGTGCTGGTAAGAGTAAATTCTACATCTTGCAATAATTTCATCTCATCTTTCACTATCTCAAGCCAAAAAATCGTTTTGTAATGCGCAATCCATACCAGCTCCATGTCCAACAAAATCTAAACACGTACTATCTCACAAACCAGGGGTGATTAACCACGATCCTCGGCCGCCAAAAGGTCATGGAACGTTCTCAGTCTACCCCCTCATATCAGCTGGATATTACCTCTCACCGTTTTATTTGTGACTCCACATTAAATAAATTCTTTGCCAAACGTTTTATCTATAAATAATGGACATTCCAGAATATAGAACCGTCGGGCTATTTCCCGGGTCGTATTGATGAAACCATATTGGTGTCAAACTCGTCAATCTTACGATAGTAGGATTTGAGTCGTTAGTAGTTTCTTCCATAGGCATCCCCGTGATGAATATGAAAATATACCTTAAACAAACGTGTTTTTTAATTGCGATTCATAACCCCCATTAAAATATATATGCGTACAAATTCAAGTAATCATGATCATTAATGTTAACAGCTTCGATCCCGCGGGCGGCATATAGCTCGTCTGCAGTATACAACAACCAACAATCAAATTTTGCCTGTGGTTATTCGTATAATATGATAAAATTTATGTGGTTGCAATTCAGGGTGCTTCCAAACCCACAATATATTAAGGGCAAGGCGGTGCAAGCTACGATATGTAGAAATTTGTTTTTGTGTATATACTTCTTGGTATATTGACCAAAAATATTTGGTACTTATATTATTTTTAACAATAATTTCATACCATTTACGGTGGTTTCGTATAATGAAGGGCTATATGTTCTACTGGAAAGGTCAATGGCATCTTGGAAAATAAGATATTTTGAAGGAAATTGTTCATTTAAAACGCCATTTTATAGAAAAACCGCACTGAATTTTGCTACATTTTCTTTATTTTATGCAAAGAGTTGTAATAAATTCCAGGCGTCAGGTGGGTTTGTGACTTTTCATGAATACATTTTTCCAAACTCATACAAATGCTGCATCTGAACTAAAGTGTAAGAGAATGTTAAGCAGACTTGTCTCTATTTTTATGCTGTTTTTACCAATAGAAAATGACCTCAGCTAATTTGATACTTAGTATGTGTACGTCTCAATTAACTATCGACAATAAAACACGTAATTAACACGAGAGCGTTAATTGGTAGATTTTGCACTTCAGGCACATAAAAACAAGATGTCATTCGGTGTCAGATTTTCTCTCAATGTCAGTTGACAGTTGACGTAAACCATTTCGAAGGGGCATTTTCTGTGAAACATTTGCATGGCGCGGTTTGCAGAAGAAATTAAATCAAAACGTTTATTTTAAACAATTGAATTTAAAAAGTGTTTGCGGTGTACTGTTAAGGCGGCCAGAAAAAGAATTCTGATATGACTTCTGAATTAATTAGTACGTCAGATAGCAACGAGCAACCAAACAACGAGAATTCATATGGCTCTCTCAAAACATTGTTTATATCGTTTCGCAAATGAGCCCGTCAAGTTCTTTGAATCTGCCTACACTTCGTGCCGGAAATGTAATTTATTAGGCAAGGGCCATAAATGGCTCAACCCCAAAAAACACTTTCCATCCGTGGTGGAAGCTTAATTTTTAATTGATTTTTCATTATCGTAGAATAGTGAATAACATAATGCATAAAAGTTGTTGGGCTTTGGATCTATTAAGCACTTGAACTATACGTGAAACTAGAAGGCACGCATTTCAGTGTCACGATCAAGCAACATCATCACTCGAGCTATGATTGTTGTTCATGACCAACTAGGTCATCCAAACACAGGAAATTATGTTATCACTTAACGCCTTAACTACAGTTAAGCGGCACGATCGGTCAGTGACACAAACTTAACAAAATATGTTTGATCAAAATATATCTGACTGGGAAGACAACCCGAAAAATCGATCGTTGATAATCATCCTTGACAAAACATGTGGAGAGGGAATTCGTCTGACTGGCTGGGTGGCTCCAGAGAAATAATCTGTTTCTAGAGTACATGAGTTAATTACTATTTGCCCTATTTCAATTTTAACTTATGGTTGGAGATTGAGCTAAACAATGGCTTGACGTTAGGGCTGGACAATTGACTTCGGTGATTCGAATCAAAACGAAGCTCAACTTATCGAATTGGTCATAAACAGTTCACAGGGACAAAAAGCTGCCAAATGATGGGGAATTTTCATTTTTAACGACAAAATGCAATCGATTTTGGTCTAATTTGACCAAAATCGAATGTATTATGTTGTTAAAATATAAAACTTTTTGCTCTGGCATTGTGTGTGAATTGAAAAAACATTTTTTTTAAAATCTGTTTATGATAAAATTAGTATTTCGTAACTAGAATTTCTTGATTCTTATGGAGGCAATGTTTTGTAATAGTAAGAATGGCATATTTTTTATTTATATGGTATTGACAATTCGATCCGATTCAAAAATATTATCTGAATCAAATTCGAACTCTAAATGATTCGGTTTTGATCAGCCCAACTTGCCATGAACCTTTGTAGTGGCGTTGTATATTTCTATAAGCTCGCTGTTATATTTCATGCTCGGCGGTAATTGAGCGAAGTGGCAAACCGACCTTACCCCCTTGAATCGAACAAATTATACAATTTCGAATCCAAGAAATATTCCTTATGAAGCACAATTAAGAATTGAAATATCATTGTTTGACTTTATTCGGAATGAAATGAAATAAAAAGAAAAAAGGCAGTGTGACAAAATGAATATTAAAGAATAACAACAATATATTATATATAATAATATCAGCTCTGAATAAAAGATGGAATAAAATATAAGTTGTAATTTTTTTTTATTTTTCCCCATTCTAGCAAGCAAACTTGAGTGATTTTTTTCAAATTTTGAAAAGGAAATTATTATCAATTTTATTGGCTTTTGCAAAAGTATTTAATTGTTTTTTTTAAATTTTCCGAAAATTCATAGACTATTGAGATAACAAACTGAGTTTAATAATTACAATTTTAATCATAAAATATTGGCTGTCTCATTCTCGGTTCTGTCAAGTATGGACCGATGAATTACTCCAAAAAGCGAGATATATTACCGGTCCATACTAGAAAATAATGTTTATTTCAGGATTTTAGAAAGTATATTATAAAATAAAATATATATTGCAATTGTTGAATTTGAAAAATTAAAATAAGAAAATCTTGCATTAGTTGAATAAAAGTTGATCAAGCATGGTCTTAAATCGTTTTTGAGGACAATGTTTGATCAAGTCTAATTCAGGATAAAAGCTTAGTTGGAAATGTAGCATCGAGTTCATGCTTTTTGAAGCTTTATCACAGCATTCGTATTTACTTTCGTCACTCTCTTCCTCTCAAACAAGCAAGGCACGTGCATAAACTGCTCAATTAATACACGATCCAAGCTTGCTCAAGAAAAATTGCGAAGTACCTCAGCCAACTACAGCCGAAATACCTCCATTATCATCATCGAATTCACAGGGCTCATCTGTACCTTGCATAACAACTTTGCTGGAGCACTTTCCCGTTTCTTTTATTTCGCATGATGGTGGTACGCTGAGATAATGCATTTTTCTGTGGATGAAAAAAGGAGAAATATAAAATAGGTATTTGCGAAGACGAACAAACGAACTATATTCGTGGTGGACAATGGATATAACTTGAAATACGAATGTGTCTAAATTTGAACGCAATTGACATTTTTTGAATATCAATATACTGCAATTTGGAGAAAGCAATTGATTTGATCATAAGTACAACATTTTGAAATAGTTTTAATTGAATTAAAATATATTACTTACGTGCTACAACAGTGTGTAATTGTGTTGACGTAGTAATAATGAACCATCTTCGTAGGTACTTTTTCTGGCTTCATCGTGGCAAAATTGAAGGTCGCGCCTGGTGTAGGAGGACATTCAAAATCATCCACTTCGTCTGGCATAAGTTCGTATTCGTCGAATTCGGACTCAGTCTCTTCACTGGCTAATTGGGCGGTAATACTGCTCTTTTTGACGCTGAGTTTAGTACTGAAAGCTTCTACTTCACAGTCGCGCTGTAAAAAAATATTCAAAAATTATTGAAACAGAAAATGCAAGAACATTGACTTGAAATCAATTTTTCTGGAGGATTTTGTGGTGGAAGGGCTTAGTTTGAAATAATGATATTCACAAACTCGTTCATTGTTTTTTTTTATTATCGTATCAGTTGAGTTATATGTACAAAATTGTTAAAAATTGAACTTACAACATATATGTTAACATCCCAACATTTGCATAAATCGCATGGTCTATCTTCTGGCGACCAGTAGCCATCCTCGCCAACTGTCGGCGGTATTTCACATACGTCACGACTATAGCAATATGATGTCACATTTTCTACATGACACACTACGACAAAGATTGCTGCCAATATGCTGATTCCCTGGAAAAATGAGAAAATGATTTAATAGATGTCGTTGTGTGGTGTATTACTTTTGAATTGTGGAAGACACGCTTTGCATTAGTAACACAGATTTAGCGAGATAAAAAAAATATATCGTTGAGAATTGAAAACGCATTGTTGCAGAATTGAAAATAAGTACCGAAGCGTAGCCCACCTTATACATTTTCGTTCTGATTCACTTCTAAGAACTCGAAATTTTGCAAGTTTGGGTGATGTTGTAGATGAGATTGCTCGTAAAATTAGAAGTCTTTTCTGGATGTTGTCAGCGAGCTCGTAAGTAAGCTAGATCCGTACAGCGATGCCAAATATCGTTACTGAAGTTTCTTCCGGAATTGTGTCGCTTATATGTAAAACATTACAACGCTCGGGGCTAATTGATCTTAAAAACAATGTATCTAGAGCGTGCTTTTTTCGCTAGCACGAGTTTTGTAACACTCTCTTGTTGAGCGTTGTCAAAACAAATAGATGTCGTGTTGACGTCAAGACTACCAAGATATTTTTGTGCCGATTTTTAAAAATAGCCATTGAGAGATGGATCCATTGATACAGGAAAAATTAATTGTACCCGAAAGCGGACACTATTTATCTATTTTCGAAATTCTTGGATAGATATTTAAAACTTTTTCAATGCCTCAATGTAATTTTTTAATTTGGCCGTTAATCTATAAGGGCCTAAAATAAAAATTGACCTTAATTATTAGAACGTCCTTTTATTCCTATTATGAAATATAACTTCGGAATGCGGAAATATTTTGAACCGAAAAATTCCTTAGGTTGCGTACGTAGATTCCATCATTGTTTTACAGAACTTGAGATCACGTGAATGATGAAACATAAATTTCATTTCTGGTATTTTCACCACACTGACTAAGTTATAACTTCTCCTGGTAATCCTTCCTAACTGTGCGTTCATGAAATATTCGCCCACGATAAAAGTAATGTTTATTCTTAATCATAAAAGTTTTTAATGTTTTACTTTCGCTCATACTCGAGTTTTATACTTATCCTTGGGTGTACTTATCCGAATTGTCGGGTATGGTAGAATTTTGCTTAACAGTAACTTTTTTTATATTATACTTAAATGAAATCATGGCATAAGTCTAATTTTACGTCGTAAAATTTAACATAAATCATGACTTAGCTGCAAAATAATTGAAGCATTGCTTTTTTAATACAGTAAATTTTGAATACTGTTTAAACTGAACTAAGAGGACAACCCGACATAGAGTCAGTAAAGTTTCAGGGAATAATTACGATAACTTTTTCGTATCTATGAAAATTTCGTAAGAAGGAACAGCGAAACCAAACTGACTGACAAATTCATTTATGTTGGCAGCTCCCAATCCAATAACGGGTGATATCGAGAATTCGATTGTTGCTGTTTCATAATTTTCGAAAACTGTCCCGAAGTTAAAAATATCATCGCGTGATTTCCTCCATGTTTAATCTTCGATCTGCCTATTTATATTCTATTTTGCATAAATATGCAACATCAAATAAAACATTTGCAAAGATTATATCACTTATTTTATTCGCTGCAATGCCCCCGCACAAGGAAAATTTGCTCCTTCTAGTATTTTCAACTTATTGCGCAGGTGTAACTTGTATTTTTGATGGTCACACCCCCGGCTTGTCATAGAAATCTATAAACAAATGTGCATCTTAAAAATTGCACTTAATATTTAAGAAATTGAGTTGTTGAAATGTCATTGTAAGTCTGGAGATTACAATCTATACATTAAATGATGTGAAATGATAATTTTGACGCAAGTATTATATAAAATGTTATCCAATACTAAATAAAATTTGTCGCATATTATATATTATTTGTTCAGTATAAACGCTTTATTGAATAACAGAAATGGCAATTGTACAGCCACGGAAAAATTCTTTCTGTTTAGACCCATTTACCCTTATCATATTACTACTTCTTTGCTTGAGCATAATTTTTGATTCGCAAATTACAAATGAAATAGCTATAACCATGAGTCATTGTTATTATTTAATCTCACGTATTTTCAGTGTTCACCGTTAGTTCTAGTTACTAATCAATGTGAATGCTGCTATAATAGAAGATCGAAATTTTGTACTTGGGGCATTTCCGAATATCAAAATGAAATATTTGATGGAATGAAATTTTAAGTAAAAAATTTCTCTACTAGAGCATTGCAATATGACATCAACAGTTGCCTATACTCATGAAAACATATTGTTTCGAACTTTTCTTTTGTAGTTATCCGATTACAACATGGCAGCGATTCGTGCACAACCTATATTTTCTCTGCGAATTCAATTTTTTCATTGACTTGCCTTGACTTATTTATCATTACTATAATAATTGCGCAAATTCCAAGAAATTCACGAAAATTTCTATATTTGAAAGCTAAAACATTTTAATAATTCTCTTATCTATGCATCTCGTGAATATCGGAATCTATAGCAGAAAACTAGGACTTACGCAGAAGTGAGAAGTAGAAAATAAAAATAAATTTTACAGCCTTATACATATGAGACTCTGTTTTCAAAACAAGTTTTATCAAGCATGAGACACTTGAGGGTCGAGCCGCTTTCGAATAATCCAGCTCTGGCTCATCCTTGTCAACTTTATGGTTCAAAAGCCGTTATTATAAATATTATAAAATGACAGCGTTTTAAAATTTATGCATTTTATTGGCATCAATTTATATTATTAGGGGAAGTTATTTAACAGAAATCCCTGCGATTTTATTACTATGTTTAGATATAATGTATTTTTCTATGACGTCATGTTACATACTACATATTATAACTAATATTACAATGAAATGTATAATTCCTGTTACAGTTCTATGCTCATAATCATGTTCCCGATAAACAGTTTTAATTTGTTTAGAATGTGCTCGGACGAGCCATTAGTTTCATCATAAGGTATATTCATTTTCTTACTTTATTCTGGTCATATCTTGAAAAATTGAAATTATTAAGGTTTCATATTACAATCTACAAGTGTAATAAGCATATATTGTGCGTGGGTTCACAAAAGTTGCCAAAGTATAATTCGTGTTCACAAAACCGCGAAAAATAGCAGAAAACGGGAGATAACCATCTGTTTATTTGTAGATATGAATTTCGACTGTAAAACAAAAAAGTGAAAAACCTTCCAGAATATGATATCTATATTTGGAATTTTTCAAATAAAAAAATTGCAGCCCGCGACAGTTCGTGAATGGTACTTTTTATCCTAATTATGCAACGCCGAACGTAACCCACAGTTTTATATACGTGTATAAAACTTATCATTCTGCTACCGGTATGTGAGTAATTCCGTGAAAGTCTGTACCTTCCACCATTTCATTAATATAATTTCGCGGTAAATATAACCTAAACAATAAAACAATGTGAAATGAGAAGCATTGTGATTTATTATTATCCTTCAAAATTATTGCTCTGCCTTTGTTTTAAAGGTTATTTCAATTATCCTTGCCGAACGGGTGAGGCGGATTACTGTCATTTATTATACAATAGGTACCACTCAGTTCTTGTTCATAGATTACCACGAGGAAGATGTCGATGACATTAATCGAGCAAGTGTTATACGTGGACCGCACATGTTATGTGCGGTCCATTTATAACGCGTGCTTAACAAAACACAATCAGTGTCCAACCAATTCATTACTTATATATTAAAAAAATGGATTGATCTTATTAATTGCTTAAACTTTTTGATGGAAAGTTTGATTGCAATATTGATGGACGTGCATTGATGCAATACTATTACCACCCAGAAGATCTGCGCCATTCTGTCTGAATATTCCACTTGAAAAATTAACATTCTTCAACTTTGCCGACCTTAATCCGCGCAAAAATAGATTTGAAGGTAAACCCCTAGAAGGCATTGAATGAATTACATTCATCTTAATCATGAGACATCCGAAAACTTCAAAATACGTAAAAATGTCAAACAGCCTGCTACAGCTTGAAAATATCATAATTGTCATTTTGCAATTTAAAAAACGGAAATGTGTATGCATGTACAATTTATAGCTTATAAGAACTACTCGGTCTTTCGGGCCGGGTCATAACTGTTTTTTTATTCTTTGACCAGGATTTCACTCTAATCAATGTCGGAACGAGGACTAATAGACGAACAGGATTTGAGTTATTGAAAGATACGATCTTTTTTGTTCGGCTTAGCCTATCCTCAGTTATTACACTCTCATTAGAGTGGTGGGCATGGATTAATTCGCCAGGATTCGAACTCAAGATATTCAACCTGCGATGTCAATATGTTAAACACAAGCCCAACGCGTCCACAACATACGAAAAATTATATGGCGGAGGGTTACATAAAATGTAAAGCAGGTACCCCCGAAACGGAAACATTCAATAAAGAATTGAGCCGCTATGGAAGAGTGTATGGATAGTTACTGATATCTGCACCGAGCAACAATAAAAGCACCTGCTACTCGATGTCTGTTTGTTTCATCTGATTTTTTTTATTCGAAGTTGAATTTTATTCGAATTATTTTTCGGATCGAGTTGCCGATTATGATTTAATATATATCAAAGGTCCCGTTTTCACCATTACAGCTTCCATCCATGCAATCAGAAATTTTTATTCTGACCATACTTGACAAAATATGTGCACGCAACATTTTTCTGACTGGGGATTATCGAAAGCTACGAGCTATCTATAGCTACGAATGCTACATGTGTATACAAATAAACTGTGTAGCTAATATACTGCCAATTATCTATTTGTTTCTAATGGCTGGAACTGTTTGCTGTAAAAACATGAAATTCCTTTTCAATTTACAAGTTTTTGTTCCTATAGTCTCGACTCGAATATTTTGTGCTCCGAATCGATTCAAATCATCGAATATTTTTCCCAGCCCTCCCATCGTGGAGGAATGGTCTATTTATTACCCACTTATTTTTATTCACTATTTGGAAAAAAGAAAACATGGTAGTCACATTTTTAAAAATGTGCATTCAATTTCAAGTCTGCTTTCAGTATTTGTCATTACGAAAGTTTCAAAAAAACATATTTCAGGATCATGTTAAGTATCTATGACCTGAAGATTGTTTACACGCAAAAAACAAACAAAAACAAAACGTATAAACAAAACGCTACCATGATGTTTTGATATTGTTTACATTTGCAAGACAGAAGAATAGAACGAACAACGGATAGAACGTCAATTGAGTTTATTTTTTAAGGACCATTCGCATATTTACTACAAATTCCTCTGTTTATTTTCTCTTATCAAAACCGGATAAGCGTCCCCAAGCGGCGTGTTTCCGCGTTGTAACAGGAAAATGCGCGATGTGACGTATAGCCAGGATAAAGTGATGTCACATACGTTATATAGTTCCATCCTATTTTTTAAAGATATGTTTGGTTAGATGGCTGAATAGATAACTGCTGGACTGACGAGCTGAAATTATGGCTGGGTGAAATCGAATCTTTTGGAATTCGAATATCTGTCACATGGGTGGCCAGACCTGCTTCATGCTCGAGCCGCATATAACAAAATCCAGTTTTAAAAGAGTCACAACACAAACACAATAAGTTATACGAATTTATTCAATAACAACGAAGGGTAGCTATTGAATAATATTAGTGCTGCGTGGTATACTGTGAGTCTCCACCTGGGCTGCAAGGTGTTTAAAATTAGGTTGGTATGATGTTAAAGCAGTTCGGAGCAGTTCCTCCAAGTGTTGGTTTGTCAAAACTGAACGGTATTTTCGACTTTTAGCGGGAAAATGCATGTGCATTAAGGCTAATTCATCAAAGAGCCCCAAGCAAAGTCTCAAAGAGCCGCATGCGGCTCGAGAGCTGCAGTTTGGCCAACCCTGCTCTATCGGATAATTATTCCATAGCCTTCATAAATAACGATTATTTCATTTCGCTGTCACATCATTATGAAACCCAAAAAATTTTTAGTTAGGAATTACCAATATTAACATAAACAAACCTGTAAACAATGTATTTTCACTTTACGTGTCTAAGAAAAAGAAAATTTTTAAAGGAAAAGGGCAATCGATTTTGGTCAAATTTTAACTTCGCTTTGAATGTTTTCTTTCCTATGAATGATAGCTTACGATTGATTCGAATAATTTTTGTTTCGGATCGGCTCGAATCATCGAATTACATATATAGCTTAGCTCCAGTTCCACATCAGGTGCACATGCGCTAGCGCAGGAAATCGTATGATAAATTAATTCGTAAATAGCTTCTAAAAGCAAACGATAGTTTTATGAAAAAATTCTTATTGCAATAAAAGCAAACCGTCGGAGACTCGTGCTTATCAAATCGAATTATGGGCAAAATTTTCCTGATTGGGAACCTGGTTGTGGCATCTTTCTACTCGCTCAACATCGGTGTCCACGAAAAAGGACCCGCTATTTAACGATGAGGGAACCGATCAAAAAAAGCAATACAATGCTACTTAAATAAGTTTATGGAATTACAATGCCCAATTTCCGAAATACTGTGGTAATATCCGCTGAACCTAATAATTACTGTCAAAATTGCACCTTATCAATTCATTTCACCGAGGGTTGTCTATTACAGCATTCAAAATATTTTGACAATTTTTCGTGAATTTTTTTAATGAATAAGAAAATCATATAATATAAAATCAGCATTTAAATGATAATTCATGTCATGCATATGCCATAGAAAAACCGTGTCTTTGAGGTGAAGGTTACCTTGGGCCCATCTATCGATGGCAAATATTTAATTGAACCAACTCAATCACTTTAAAATACTAGTCAATGCCGTAAGAATATGACCCCAACTTTGATATTCTATTTTTTGAAAATCAAATAATGCTTAATTGTGTTTTGTGCTATTCAAGAAATTGATTTAATTGGTTATAAATATGAGGTAAGAATAACATTCTGTGAATACGTAAAGATAATGATGAGATATAACGATTATTAGAACATACTGTTAAATTGCAGCTGGTGTCGAAATACGTTACTGTTAATGGTAATAAGAATTTATTTTGTTTATCAATTATTTGAAATTGGCTCACTGTGCAATAAAGTCATGATTTATGACAGAAATTAGGATTTTGTTGCACAATGGACCACCAATGCTCAAAAGCACTATATTTTATTTTATTATTTAACATATGTTTTTAAACATCGTTTATATCAAATTTTGCACTGTCCTACTGTGATCTCCAAGTAGATTATGTGAGTCTATCATGTGAATAAAGCAATTAATTTTTCATAAGTGTGTTCATAAATAGGCTACAAAGAGTTTTTGATATGTATTTGCATCGAAGCAGGAACAGGTTAAGTAATTTTGAATTTTTTTCTGGTTTTAAACAAAACCACGAAACATATTTTCCTAATTCCGAAATATCAGCCCATTCCTTCATTCATTCATACACTGGCAAGATATTAAAATATTGTTCACAAGTTACCATATACTAATATTCATTTCCAAACGAGAAAATGATGAATGTGCGTTTTATCACGGCGGTACTACAAGTACGGAATTGACTAATAACTAATGCGGATGCGAAGTACCCTACCGGCAGGATGCCTCAGCATTTTTTTGTTATTCGTTGACCTGTTGCGTCTTGCTGTATGTTTATTGATTGTAACCTATGATCATCCAGTACCGGTACCTGTTTTGTTTTTCAACAGTTATACCGGTCACAAAGCATCTATTTGGCACAGATAGGCCCAAAGTTAGCTACGAAATGGTTACCGGTACCGTTCTCCGTGTGTCGAACTATATAATTCAAACGTTATAACTGTAAAAGCATAGCTGCAAAATAATAGTCACCAGTCTGACAATAAAGACGCTGTAAAGTACTATATTGTAAAATTCCATCGAGTATAAGGAACATTGACAAATGTATCTGGTAAACGAGGAACACTAACCTGGACCGCGTTACGTCACGCAATCTCCGCAAAACTTGAAATTTATTTTCTAGAGATCAGTAATAACCTCGATGCTGAATTGACGATATATATCTACCGAAATGTTAGGCGTTGATCGAACTCATTTGGCATGGAAAAACGCGCATGTTTATGTGATGATCCTGGATCTTTAATTGTCGTCGCATTATGATTCACAATAAAACTAAATAGTAACACACCATTTCTTTATTTTATGTAATATTGAATGCAGGGTAAAATCAACAAATATTTTATTTGGATAGTCTCATATATGCGTGGTAAAACCAATCAACAAATATTGCACGTATTTTATACGTTGAAATAAATGAATGTGCTTTTTAATTTAATGAAACATTCTAAAGTATGTAGAATTTAAGCATTTTTGTCGCAAACGTGAAGCGCGATTAGTCAAAAAAAATAAAAAATATCGCACTTGTCACCGACATGATTAGCGAGATTTTCGAAATAGATTGTCAGACCATCCCAAGAGGTAATCAAAACCAGACTATCGTGATCAAATTGCCTGGAAATAGAAGATTTGAACAATAATTTCTTACTGTTGAGAAATAAATCCTATTATTTAAGATTAAGAGAACTCTAATTTGCAGTAAGTTGAATAAGAAAATTTTTTATCGGGGAATACGAAATGTCCCTCCATACGATACTGCTAACATGTTCATCTGTCTTGATTAACAAATAAAATTGTAACATCATTGTGACACACGCATTCCAAAGGATGACTTCATAAGTCATGACGATGCTCCACACTCCAGAAAAATGTCTTGTGAATTTTTGGATTAAAATAGATATTACAACACAAAATCAAAATTTCATATATTCAATAAACTATTCCAATAATTACACAACGTACTAATTTTGAATTAGGAACTCCCACGCATTCACCACTAAGTATCACTTTACTGTGAATAAGCATGAGGAAGCTCATTGGAATCTACAAATCATTTGAACAGAAATTCCTCCCTAAGGCGCTGGAATCATAGAATTTACCGTGGACGACATTTGATCGAGCTTGACAAAAGATGGACCGACCGTACTTTGTTAGTAGTTTGTGTTCATTTTCACGGCCCAATATTTAAAATTTTCATAAAGGGTTATTGTAGATCAAGCGTATAAAATATTATTAAAAACAAAACAATATAAAAATTCCTTGTTTGTACTTCTTACAACGTTCACCTTTACATAGAATTATGGGGTTTACAATGCCGTTGTTGGTATTGGGGGATTCATAAAAAAATTGTGGGGGACACAATTTTATTTCAACATTCAAACAATGCATTCTAATTCAAAAATGAGCGCGTCGCAAACGCGCGTAAATTTTTTGGGAACGCAACAAAAATACTTCAATTAAGGGCGAAATGAACGATATCAAGTATTTTTATGCTGAGGGTATAAAAACTGCCACTTCACAAGCGAAATGCACAAAATTGTTCATTAGAAAGTAATTTCGCTTCAAAAGCGCATGGAAAATTTTGCTAAAAAAATTTGAAAATTTTTCTGTAATTTAACCTTATTAATCATTCAAAATTAGCGTTTTTTACTTGTTAACTACGTTTTTCTTCAATGCTAATTTTTCAGAAAAGATTTTGGGGTAGATCGCTAGTGCGTGTTAGATATTCATGTGTGAATGACTTTATGTATGTTTTCAATCAGTATCAATTTATTTTTGTAAGATTATGATATCGACTTATGATAATAAATCACGAAAATGGCCAAAAGCATCGGTAATAATTTTAAATAACGCTTATTCCCGCACAATTTCTACTTAAATATTGCGTTTTTTCGATTACAATCAATATATTCAGTATACTGAATTCGTCATTTCGCATATTCGGTATGCTTTTGCTTGGAGTTTCAAATATCCAAATATCGGCGTCGGATGCGAAAATGGATAACACTCAGGCTCCATATATAAGACTAAGAAAATCACTCTGAAACGAGCGGTTTATTTAACTTGAACATCTGACTTCCAATCTTTCGAATTAACGATTCGTTAATAACTGTAACTCGATTATTCGTCCAGAGTAGTTGGGTATCCTGCCATCCAACTCCAAATACCATGATATCCATTTACGAAATTGTAAGTATGTTTTTAAACATTTTTAATACTGGAATGAGGTCTTCGCAAACTAGGGGCATTTTTTATAGTCCATCAATTTTTCAGATATATCATCTACCCGCATACTGCTTCGCTGATGAACAGGTCCAGAGACTGGACAATCTCTGTACTCTTCAACTAGAAAAACACGATCACGACTAATCCACCGAGCAGAGTTTCGTTGAGATATACCAATAATTTGCCGTATGTCGTGTAACAGGAAAAAATGATAGAAATAAAGAACAATTAGTTGAAAAAGCTATTGAAATTTAATTACTCAGAATGTAATAAGCTTTGAATATATGTATTTTATGCAAGGTTTTCGTACCTTGGAAGGGACATGGTGAAAATATATATTTCATAATATCAATTTGATAATCCAACGTCGCATAGCATGAAAAAGCATTTTAACTATCGAAACTAAAATTGAATTTGTGGAGATATACAAAAAACCGACCACCTCATTTTGTCTTATCAATAAAATTTCAAACTCGTAAATGATGACAAAGACACAAAGGAGCATAAACAAGATATTAATCGGGCAGAAAGTCACAGTAGCATCATGCCATTCTACGAAATCGTAATTTTATTGCGATTTCGTATAGTATGATGTCACTTTGCATATGTTAATGATAACAGTTCCCCTTTGTGAAATTATTCGCAGTCGGAGCAATGAATGTCGCCAGTAAAATACGTAAAGGTATTTAATTGTTATTACCATCTAGTCAAAATATTTAATTAAGTCCACGATTTAAAAATTTGCTTTAATAAAAATAAACGGAATTCCCCAACCTGCGCACTTTCATCAAAATTCGTTTGGTGAATTTTCATATACATTTGCGCAATTCCATGACTCAATGTACGCATGTTATATTTAAAGTAGCATATGTCGTTTTTTATTAACACAGCAAATTAATCTGTGGTTAGAATTCCATCGTCCTTACTAATTTTTATCTCGCTTAATAATTGTCTATTTAAATAAATGGTTCTCAACTTATTAGCATTGCCGGACCGTTGAAAACAAGTAGAGTGAGTCACTGGCTCTGGTACATTTCGCTTTCCTTAATTATTTTTCCCTAATATACATAAATTCTATGAAGTGCAGCTAAGACTAATAAATAAATGGGCGGCGCAGGCATGTAATACTTTTACAGGGCATTTGATACTCTGTCCCGTTGCTAATATTTGAGGTTGCCGCGAAGTTTGAGAGGTAAAAAGTGCCGCATTGAGGAATCGGAAGGTTTCCATAGTGCAGTTTTTATTCCATTTCTGAAATTGTTAATTATTACAACACAATCGCAAAATTCACTCGTTATGTTGCCGTATCATCACAGAAAAAGTTTGGAAATGGTATTGGACCATTAACTATATGTATGCAAAATGAGGAAACAAGAGAGAAAACGAGACGCTCATCAAACCGAATTAACATTCGAACTAGACTCTGGGTTAAGAATTATTGAAATAAAGCGTTTTCTCTTGAATGTTTTTACGTAACGGTGGTTTCTGTATTATGAATTATATATAGTTTATTCGACCGAATTGAAGATTGTCAACGTAGATTTGTTATATTAGGGGTTTGATTCGAGTAGGCGGTATTGTAACAGCTGGTCCAATTTTAAGCATATAAAACAATGTAACAATCTTGTAGCTGTACAACGTTGTAGATCTTTGTTTTTGAAATTAGGTGAATGCCCCGAAACAGTAAACTCGCATTAGTGATGACACATCTGTCAATATTTGATGTACTCATCAGAGTTAAGGCCTAAATCGGCTGCCAGCGATCGCTGGGATTATGGCTTGTGACGCATTGTTTTGGGTTGCAATTAAATTGCATGAAACCAAACAACCACGCATGCGGTCGATTTGGAGTTATCTGAGTTAGAATTCCTCTAACCTCGAAAACAACAGCCAAACCCTTTTATAAATCTAATACTTCTTACTTGCACTCTGCGGTAATTAGAACATAACGCGATGGGTGTCAAACCACTGGATATAATATCTTTAAAAAAACGGTGTGTTTAACAAACAACACTCAGTCGTTAACAACACCATAGCAGAATCAGGGAAACAAAAGATGTACAGAATAAATACTGCTCATATTTGGCTCATTCTTGTTTCAGCATTACTGCAATTCAAGTGAGAATGATAGTGACGGTATGTTATGTCAAGTATGGACAACCGTTTCATGGTTCTACCCCAACTTTATTTCGGCAAGCATTTACCACAGATGGACAACGCTTTGGCAGCCTGTTCCATCAGTGGCCCATATTTTACAAAACGTGTTTTAGTTGAATTTTCCGGTCCGGGACCGAAATATGTATTGTCAAATATAGGGCACTAATGTACGGTACGAAATAAAATCCAAAAATATATTTCAGTTTTCCAGAACTTGTAGGATTACTAAATCCAAACATCATTCACTGATTTTTAACTTCAGACCTTTAACCACCATAATTTTTTTTGTTTATGAGGCAGTAGGAACATATTTGATTGCTATAATGTACAATATAACATTACTTGCAGTTCGTAACAACGGTATAAAAACATTTCGCTTTTCTTTCTATATTAATACAAATGTAGCGATGATAACAAAACTATGACTCGTTGCACAGCATGCAACAAATGGTTTCGAAAGATTCACATATGATACGATCTTTAACAATGATATCGTCGGTATTGTATACACAATAACCGAGGAAAATGAATTTTGTATAAAGAATTTGCAAAACAACAACAACGCGGTTTAGAAAAAGTTAAAAGTACACGATGATGAATGTTTACGATTAATTATTTTTTATTTTGATAGATACCATGAATCACCACTTCTCATTTGCAAAAATGGGAATATTATTACTCATAGCAATCGTGCAAGCGATAATTGTATTCGGCAAACATCGGGAAGAAAATTTAAACTCACTTGAATATTGATAATAGACTGGTTAGAAATTCTTGTTTGCAACGTGTTTTTTAAGATTTGTTATGTGTGCTTGACAAAAATAAAATCTCTGATAGAGATATTAGTGATATCTATAATGCGAATTGAACCCGTTTCTTTCGCGAATATTATAAAATATTTCATTCAGTTGAAAAATCTTGATATATACCAAATTTTACTTAATAATTTGACAAAAAAAAACATGATCTTGCGACACAATCGGCCAAACATGCTCAAAATGCAAATTTTTGAATATATAATTGTATGAACGTAAATGGATTATTTCGAATATATATAATTTGAACTAAATTCTTTCAACTTCCCTATTGATTAGGGGAGATGGTCCTGAACATTAACTATATTTTGACTGTTTGCGTAGGGTTTACATAATTCATTTCTATTTGTGTCATCATTTCTTTCATGAACCCACCCAATGTGAAACTACAAAGGAATCAGCTTGATGCCAGAATACGGTAGCTGCGTCTCAAAGATGGAGGTTTGATGATCAGCAATTTGTAGTTTTTGACCCGCTCATGCTTATTTATACATGTTGCTTTACCCTCCATATGTACCATTCAGGCGTACATAGAGGAAAATTACTGCATGTCCAATTTGCCAGTCGGCAGTAGTTATTGTTTCCACAACATATAAAAAATTTCTTGCTTCGATAAAACAGCATACATTACGACTAAACTTGAACATAGAACCCGCAACCCAAATTGAGAATTAGGTTTATTGACCGGATTGCCGGGATTTACGGGTCAATATACCGCAAAGACAAATTTTGCCATATTCAATTCATTGGATTTATTTTATGCATTTTATCCAATATTAGTAACGTATGGACATGACATCGGTTTTTTGAATATTACTTCCACAATAATTTGAACTTCCACTCCCCATAAAGCTTTTCATAAACACAATTTCTCATGACCACGCCAATCGCACTGAACTCTGATTTAGATCTTATCACTATGCTTATTTATATTGGCGAAAGACAATGTCGATTAAAAAAAAGTCAAGTCATCTAATTAATCCACATTGACGAACGTGGGGCACATACTACCACATCTTGTTTCTCATCGCGTGATTTCCACGTGAAACTTGAACTCAATAATTATTGAAATTCAAAACTTACTACTCTACCATATTAACCACATTATCTATGGCACAAACGTTACTTTCAATAATTATTACGTAAAACGAACGACGTTGTTATTGCGTGCAATGAAAAGTCTGATACGTATTATTGCATTGACTTGTTTAAGATAATAATCTGACATTATTAATTTCCAATGGCCTCCTTATCGCATTGCAATGCAGGTTTTTGTGCGAAATAAATATAAAAACAAATATATTCTTTGTGTGAGAAGAATTAAAGGTGGATTATTATATAAGTTCATGTTAACTGTGAATCATACGATTAAAAAATTTGACATCGATATTTGAAATATTCGATTTATTTTTCATTAAAAATAGTGTTTATGATTACGAGCTGTGACAATACCGCAAAAAAGTGGGCACATTCCGAATTAGTTATTTAAAACACTTTGTTAAACGCTATTAGTCAATGATTCATTTCAGGTCATGAAAATTTCAAATGCAAATGCAATGAACCAGCATATATAAAATATTAAGCTTGATAATGCGCCATGAAAATATTCATTCTCACAAGAAATAAATAAAGTCATCGAGCGCGAAGGCTGGATTCTCAGGATGAAGTCCGGCTAGTTACTAAACGCTCAACCCAGGCTGGAATAACTGTTGCGAACTTGACCGAACCGGAAAGACGATATCTTTTCTACAACTCTAAGTAACTCTTCGAAGTACCCCTTCTGCTGTCAGTGCTGATAGATCGCAGAGTGGTGGTAGGCGGTATTCTCCTGCTTTTAATTCCTGTCCCTTTCACAGTAAACTCTTTACTATTTGAAGTGTAAGCCAAGTGTTTGGAAGAATATGCTTTACTAAAGGTATATAATGCATCAGCGATGCGATCCTGGAGCACACCAAGCAATCTATTATCGACACCGATTTTGTAAGAGCAATGTAAACGTCTACTCGAACACACATTTGTACTAGTAACTGTACTAGTGAATCGGGGGACTTTTCAACTAATTTAATTTATTGTATTTCGATTCATTGTTTGAGAGATATGCTGCATTATCTTTCAATTTGAAATTATTATTTTTTATTCTGAAAAAAAATAATGCGATTTGCAATATTTAATATATTTTTTCAAAGTTTATTTCAGAATTAACGCGATATGTTGTCCAAATATTCACAACAAATTATGTAAGTTTCAGCTACACGACAGATTATAATCACCGCAACCTGTATGAATACAATCAACTTATGTAACAGTTCAATTTCAAAATACATAAATTCGATTGAAATAATCGATTTTTCCAGACAGAAATTAACACTGAACTTACACAATCTAACTATTGGTTAGTCAAAACATTTGATTAGGACTTTCGAGAATACGCTGGAATGCCTAAGATATAATAATATATGGGATTGGGTTCGGGGGTTAGTCTAGAGTCGGAGCGAAATTTTGGAGACGTGATTTCTTATCAACACTATGTTCACGTCAAAGGTCAAGCTTTTCCTTTTTGTTCACGTTTAAGATCATATGTCCGTAATTTTTGTGTCAAAACATTGTCGATATATATTCCTAATAGAAAAATAGAACCCCTCAAGTTAAATGCAGAAGAGAAAGGCATTATCCTGCCTTATTTCAAATAAGGAAGTTGATGTCTAGCATCTGCAGTCTGCACTAGATAGTATGGTTACAAACGCAAAAAACACTAGTGTGAAAGTTTCGAAAATGCGTGGTCTGCGGAAGCAATCCACTCGAGTCCAAATTTCTAATCAGTTCCGAGATCATTTACGCCTTTTTTTCGGTTAGTAATGTACTGTCAAATGATAGTGTATCCATATAGTCTACGCGGAAAATCCTAATATCGAATGGCCTCAAAAAAAGCTTGCAGCGATGGATTAGTAAAATACATAATAAATTAAATATCTATTACAACATGATTACTAGAGAAGTTTCTGATCTAAATGTATATAGTATGTATATATCACAAATACTCAATGCTAAATCCGCAACTTTCAAACAAATTTCTGGCTCTAACGTTAGATCTTTCTCGTTAGTTAGTTTATTATCTTTTAAACTTCAAAAACGTATCATCAAGAACGGTTTCCAATAAAGTTACCACTTTCTGACATACATACTATCTTCCGACTCTGATTCTAGTTCAAAAGTTAATGGAATTAAATCAATAAATGACCAATTTGTTTCATTATATTGGCAGACTTTTTCCAAAACAGAACAAAACGTAATTTTGCAGATCAGAAACCTTTGTTAAATCATATCGAATCGCAAAAATGAACATTCGAATTATCCTAAATAAACACGTACCTGAATCTTGAGTCTCATGACTTCCTGGGGTGGCTGTGAAAGAATATAAGAATCTCTCTTTTCGATATGCCCAGTCAGAAAATTTTTGTTAAAACATAAGCATAGGTGACTGGTGGATCACGCCGTCGAGCCATGGTCCAATCGTGTCTCATGCTAAACAAAACGAGGTGTTTGATGTGGTAAATTCAACAAAATATTGATAGTGCACTATGACAGAGGAAACAATATTATTTAACATAATATGGTCCCCAGACAGAAAAGTTTTGGCAATTCTAAGCAAAAGTACATATAAACTACATTGTTTATGTACAAATCAGTGATTAATATCTCGGATATTCGTGTGTTTTATCTCATGTTGTGCTTGGTAAATTTACAGGGTAAATTTTATACAGATTTAATAGGGGCGTGTGAAAACCTATCAAGTCGCAGTACCTAAGTACTTAGGAATATAACCAGGTAAAGTATACATTACATAATATATATATTTTAAAGTCGACAAATCTTTTAACAATCGCCTAAAAGCAGCCAAAAATTGATTACCGAGGTTTTACTTAATATATCTTAATATGTTTTGTGAGAATACCTTTTTAAGTTGATATTGCCGTGGGAGGCCTTAAAGTCCTACAAATAACAGCTTTGAAAGCTAAAATATAAAAAAGAAGGATGAGGCATACAACATTTTGATCTTTCCATCATATGTTATTGAGTCCACGTCAGTGTTATGATTTCCATGACATTTATTAATATTTCTTATCAACTTATATTTGAATGACATTTTTAGTTGACCCATAGGTCACGTGGCATTTATTTAATTGTTGTGAGGGCTTTTCCAACTAAAATTATTTTATTACCTTGACCAGCGTACGCGCAAAGTCCCTAATTGAATTATTTACATTTTCCGGTTTACGAGGTCGTTGTTATACAATTTGATATTGAACAATGAAAATTACTGTCGAGTATTTTGCTCCCACTAAACGTCAGAATTAATTGTCGATGTCATGTAATAAATACGAGACAAATAGGAAATTTTCCAAAAACTTGTTTGTTGGATTAATCCAAACTTTCCCCAAAACTCTATGTTGTTAAACATACTCCCCAACTAGAGCTGGGCAATTCGATTCGTTGAATCGAATCGATTCGGAGCAGACATTATTCGAATCAATTCCGAATCGTTCATAGGAACAAAAACTTGCCAAATGAAGCGAAATTTTCATTTTTAACGATGAAATCCAATCGATTTTGGTTTGACCAAAAGCAAAGGCGAGCAAAACATTTACGATGCTTTGACAAAAGTAAACCGATTAAATTGCAATATAACGGGTGGCACATTGACTCAAGAAATACTGATAACAGTATATTTCTTCTGACTGTGATTGGGAGAAAAATTTGTAAAAAATTAAGCGGAACTTTCAAATTTCACCCGGAAATAAGCACTCTATATTTCCATATTTTCATCCAAGAGTAAATATCAATGATAAAGAAACAGAAATTTCTTTTTGTCCGTAGTTAGCGATTTGATCCGATTCGAAAAAAAATCATTGAAATCAGATTCAGACCCCAAATGATTCGGTTTTACTCAGCTTTAAATATGATATACCCTTGGCGGTTCAGTGTAAATATATTTCTGGAATATAGGACCAAGTCAATTTAACTATTCAACGGTAAGTAAGTAAAAAACGCCGAAAAAACATCCAACGTCTTAATTTAATTTACGACGAATTCATTTCAGTTTAAAAGGTCACTAGACATAAACAGTAGTCTAGACATGAGGTACAATATCCATTGTAAGTTTTTTAGAGATTTTAATCTGATTAAATTCCAATATAAAACTCTACTTAATTACCGCAAAATTTAAGAAAATGAGACGTAATTGATGACACCTTATTATTGTAATGAAATATATGTCAAATAAAGGAAAACCTCCACACTTGCAAATAGGGCCATGCTTCATTTTCCGATTAGTTTCGTAGCTCTAAAACAACCCGTTTATCAAAAAAATTGCTTTCGTCTAAGCTGGAGGTCCAGCCGTATGAACATGCGAAACGTCGGCAAGGTACATCGTTTGCTTTCACTTGTTGGGCTTATTTTCTTCTCCAACATATTTACATCAATATTCTGGAGAATGTCCCGCAGACTATTCTCGCAGACACAGTGCGTCAATCTGAAACTCGTGCTTGCCAAATGATATTCCCAGGAGATATTTTGTGACAATAGCTTGAACTATTTTTTTTTCTTTTCTATAACCACTTCTTAGAGAGTGGATCACCCTGCCCAAGGCCCTGTAGCAGCGGTCACTTATAGACGAACAGGGTTACAATTACTGGAAACATATAATTTTTTCCTTTTCGGCGTAGCCCACCCAATTTATTACACCTTGGGTTGAGTAGTGGGCATGGATAAGCGAGTCGGACTCGTCGGGGGTCGAACCAGGGATCTTCAACCTGCGATGCCAACATGTTCAACCACCAGGCCATCACGCCCACTATACATGTGTTCTACATGTGGCCCCTGATTTTCGTGTTGCTATATTCACGAGACGTACCATAAATGAAAGCTACGTTTAACCGCTAGTGTCAGAGAGCTATACGAATGTGCGAATGAACAAAGATTAAAGAATCCTCATCACTAAAAGATATTTATTTGACACGACTTTTAAAACCAGAAAAGCGAAGTAGGACAAGGCAATCACGAAAGCAATGTGTAATATTATCCGATAGTTTATTTTGTGCGTTTATTTAATTATTAAATGTATTATTCCCTTAAAGAAATAGCCGAGATATATAGTTCAGGACAAGCGGAATGTGTACTAGATGGGTATATATAAAGTTTTTCCAGAGCCACCGGACCACGGGGTTGAAATCAGGGTTACGTATACTTGATCGATTTTCACCGGGTTCAAGTTTGATTTCAAGGACACAAGTTGCAGTCGAGTTGAATACAGTTTATCGACACGATTCGATTAGATATCACAAAGACAAAAATCGACCTCTTTGAAGTTTCGCAAACAATTCATGTCAACTTTATACGGTTTTAAAACGCCGGAAAACCGTGGAAACTTTTTGATATTGGATGAATGAAAATCAGGTCGAATCTCAAAAAGCTTTTAAACCCCGAAGGAGCGGGTTTAAGAATAACCGAGCGCTCTTGAAATGTTCGAGTGACAACACGCGGTCTGCATTTAGGAGAAAATTTAGTGCCTTGATCATCATGGGCCATGGCGCTCAATACTGAACGGTAAATGATAATAACGAATTTGCGAAAACGAGGCTGATTTTTTCGGATTTTCGTGAAATCGAATCATTGCATTATACAATTTTTTTTTACCTTTTTTTTACAAACTTGTAAGATTCGAATTTTTAATTGGGCTTCTGCAATTTTTGTCAATTACCATAGAATTATCCCGTGTCAAGACAATGTCAATGAAAAACTATTGTCAGTTAATAATTGAAAAAGATTGCAATTTTTCTGATACAGCTGAAAAATTTGGTAAATAAATATGTCTGTCGCTCAATTACTGGTTAGAATAAATGGACAAAAAATAAAAAAAAAATATCGAGCAACATATAGGCTATTAGGTCACAAATTAATGAGCCAAATTTCAAAACGTTATATATCATGTTATCTCACAAAAATGGCCGGTCCATGCATAGGCGTATGAACTTGTTCCCACATGATAAAAAGGCGAAATTTTTGTGACGTCATACACGGACCAAAAAAAGATTAATTTAAGAAGCGTCCGCAAAAATTTCCCCAATATAAACTATGCAATATTAATCTGTGCGCTGTAGGCTCACGAACAACTTGATTTTCAGTTAGACTGAAAGAAGAAAAGTGCATAAAAAATGAAGTAAATTAGTGTGGTCTTCAGGTATTACACGCTAAATATTGAGAATGTACAAATCACCGACACGCATATTAGTACTGTCCCCCAATGAATTTGCTTTTAACTGAATATTAATTATTTTATAAAACAGATAACCAAATCATCTATTTATTTTCATCGTGCAAGAGAACAGCCGTCACAAAGAAAAAATATGACGATTTTTTGGACATTTCTCGTTATTTTTCAAGAAGAAACTCAACTACAAAAATTTAGTAAATGTCCATTTAAGCCTGGGCAATAGTTAGTTAGGGTTACTGTTGTTCAGAATAGAACGTACGGAAGAAATTGTGAAAGACTTGTAATATTTTGACCAACTGTAAGAACGAAGACTAAATATGCATATAACACTAACGGATCATACATGATTTAACCCGAACTAAATGCTATATATATCAGAATACTAACACCTCCATAAAACTGAACTAATTGCAACGGCCATTCAGAAATTCACAAAAATCCACCGCTGCAGTATGAGTCACCGAGAGCAAAGATAAAGAACAAACCTATGAAATAGGAGACAATTTCTGTATTTCATTCAGCAAACACGAGCTATAATGACAAACAACGAAAGCGTAAGTGAATAACAAGACGGAAATTCCTTATGCCTTCGACAGACATGTCTGGGGAAGTTTGGATTTAGTTAAATGCGCAAAAAATTACTTCTCTCCATATATCTATCTAGGGATCGCTCGCTACTGAAGTTCAAGGAACCCGTATTTCTCTGCTTCTGTCGATAATAAAATGCAATGTAGCTGAAACTGAAATATGTCAGATATTGAGCTGGAATAGAATTATGAACAGAACTACACTATAAATGCGCAAACAAAATTAATAATGTATTAAAAGTTGAAGCATCTATGTATCTGATAAATAAATTTTGTTAGAATGCAATACATTGAAATATGTATTGTTCTGCATCTCCCTCGCTGGGAATAAATTATTTGATAGTTAGTAAAAGAATTTATGAAATAGGGGTATTTTATTTTTATAAAATATTTAAGTTTGATTAATCCCTTGGGATTGTTTATAGTAGACAAGGATTGCATGGGGTTGAAGCCGCTGTAACATCCGGGGAACTGATAAAGTCGTGGTAGTCGATGTGTCTTGACTTGATGTGGGGACTGGGTTGGGGAAGTTCTCCAACTAAACGACATCATTTAAATTTTTGCTCCGGTCAGAAGTTTTTGTCTATTCTTCTATTGATTTGTTTTTGAAATGGTTGGTGGAGGAAGCCGCAACCACCAGTTGAAAATGAAAAATATGCCCCGGAACACCGCCTTTTCTCCTTTGGCCAAAATATCTGATTGGGGTAATACTTTGCATGTGTCACTTAATTCGGAGATAATGAAAGTATTGCCAGTTAATCACTACACAAATCAAAAGAAAATACAAATTTTATTATCATGTATAACTCTTGTCGAATCTTCTCATATTCGACTTGTTGGATTAACACTCTCTAAGGCAGTGGTTCCCAACCTGTGGTACGCGTACCACTAGTGGGACGCAAAGGTCTTCCAGGTGGTACGCGAGTAGATTCTGTTTTTTTTCGACCGAAGGGAGTTATTAGTTTAGGTGGGGCTGATTTTGAGTTTTTTCAAGCCGTCGTCGTCGTGGTAAGGTGCGATGGCTCTCCAGGGCAACAAGGCGTCTTTTTCAATTGAGGGATGAACTACTTGTATTTTTAAAGGAGAAGGATCACGATTTTCGAAAAGATCTGGAGGACGGGGAATTTATCATAAGATTGGCTTACTTGTCAGATATTTCCGAAGAGATCAACCACTTAAATCTGTCATTTCAAGGACCGAACTGGACTGTCGTAGAGTATATTTCAAAACTGGGGGCGTTTGTCCTGAAGTTGGACCTCTGGAAAAAAAACGTGGAGAGCAAGCAATACGGAATGTTTGAATCCTTGACAACCCTTGACAGCGCGCCCAATGATGAAGTTTCCCTTGAAATCATTGATCACCTCTCATTGCTCAATGCTGAGTTGAGGCATTACTTTCCGGATGTGACATGTTGTGCCTACATGACCGATCCATTCTCTGTTGATCCAGCCGACCTGCCTGTCGGGACTGGGGAGCAAGAGGAGCTCATAGATATCCAGGCTGACCAGACAGCAAAGACGAAACACAAAGATTGTTCTCCAATAAACTTCTGGCTTAGCATGGCCTCCTCATACTCGACGCTGGCTTCTCACGCTATTCGCCAGCTGCTAATTTTCCCTTCTACGTGGGCGTGCGAGCAAGATTTTCATCCCTGATGACTATCAAGTCGAAGAAACGAAACCGACTTGTTGCGCCCATGCATGACTTTCGATGCGCTGTGAGCAAACGTATGCCACGCATCGACCAGCTAGCTGGTGGAAAATAAACAAATGCAGCCATCGCATTAAATAAATTGACTTTTGTTTGTTGTCGTTATTTCATTATGTTGTTCTTCTTGTGACTGGTGGTGAAAAAACAGTTCCATGCATCCCATCAACCCTGGCTGATAATGCCTAGTTTAATAGAATTTGTTATTACACCGCGCATAGGTTAAATATGTGATTATGACGTAATAAATGGTGGAAACATTTTTTTGGCCGCCTTCGGCGAGCGTAACTTATGTAGGTGGTACGCGAGCACTGCATAAAATCTCGAAATGGTACGTGGGTGGAAAAAGGTTGGGAACCACTGCTCTAAGGAAATCACTCGGAATGACCATGACACAAATATTGCTAAAATGCTTCCATGATATTTGGTTCTTTATATTGTGCTGGTCGTTATCTTTCACTCGAAATTATGACTACTTTATTTATACAAGTTTTCACGTTTGGGATTCTTCGTCTGTTACAGTTTTAAACCTGCTTGAATGTGTTAACCGACGTGTGCCTTACACGATTGTCCAAAACTTTCTTCCGGTATGCAAAACTTGTGGCATACTGTAAAGTTGCCTCACTTTGCTTTTCGCACGAGCGGGAAATTTGGGTTTATTATTATTTTGCGTAATCAGTGAAGAATCTAAAATAATTTTTGAGGGGAACATTGATTTTTTTGTCAGCAAGTGCTTATTCTTATAATATACACATGCGCGCACAAATTTTGTTATTTTTCTTTTTTAATTTTACTTGAATAATCATTCAAAATTAGCATTTTTGATATACTACGTTTTCTATACACTGTTAATTCTCCAGATAAGCTCAATTTGCAGGGCACGTTCTTAGTTACTCCTGTGGTTTGGAACTCATTGACTTCACAATGCTTTGTATGTATGTATATTTATTTTTCCCAAGTAATAAAGATAACAGGAAAAACAAGATCCAAAAGGCGAAAAGACGGGCTATACGCACAGACCCAATCGCGAGGATCTGAAAGCATTTCAAAACTCTTTGTGCAATAGTGGTTTTGATATGCCTTTCAAAAGACTCGTAAAAGATTACTCTGAGCGAATTTAAATAAAAAACTGAATCATGGAGTTTTCACAAAGAACATGTGTTATCATCGGTACATGCAGTCTTGTGCATACTTCCTAAGGTTTGTTCCATGAATGTATATTTTACTGCTACTATAAGTATGCATGCTAAAAAATACATAAACGCATACATAAATATACGGTTGTGTCAATTCCTTCCAGAGGAACCTCTTCATCCATTTTGTTGTGCCTGTAGCCGCGCATGTAATTTATTTTAACACCTGCTAACAAAAAACTATAATATGGCCAGTATAACAAACGAAGTCCAGTACCGGCACCACTGTTTCAGTAAGTGCTCAAGAGTTAAAGAATTTGTGATGAGAGAAGCCCCCCATACCACACTTCTGCAGAATAGACGTTACTCAGTACCGAGACGGGTCGAGCACGCGGTTGTTGCCGCGACATTTGGTCACGTGACGGCAACGAATACATCCGGGGCTTGCCACACACGAAGAACTGAGAATGGTGGTGGTGCAGAGCACGTTCTGCGTTCGCTTTGTGAACGTTCAATTTGTGCTCAACTGTCGTTCTAATTTGAGCCTTTCCTTGTTTTTTTTTATGTTTTGTCATCAATTGTATTATATAGAATATGTTTGTTTTTGTTAAGGTACGATTCGTTAAGGTTCTTGATGGTATTTACGCATATGTGTGTAAACACTTAGTCAGCTGTTCACCTCGCACTGTCGCAACTATTTTACCGATGATTTAGCCTCCTCAGTCTTATATATGCCTAGAGAGCTTGCAGCCTGGTTAGTGCAGAGCTAATGGGGGATTTAATCGTGCTCTATGGCAGCCTGGAAAATTTACCTTACCTGTAGACCATTACAGATCACGCTAGAGTATAATTCTGAATTAGAATTCAGCCAGATGTGATAAATAACTGTTGGTCAATTTGTGGAGGGACGCCAGTACCGCGATCTTTCAGCAGCTAGACTAAGTTTTGAGTGACTCGCACTCGAACTGGAAAATATTTTGCTTTTATAAAGCGCGCAACATGAACCAAATTTTCTTGACTTAGCTGCGTCATTCCTTTGGTCAGAATACGCTTTGCTAATGGCCAATTAATTTATCCCCAAATACAGAATAAGGGCTAAGTTATCACAGACTGTACAGTGCAGCACTTTTAAAATGAAATGCAAATAATTTAAATTTGATCCTAGAAGTTTGTGATAACCTACCGGTATGCTTTTCAAATGATTAAAATATTTCGAAACGTTGCTGAAATAAATTTGTGCAAGTGTGAAGCAACCCTTTGAACGTCTCTAGTTAACAATATAGTGTACACATTCTATGTTATAGAATTGTTATTAACAATCTAAAACATAATATCCTACACTAAAATAGGTAACTTGAAACTTATAAACATGTAGAAAAAACGCTTAAGGCGTTAAAACAATGATAAATAGGGCTGAGTGAGCATACCGTACTACTCTTATCATATATGGTGTTGGGGTTTGTATATGATAAGAATATTTTTTTCCAGTAATTTTCTTCTCTTCCTGGAATCTTGGCACTTCTATTCTATGACATGCTTCTCTTACACTGCGTGTTCTGATAAAGGGTCTTGCTGACGTATTTGATCTTCAACATCAGATACTAAGGTTTTGGCTCCGTTTATTATTGATGTGTTGAACGACTGATCCCTTGTGACATTGTGTGATTAGAGTCAAAGTTCAAATATGTAATGGTGTGAGTCTTATTTTTCTATAAATTGAGGTCAATATAGTCCCGTCTTCCTGCCAATTTATCCCTAGGTTTAAAAATGTTATGATCTTAACCGTAATTTGTAAAAAAAAAGGCATCAATACAGACAGATATTTCAACCTCGACTCAAATCACCCAATTTGAAATGATCTTACATGGTATTCACGTTTTCTAGGCTTGTTGAAGACTGCGTGCTCCTAGAATAGCATGATAAAATGTCTTCCCTACGTTTGATATAGGTTCTTAATCCTGACTAGCCCAAAAATCAATGTTGAAAGCTTGCCTGCCTTTTGAGAGGCAAAGTTAGAAGGCCAGGATTTACTAAAATGATATCTTACCTTCGGGTTCAGGGTATTATGTTAATTTCAAAGAGCATCCAAAACTTTATCGTTTCATGCTCTTCACAAGTCTTCACAACTTTACTACTACCATGCAATAGTATTGTCACAGTTTATCTGGTATTATCTTTTTATTTTAAATGATACTTTAAAATAAAAGTCTTTGTTTGAGGAAGTTTTGAGATACTCGAACACCCAGAGAAAATGCCTATTATCCAATGACACTCTTAATCGATAACATGCTCAAAGATGAAAATGTTCTTAGTGCATTATCATTGGATTTCTAAATGTAACGTTAAAGTTGTGAAAAAACGGGGATTTCAGTTGTTCTGATTTGAAATAATGTATATTTTTTACCAAAATATAACCGATGGGTTTTATTACAAAAAAAAATAATTTACAGATTTTATTAGATTGGTTGATTTTATTATTTTACATGATCTGTCCTGGCTGTCGCAGATCTCTACAACCATGCACATGTTTTTAAAGAATGCTCCAGGTTATCAATAATACCTTATTGTAAAGGTAGTAAACGGATATTTAGATGATTTTTCAACAAGTCGAGAATATATAGAAAATGCACATTGATGAACAGACATATTTCATGAAGCCCACAATGACAGCCAACGCATTTTCTGGTATTCTCGCTCATCAGCCAACCATGCATCAGCATCTTCCTGTGAGGCAGATTCATCAACATCCTCAATCTTTACAACAACATGTGTCACACTATCATCAAGTACATCAGCCAAGACAAAATTGCAATGGTCATCAACAGGTGTGTTTTATTTGTCTCTAGTTTTAGTCAAGGGTATGTCTTGCAGGGTGACAGAATTTTGTTTTTCTTGGGAGTGTTCAGTTTGTACATGCCATTTTCTTGAGATAGACTTTTATCTTAAACTATCAATACCGCTATTTCATTGATGTATTAATGATTTTGAACCTTTTTCAATGGTTTAGTTGCTATCTGACAGTCAAAAAGATGCATTTTTATTTTCCAGTAAAAGATGATTTTGAACCTTTTTTTGCTACTTGCTACCTGACATTTAAAAAGACGTATTTTCATTTTCTCGCAAGAGAGGACATTCTGTCATGGTGGACAACTTGTATAGTTTAGCAATATAACTAAATTTGACAAGGGCATATTTGTTCTTTATTTCAAAATATAACAAGGTCATAGGCCTTCTTATAGGATAGAATTTATTATTGCTACATGGAAGGTTTGTTTAAGGTTCCATTCCAGTATATTATTACCTTACCACATTATGTTACCTAATTTTGATTGGTTATTGCTGTAAATTATTAACACCTACATTACCATGGTCATGTGCAAAAAACAGTCTGGACTGACTGTCTATTCAGAGAGTTTGTTAATCCATATTATCCTGGCAGCTTGAAGGGTTTTAAAAAGTCATATTATACCTTAATTGGCATAAATCCTACAATAGCCCTAAGTTATTCACAATATCATAAACTTATTGGATTTAAGTATGCACCAAGTTAAAATGTTGTTTTTGGAACTGGGTTAAAAAATTTTTCAAATCTTCAAAATTTGTGATAATACTTTTTTGTTTTTTAAAATTTCTTTACTCCGCACATGGAATACTTTGTTTTTCAATTCGTTGTGATCTTAAATTTATTCTGAGTTCTGTCCCAATGAGTTGACGTTGGCATAATAGGATGAGCTGCTTGTTTTTCATCTTAATGAGAGTAGTTATTTTCCATGATATCAGTGTTTGCTACTTAACTATTGTTTCTTTCTTTTTCTTATTCCATTCAACCTTCCTTCAAACCAGATTCGATTGAGAAGGGCCTGTATAATAGCGATCCAATTGAACATGGAAAGAGTAAATTTGATTGCCAATTTGATATCAGTTTTTACAAAGAAAGTTTTGTTTTTTATTAAACCGGGTTTGAAAAGTTATTTTTTTATAATACTAATCATCTCTCGTTTCAGGTACCTGTAGCATCGAGTTCACAACGACATCACAGTGGAAATACTCCTACAAAACATTCAAATAAATCGAAGAACAACGATCAACAGAATTCATCGAGTTCTAACGAAGGAGATTATAAACTCGTACAGCATGAGGTAATGGATAAAATAAATTGAGTTGATCGGAAATTAGCCATTTTATTCATGAACACTTTTAAATAATATCCTTAAAGACTGGCATCTATCATAAACTTTATTTTGTTGAGCTTGAGTCATAGATAAACCATGCCTGGTCAGCATGATACCTCTGACTCAAACTCAATAATTTATTTTTGATTGGGCATTGCACCTGATATAAAAAATATCAATCAGAAGGATTATGAAGTTTAAATATATTGTAGTGTGATTTTTAACAGACAGTGATCACAATAAATTGTGTGTGTGTTGTGACGACATGAATACATTAATCTCTTTCTGCCATGTACAACAAGCAAATCAACAGTTATGGAATTTTTCCTAATGTCTTCATCACAGCTTATCCATTATTTGCAGGAAGCATTGATAAAGCAATCAGCATTATTGCTTACACAAATAGTTGTTTCCTTTCACGACATGTTAAAACATGCTATTAGTGGATCATTTGACTTGAAATAGTATATACACTGTACAGGCTGTTGTTTTAAGTTAATGTAGTGTATATAATATGTGTTTGCGTTGACTAAAGGTTTAGTGTATCATGCCATTCTTTTAAGTAATGATTTACTATGACCATGTCTCATCCATTTGGATTATTTATTTTAAATCAAAACAATTTGCTTAATAACCGCGATTCCAAAATTGTAATACAAAATACAGAAATTTCATTTGCAGAGTATAGTTCTCAGAGCCCTGTTTAATACATAACATTACTTCTGTCAGAAATTCAACATGCTTTTTATTCAAAAAAATCTTGAAATATAGCATTTTTAGAAAAAATTTTTGTCATGATGTCATTTTTGTTTCGATGTCTATATGGAGTAATCCCTATATTTGCCTCATGTGATCAGAAAACTGGAGTAATAACCATACTATGTCAACAACTTCCTTGGCTTGTACATACACAAGCTTTGCAAACAGTTCGTATCTGTCAGTGGATTTTATATTTTTTCACGAAATTGTGTTCAATATCTGACTTTTTTCACTTTCATACTCTTAATAACCTATTTAGTAATAAGTCTACCAAAATAATAGCTTCAATAAGAAATGTTAATTGACACCCAAAAAACCCAAGTATAATAAGCTTTAAATATTGGCTTATCATTTGTTAAATAGCTGTGTTATAGTAATACCAACATTTTAAATTTTATCTTTTTCCATAGGTATTACGATCTTTGTCAAATGAATATGAAGTGTTGGAGTTTCTTGGGCGAGGTACTTTTGGTCAAGTTGTGAAATGCTGGAAACATGGTACGAATGAAATTGTAGCAATTAAAATTTTGAAAAACCACCCATCGTATGCAAGGCAAGGCCAGATAGAAGTGAGTTCCCTGTTTTTTTATTTTTTAGTGAAAAGAGTTAAATGTATTTTTAACTTATAGACGTTGGTTTTCATACCATTCCAAGTAATCAGTTGATATTGAATAAAAGATGATTGGACAGACTAAATTAATTTTACTTTTTTACTGTTAAATGGCGCTTTCTTTGTCTGACTTTTTTTTTGTTATGATGGTTTCAAAACTATCAACACTTCAACTGAACACCAGTGTTTATTGTTCTTAAAACCCACTGCACAATATTATTGTCGAATGCTAAAAATTGGATTCACGTTTCAATACGCAAGTGATGTATCTGCTAAGTCACTTTTACTAGCTAACAACAGACATGTAAATCATCAGTCAACTGTTCTTATTGCAGAAATACTTGAGATGTACAAGGCAATATTCAATGATAAATTATTTACTAGTAGATTGAAATGTCTATTTTTGAACGTCTGACAGCAATAAACTATAGAATCCATCTACTCTTGCCACTTCTTAGCAGTGTTGATTATTTCAAAGTATTTTTGTTTGTCCAAATAAAAGTATAGGGAAATTTGGACGAGGGAGAACAAGGTTCTGTCACCTTGGCAGACTTTATGCCAGTTTTAAATTAAATAATTAAAAATGGAGATTAATTTGCAAAAGTTGAAGTTAACTATACCCTCCAGTAATTTCTAATCACTTTTCACTTGCGTGATTATAATATTGATTTTAAGAAAATGAGGGTCCTACCATGATTACTGGTCTAAAACTTATTTTTTCTTATCAGGTCAGCATATTGAACAGATTATCTGGTGAAAATGCAGAAGAATGTAATTTTGTTCGAGCTTATGAATGTTTCCAACACAAAAATCACACTTGTTTAGTGTTCGAAATGCTGGAACAAAATTTATATGATTTCTTGAAGCAAAATAAATTTTGTCCTCTCAAATTGAAGTACATCAGACCAATTATGCATCAGGTTTGTTTCGTAATTTGCTGAACTATAGTGCAGTTTATTGAAAAGAAAATGCACCATTTTGTTCTCATTTTGTAATGTGCTGGTACGGTTGTAAATAGTTGTGCAATTTCCCATCAGGGTGGCAGAATTTTGAGATTTCATTTTCACCTCGTTTGCTTAATATTTCACTAGTTAGAGGATGAAGGATCTTGTGCGCTTAAATTGTGCTTGTGACAGTTTGATTTATTAGTGACTCGTTACAGAAATCTTCGGTTACATATCCAGCCTAAGTTTCCTTAATGCAATAGCCCTTTTTTCTTATAACCTTTATTTTTTTTTTAAAAAAAATTTTGTTGGTGCATTATTATGCCTATTAGTGCTTAAATTGTATTTTCCAATTCGGAACCATATTTCTATTTGAGATTATTATTAGCGTTATATGTAATTTGATCAAGAAGGGAAACTGCTTTGTCGAATATGATTCGCATTGTACGAGCTTAGTTTATCAATGACCCATCATTTGCACAATTATGAATGTTTTGATTATTTCTTCAATTGAATGATTAATCGGCCTTTGTTAGTTTGTGGGTTAATTTAATTCAATGTTTGTTGCTCAATTTCAATCTCATGGCATACTCATTTTCTTACCTAATATTCTTATTCAAATTAGTGAGTTTCAGTACAAGAAATTTATGACTCTTATTTAGTTTATTACACAGGAAAAAAGGCGAATTTGTCCGGTAATTTGTGCTTATTGTTTGCCAAAATCATAGACAAACTTGGGAAATAGTGGGCTTATGGCAAATTTTTATCCAAGTTGAAAAGATAGCCAATATGGTCTTAAAAACGTTCATTCCCAGGACGAATTGCTAAAAAAAAATAACTTTTTTTCCACTTTTTTTCTGTGTAAACAAGTAAATGTTTATTATCCTAAAATTTTCCAATGTACGATATGTAGAAAATCAGTTTGCAATCAAACATTTTGTCAGACATGAGCCACTGATGAACCATGCTTCGCTGCATGTTCCATCAGGGACTCATCCATAAGAAAACGATTTTATTAGGACTAAATTCTTGTTTCATGTTAGGTTTTTTTTTCTGGTAGGAGCCACAAAGTCGAAGAATATGTTTTCTAGGAAATTTTATATCATAATCGGCCTGTTGTGAAATATGAATAAATGTTATTACTCAGCTTACAGTATTTAATGTTATGAAACTGAAATTTGAATTTTTACGCATGTAACAATGTAAGTATTGGAGGATAAACAATTTGGGCATAAACATTATTATGAGATAGATATTTCTATTGATCGAGCATGACCCACAGATGGATAAGGTTTGGTAGTGCAACCCATTACTGACAAATATTGAAATGTGTTAAGGTTTACTAACGTCAGTATGATGACTCTCTTGTTATGACAAAGATATTTTATTTACTCGTAATTTGAATTCAATTTTTAATAATTCATTTAGTGATCAAGACTTTGGATAGTTGAAATTGCTGTTTCATGATTGTATCGATTTATTTTTTTGCCGATTAGCAATATCATAACATTATTTCTTTTTTCATAATGATGACTACTTGTTAATTTTTTGTACATCCTTAATGATTAATACTAACTTTTGAATGTGGTGAATTATGTAACAATTCCCCAATAACTTCTATTGCATCATATTTGTGTTGTACACAATGAAAGTAAAGTTCTAAGAGGACTGTGCTTTACACTATCACATCCAGTTTTGCCATATAAAATACTGAGGGTTTTGGATTTATGCCATTTTTATATTTGTTTCAAGAATTGCCTATGAACATGAAAATCAATTCCCTTAAATGAAGGAGTTCTTTTTCTGATATTGTATGGTATTTTATCAAGCATGGGTCACTGATGGATCTCACCTGGATGATGCGTTCTATTGGTGACCCACGCTTGACGAAACTTTTGTGTCAAAATCTAAATAAACACAATACATCTTCTCACAGGTGATGACGGCGTTGTTGAAACTGAAGCAGTTGGGTTTGATTCACGCAGATTTGAAACCTGAGAATATCATGTTGGTAGATCCTGTGCGGCAACCTTATCGCGTCAAAGTTATTGATTTTGGTTCAGCGAGTCATGTTTCAAAAGCAGTTCCTTCCACTTATCTTCAATCACGATATTACAGGTCAGTGTTGTGTTTGTTGTTTGTGTTTTGCAGATATCTTGAAATTGAACATGGTTCAAAAAGAACTTAGCGAAAATTTTACTTTCCATACTTCAAAACCATAGACTAACTAAACTTAGACTGCAAGCAGAATGCAAACAAATTTGAAACAATAAACATTGGCAATTTTTTGTTATTGATTCATTTGATTTTTTTTTCCCTCGAATACTATTTTCTCATGGCATTTACATTGTGATTACCAATACCATAACTAGAATGCAGTAGGTGTTTGTTGTTTATATTTTATTTTACAAATGCTGCACAAATTTTTTTATTGTAGATACACAAACAAATTAAAGATAATAGGAAGGTCATTTGAATTTTTTAGGCACACATTTGAGTAGTTCACTTAGCCAAGGCTACCCAAATTGTTAAATACTCCTGGGAATGTAGATTAGGCTTTATAAGTTTAGGTTCCACATGAAAATACTACTATTTGTTCCTTATGTAAGGAAATCTAGACATTTATCTGCATTTTATTGTTTAATTGTTTTGAATCCGTTATAAACAATGAAAAAGTGTTATTCCTATCAATCAAGTTATTTAGAATTACTAAATATTTGAAAAGGGCAACAAAATAGCAGAATGCTACTCTGCTACCCAGATAATGAAGAAAATGGATTATCCGTAGAAAATTCAGCAAATTGGTGATATTTCACGTTATATTTGTGGCTAGTAGATTTAAATGCCTCTTTTCAAGTGTCTCGTAGTAACCAAACAAAGTAAATGATTCAAAATCATCAATACCATGAAATAGTAGTGTTGATGGTTTTGATTTTTTGTCCATCCAACGTAAATGACAAGATAATTTCGGACACCGGAAGAAAAAAAATAAGATTCTGCCACCCTGACCATTCATTGTGTAGCAGGCCTATGGATCTTATCTTAAATTTTACAATGTGAATATTTTGTTCATTCCTATATCAACTTTTTCATACAGAGCTCCAGAGATAATCTTGGGTCTGGCATTTTGTGAGAAAATTGACATGTGGTCTCTGGGATGTGTGGTAGCTGAATTGTTTTTGGGTTGGCCGTTGTATCCTGGTGCTTCAGAATATGACCAGGTCAGTAATATGCGTTTCTAATAAACTTTCTTATTTGAGAATGTTAGATAATGGCTTGAATGCTTTTAAAAATCTTGATATCTAATTATGTTTTACCTTTTAGGTAATTTCAAGTTTTAGATTACTTCTTCATGAACGTATTTGGACAATTGAGCAATTTGATATATATCCTAACTACAGAATGAATCCTGGACGCTGTCATCTTTTAATATTTAAAATATGTTATCAATTTTTATAGTTTAATTTTGGTTTTGCAATCCTAATACGCAACTTGATTTATTGATTTTTTAAATTGACTTTTAATATAAATAGACAGAGTCTAGAGATAGATTTGAAATTTAAGTTTTAAATTTCCTAATATTTATTTAAAAATTATCTAGATTCGATACATCTCGCAAACGCAAGGTTCTCCACCTCAACAGTTATTAAACGAAGGTACAAAGACGGCGAAGTTTTTCTTGAAGCGTGCGGAAGATGTTTATCCTCTCTGGCGTCTCAAGACACCAGAAGAACATGAAAGAGAGACCGGAATCAAATCGAAAGAGGCTCGGAAATATATCTTCAACTGTTTGGATGACATGGCTCATGTATGTTTTAGTTCACTTTTGCAGGGCACCGAAGCCTTCAAGATGAATTTATTCTGGAAAGGAAGATCATTTTGAATCTTTCTAAATACAATTCTGTTTCAAAAATCAGTAAGAGAATTTATGAATGGATGATTATTTTTCTATCATAGAATTTCGGAAATATATCTAAAATTGCAACACTTTACATAAAAATTTTTGAATACACTAGTCATAATTATATTTTTGCTAAAATTTCAAGTCATCGATGATTTGCGCTGCTTAGCATAATCCATCCGTTTATTCTTGGCAAATCTGTTAACTGAACTCTTCCTTATTGTATCAACTCACAAAGTTTCATAAATCACCCATTTCGAACGTAGTATCCAAATATGTAGATAACTGTATTTTCTTCTAGTGAATTTTCAAATCCTTGATTGTATTTTCTTACGGCATTTTTTACTTTTAGGTGAATACGCCTGGATATGAGGGTGCAGATATGATGGCTGAAAAGGCAGACCGAAGAGAATTCCTAGAGCTTTTAAAGAGGGTGTTAGTCTTGGATGCCGAGACGAGAATCACGCCTGGCGAAGCTCTGAATCATCCATTTGTTAGCATGTCACATTTATTTGAATATGCACATACCCCATTGTGAGTTTTAATTCGTTTATCAGAGACTTATTAGTAGGTTTTTAATCACATAAAATAGAAAAATCGATTCAAATCTTTATTGGTTGTGTGACATCATCCAAAGATAGCCCAAGGTTTTTCAGTAACTTTCTTCATTACCAGGTTATATTTAACATACCTGGGTTATAAAATTTTATTCACTCATAGTTTATCACATTATATTTTGACATCTTCGAAATATATATTTAAAATTGTGACATATTATTGGAGGAAATTTTTGCCTAAACCCGTCTTTAAATATTTTTGCACACATTTTATGAAGCTTTAGTCACTGTGAAGCATGCTACTACGGAAAATTGATTTTGGTAGCCAAATCTTCGGCATTAAAACATCATTTTTCATTATGTACCTGTATTTTTAATCAGTACCACTATTATTGGATTAGCATTATTAGAGGAAAACTATATTTGACTAATCTTTCATGCATACAAGAGAGTAATTTTTATGACATAGATATTAAATATATCAGTACCTGTTGAAATTTAACATATTCTCACTAAACCTTGTAGAGTGAAATCCATCGTTGAGAAAATGGAAGTATGCAGAAGTCGTCATCATACAATGTACGATGTCTTGCAAACTCAAAATGCAGCGGCGGCAGCTCAAGGTTCACCATTCCTTGCCGGATTTATACCAGGGGCTGCAGGAGTGACGAGCAATCCTCTCGCTGGCAGCATGGCGGTATCGTTAGCAAGTACATTCAATGGACAGGTGGGTAAATTTGCTCAACTTTAATAATTCCCACTGAGCGAATGAGGCAGGGTGACCAAATTTTGTTTCGGGTGTCTGAAATGTGCATTTCATATTAATAGGATGGACAAAAAAGCCTCAAAACCATCAACACTGCTATTTCATAGCAGTATTGATGACTTTGAAACGTTTTCTACAGTTTACAGTTTGGTAGCTAAAAGTCGTTCAAAATTAGACGTTTTTAACCATCTAGAAGAGATGTGATGTATCATGCATTTCCTGCATTTGCTTCGGATAAAACACATTTTCTTGCAGTGTCTTAATATCACGACTTTTGTCAAATTTTACTTTTTATCATGGAAATAATGTCCAGTTGATATTTTCCCATTATATTTTTCCACAATGATTTGATTTTAATAGATGTTGAATGTTGTCAGGGTATCTTCATGGGACTTTTTTGCTAATGAATTATTCATGTTTCCTCAGTGAATCCCCATTATATGGGTTTTTAGCCTTATAATGCAATTTATTGAACTAAATATTTCCTAACGTTTGTATATGCATAAATCAAGGATTACATGGTATTTTGCTGTGAATAATATCTTAAAACAATAATTAGAAAAATAATTATATAAGAAAAATAAATTATACAAGTATCCAAGCACTTTGACTACAGGTGCACAAAAAGCGTAGCAGATATTTCAAATTTTAAAAACCATTTTTGATAACAGTGGATTTAGTTAGTTATCACTATATCAACATGATGTCTGCACTGTATTTCGCAGAAATGGGATTCTTTTTGTTTTATGTAATTACTCATTGCCAGCTTTTTCTATCCTGTCTTATTTCATATTTATGCATTGGTTATTTCATCGATGATTTCATAACCAATTCTCTTTGGTAGAAAGTATCATAATATTGAGCGATGTGATATGTGCCTTTGTAATATTTCAAAGGTTGGATAAGAGCTATGGGAACTATATGATGACCCAATTAAAAAAGGTATTATTGATCGTCTTTCCTATGGACTATGCTTGACTGGCAGAATGTCATCTACGGTACTTTGCTATTCAGACACCCAGAACAAATGGGCAATATTTTATGATATATCTGTGGTTAGAAGATTGAAATGAATATTGCAGACACCCAAAGAAAACCAAAACTCAGCTTCCGATGATGTTAAACAGTACATCCCACAGAATTTTGTAATTTTTTTTAGGTTTTTCCATTTTTTTCAATTATTCAAAATTGATTTGTGAACTGAAAAAAATTCCCAAACATATTTTTTTTAAGTGTTGGTCACAGAAGAATCACACTGTCAAGATATGGTCCATCTGTGTCTCATGTTTCAGGTATCTTGTAGAAATACTTCCCTGGTCAATTGGTCAATAGTATTTACCAATATTATTTAAGTCCAAGTTGAAGTTTTAACTGCAATGTCAACTAATTCTCAATAACACCATTGTTTCCTTTTTTAGAGTTCAAGAAATACTTCACATTCATATCCGAGACCAGATGCCATACAACCTTCATTTTTTATTTGTCCTACCTATCCTACATTACCAGCTAGCCCAAGGTACATTTCATCATTATTTTATTGCATCTTTTATGGCCTTGTTTTTTCATGATCCATGTTAGCCCAACAATACCATTTTGTTTTCAATTGTTCATCCAATTCTTCCATTTCTAGGTCGCACGCACAGCATGCAAATTCCAGTTTTGGTCATCATGCGGCAACGCTTATGCAACCTGTGGCGATGCCTGCACCTGGTTCAGCGGCTCATATAACACTGCAAAGCCAACTGCTAGCACAGGTAAATTGGATTATTCTCTGCTTTTTATCTGCCTTCAAATGTGTTGAATGGGGCAGGTGGCACTAATATTTCTTCCCTCCTTATTTCACTATTATTCCATTTGAACTAACAAATTATCCGATTTGTTGTCATGTTGTTGTTGACTTTTTTCAAGTTGAAAAAACATCAAGTCCAAGATTAAGATTTTGAAAGTCTAATTATTAGAGATGGGGCGATACCAAAATTTTCGCCGATACCAACTTTCGTAATTTATATTCTCATACCGATACTGCCGATGGCGAGTATTTTATTAAATATGTTAAAGGCCTTTTTGTATCCTCATACTTATGCCCTGGGTATAGTTGCACCCACGTATGTGTGTGCCTAAGTACGTTTCCACACTTGAACTCTTTTATCCATTTGAGTGCAAACTTTTATGAATGAAAATATACTGAGTTGATGCTGCGTACAAGCATACACAAGTCCAAAGATTGCATGCAAATAGGCTGTTGAAATGTTTGTGGTTACACAAATAACGCAACACCTAACACCCTTTTTCTGCATCAAAAAGAGCTTGCAGTCAAAAATATTGACAGTGGATTGATGGGTTTTATTTGATATAACCCAGAGTGTGAATAAAGTCTCTCACACGAGACATGCTCCGTTTTAATCATTTTTCAGAGCAGTTGAATACGAGGCCGGCTTAGATCCGGACTGAAGCATGTCTGAGCAAATAGAAAATTCTTAAAGATTTTCATTGTTTCATAATAAAACGTTTGCTTCTCCATTTATTATCATGTAAATAAAGCGTATTCATACGCTTCGTTGTATGACGTATCTGTGGTATTGGTGATACCAGTACCGATACTTGCCGATAACAATTCGATGCATTGGCCCATCTCTACTAATGAGAGTTACTACTGAAATTTTTCTGAAGTTTTTAATTGTTTTATTTGAGGAAGTTAGGCTATGAACTAACGAAGCATTACAAATATATATACTTGTAACTTTGTGGAAAGAGATCTTGCTATTTTAGTTTTTGACTTGATGCTATCTCATTCAAGTGTCCGTATGGCAACAGCACATACGTATCCTAAGTCAGTCAATTTTGTTAGTTCTTGGTTGGACATTAGCAAGTGAGGATTGGTTGCATATACTTCACAAAGCATTATGATTGATTTACACATATCTAAAATAAATAAATAAAATTTTCAGTTACCTATGAACTCTTAATGGTTTTTGAAATGAATATATAAGTATAAATCTGGTAGAAATGTATTATTTAATATGGACTAGATCAACAATTACTGCGACATTGCATGCAAATAATATAACAAATCAAATAATTTATTTATTTTAATTACTCTACAGAATTCATTACACACAAGACAGATGTTAGTACCAGCTTGGCAGACTTTACCAGCCATGGCGGCGACGGCAGCTGGAAGCTATCAACAACATCTTATGACGGAAGCAAGCGCGCTAGCGGCTCAAAGTGATCTGCTCAGGTTCGGCAGAGAGGAATCAAACAAAATTAGGAGAAGGAAATCGTACGTTGGTGCATGAAACGAAAACTGGCATGTGAAAGCCGTGCATCAAAATTCATTCGAATAATGCTATGTCTAACATGGTTCGCGCTAAATTTCGAATTGCATGAAATTCATATATTCGCGAGCATGCGAAAATATAAACAATATTTTGGACCAAAAACTAGCATGTATGCATCAGTATAAGGATAAATTTATTTTATGTCTGCATAAAATTTTTGGTCCGATTATTTTTAGGTTATTTCTCTATTAGTGAAATCATGATGTCTGCAAAAGTTTACTTAGTAAAATTTGAAATATATCGTGATTTTACTGCACAATAGATATTTTAAGGGGATAATTTAACGGTACTTTTTATAATCTGGAGTGTTGGAAAGTTTGTTCCATCTATAACAAATTTTCAATATCGCTCATAGGAAATTAATATTGTATCCCTTCAGTTCAATTTAAATAAACTTCGAAATGCTAAAATTAAGAGAATTTATTTTAAGGCTATTTTTGAAGATTACATTCTTGACATTATGTTTTCAAAATTTCAGATATGTTTTCGAAATTATAGCTTGTTGATTGTATTTGGCGTTTGGTGCAGCAAAGTAATGAACTATGTCAAATTTTAATTCAGTAAAAACAACTTGGGTAAAACTAACAAGCACTTTATATGCTGCTCTCATGTAGCAATCAAATTTGTTATTGCGGATAATATTCCCACATGCCTGCTTTAGAAACCAGCAATTGCGATTGAAAATCTACTCTAAATTGGCATGTGTTGTGTTGGTCCTCAAGGCTAGCAGTGGCGACTCATTTCTCGTGGGATTGTCTATCACTTGCACAATCTGTCAAACTCTACTGTTATTGGAATGAGGCTTCGCTTCTATTGTTGTTGACTGATTACGTAATGCATTGCTATAATCTATGGATATGAGAAAGTACATTCGATTTAGTTCAAAATTTTTGTATTGAACATTCTTTTAATCACTATGAATATGATACAATACTGGGTGATAGAATCCCCCTTTATATTGGGTGTCAAGAAATATCCTAATCATTTTGTTCGGAATAACAAAAAAATTCCAAAACTTTCAACACTGCTATTTCGTAGCAGTAATGCTCGGAACCTTTTTTCTCTGGTTGGGTTGCTACTAAACACCCGGACATAGGCATTTTCATTCTCCACCAGTTGATTTACTATTTAACATCTGCTAAATTTTCTTCTGCTGAAAGCAATTTGCTTCGGGTGTCTCGAGTAGTGCAGTAGATGACATTCTCCTTTGACCAAGATTTGATCTATTGAAATATCTATCTTTGACCATAATTTATCATGCTTTATCCATATCAATGTACGCATAGTTTTGGCCAGACTATCATAACATCTAGCTTTTCGCTATCAATACAACCCAAAAAGGATAGGTTTCATCGGAAGAAAATTTATCGAAATAAAGCCACATCTTATGATAAACCATGCACTAGAAGGCTGAAATGTCATTTTGCATGCATCGAACACTAACAAATTGTACAAAAAGCTTTTTTGTTAATTCAAAATATTATGCAAGTTTTTGTACATCCATAAGCAAGAAGATTCAGTCACCCTGTTTTCGGCATGTGATTCATATTAGAAATATCTCTGATTATCTGTATTATTTTTAGAAGGCAACAGCAGCCTGGGCATGGTCGGACTGTCGATCCTGGATCAAGCTATCACGACCGATCTCACAGGCATCAACAATACACACAACAGCAAAGGACTGCCAATTCGCATGTTAGAAATAAATAGTAAGTCCATTGGGATTATTTTTCTTTTGATTAGTCTGTTGGGAATTATTGGTTGATTGAAAATGGTTTGTTTGCCAAGCACTTGAATTTTTTATTGATAATATTGAATTGTCTGTAATGAATGTTTTTGGATTGTATATTTCCTCTTTACTATTTGGATGTAGGTTGAGGTTATTTGGTCCATGGGCTCTTTTACTATTGAGAATATAGGCTCTTTGCTCCTGAATGGCTGTGAATAGACAGCTGTGTTGGTGCTATTTCATCTTTTTATTTATCGATAAGGAATGTTACCTTGTTTTGTTTTGTTGGAGTCCTTTATGAATTGTACCTTCATGGTTGTTCTCATCCATATGGCTATGTATTTCAGAATGCTGATTAAAAGTAAACTCATGTTTCAATTATTTTATTTCAAATTGATTCATCTTGCAGCGAGATCATGATATACATTAAGTTTTACATTGTAATTTCCCGCTTCAAGAATGACCCCTTTCCTCCCACATTAGGCATATTTTTTTGTTCTATGAGTAAAAAAATTGAGCAAATCTCTATAATGGCAGTTACTAATAGGCGAATATGTTAAGGTTGTTTGTGATGGCAAACACCTCTTCTCTTGTCTACCAAATTTCTAACATCCTGGGCTCGATAGGCCAGCTTAACCGCTTATAACCTGAAATTTCGACCTATGATGTCAACATGTTCAATACTGGACGTTTGATAAACTAACCTCTATGAGGCCCATGATAATGGTTAAATTTGAGTAATATAATAATTTTATTTCCAGCAATGGTAACGGGATATCACCACAATCCCAAGCTATAATTATAGCAGATGACACACCGAGCCCTGCAGTCAGTGTTATAACGATAAGTAGTGACAGTGAAGATGAAACGCAGATGGTTGCTGGACCCACTACGTAAGTTTTTGTTTTTCTTATTTTAAAAGAAGTGTTTTGCCCAAACGTGTTGTAGTTAATATGAATCACTGATGTATCGCCCGAACGAGGTCAGAGCCTGCCAGTGTCATATTCTTGGTAGAAGTTTACTAATTGGAGTTTTTTCAGTAATGTTGAATTATTGATTGATTTGTTGCTATTTTGTGAAGTACAATTCAGATAACATTCAAAATTACGATACATATTAAATTAATTATGTTACAATTGCGTCTTTAGCTTGTTTGGGCAACCAGATAGTGACTTCTAATTCTTATCATAAATTTTAGTAGCATAATGAAACATTCAAAGAACGAAAAAAATATTTGGGATTACAGACAACACAGCTTTCTCTTTTCAAAATTGGCTGAAAGCAAGGTTGCACAAGATACATCAAACATCAAAGTATCCCGTAACCACTAGTGTGCAGAGGTCTACATGAATGCAGGAATGAATAAAAAATAAAAAATCATCACTCCTAAAATATATTTATTGACACAAGTTGCATGACTGTTTCATTTAATTACACAAAAACCCATGTAGAACAACGTAATCGGGAAAGCAACTATTCAGATAAGAAAACTCGTATAGATACAAAAGATTGAATTCCCAATTTTTTGGAAAAAAATAGTCGATTGGAAATTGTAAAGGGAGAAAAAATTACCGGTATCCTAACATTCGCAAAAGTTCTGACAAAACTTGTGGTATTTATATGACAGGCAAAGAAACAATGTAATTAGTTGTGTAACTGTACGAGACTCTCCAGCTGACCAAGAACAAGCAGTCATGTCATCTAATGGTCATCAGTTCCTGTCTCACACAAACAGTGACCCATCTTCTGGGTAAGGAACTAATCTTAGTGTTGATGATCAGAACTACCGTCTTGCTATAGTGTATATCGTATTATGGAGTTAATTTGATTTGATTGTTATGGTATTCGAGACTTAAAATTTGACATATATCATGATTTCACTAAATGATTAAATTAAGGATTGATCAGACAAAATTACTTTTGATCTCGATTCTAGAATATCTCCTTGTTCGAATAAGAATAAGAAGGACTTCCATAATATCAATTCCTTGATAATGTTGTGTGCTCTTGTTGGGTTCATCTTAACTATGTCATTTCATTTGATATATTTCGTGTTGCAAGGGTCTCTCCTATCTTTTTGGTAATTCAGTTGACCTCTCTATAATACTTATTCAGTATTATTGAACGTTAATTAGTGCGAATGATGATATTATGTGCTTTTTTTAAATCTTAAATATTGAAATCCGCCGACATTGGCAATTAGCAATATCAGCAATGACAATTAACAACATGCGTGATAATAGTTAATCATGGGCAATTATTTTCCAATTTCATAGGCTTCGTCGAAAAGCTCTGACCAATTAGTATTGATGGTCGCAATGGCATACCGATTAAAATGTGCAGGTTTAATATCTCGAGTTGGAGTGCTGGCGAGTCCGGCTTGCCAACCCACTCCCACCACTCAATCCAGGGTGTTACAACTTGGCTAGGTTAAGCCGAACAGGAAAGATCAAATCTTTCCAACAACTCTAACCCTATCCATCCATGAGTGACGGGTACAGGGCCTTGATCAGGGTGATCCAGTCCAAGAAGTGGCTGTAAAGCAAAGAATTATTAAATATCTACCATTTCCAGGACAAAAATGGAAGTATTGGACGGTGGTCCAGGTCATGGTTCTGTATTCCCCCATCATGCGTCGAATCCAAATTTTCCGACTCAATTTGATGAAAGAGCAGCACTGGCGGCTGCGGCGCACAGTAATTCGTACAACAGCGGTATGCAACATCAACATGAAACGCCATATCGACCATCTACTCATCGGAAAGCTATCAAGAAGGATGCGGATGAAGGTAGATTGTTTTCATTTATTACTCTGTTCGCTTGAAGATAAAACGTAATATCGATACGCAGATTCAACGAATGTGATTTTCTATGAAAGGGGGGATGTTAAAGCATTTAGAATTTCATCAAATTTCCTCAAAGTTTGTAGATTGCAACTTCAGTCTATGTGTGAGATGACTGCAAGATTTCAGCTCTGTTCTCCTATTGGCTTAAAATTTAAATCTTTTTTGAAAACATGTTTTAAATGGCATCCTCGGCATTCTAGGCACACTTACATGTGTTGCGCAAAATTATCAATTACTCTAACGCATTCCTCCTTCAGGAACATCCCCATTTTTTCTGTGATTGCTACTGCCTTTCAGTTCCTTTTTTTGGGATTTTTATACACATTATCCTTGAAATACCCCAAAGATAACAAAATAAATATCCATTCAGATTAAAATAGGGGGAATCAAGTCCTGTGAAAGAGCTGTCTATTTAAAGTCACATCCCTGCATGATAGATTTTCTTTCTTAGCTAAGCTGAAGACATATCCTTTCTTACTTGGAACACTGTTCATCTGGCGTGCACATAGCGCTCTGTGTTCCCTTACTCTGTCTTTGAGCTTGCTCAATTTCATGATAGCCTATGAGGGCATGTTTAGTAATAGGAGATGATAAATAATAAATTAGGAGAACAATGAAAAATGGGAGTGTGTTAAATCGAGGACGCCATTTAGAGCGCTTTTTAAAAATAACAGATAAATATTGAGTCAATCGGAGAATATAGCTGAAACATTGCAGTAAAGTCGTCCATAAACTGAAGTTAAATGTGTAAAATTTGAGGAAATTTGATGTAGGCTTATAGAAATAACATTTTTTTAGTTGGTTACTTTGTATATAAATTCAATATTATGTTGTACAAAATTATGTTTAACTATTTCAACCAATAAAATATTTTAAACATTTGTCCAAATCTTATTGGTATTGTCAACTTGTAGGATGCAGAATTGGTAACATTACTGCGAAATAATTCCAATTTCAAATTATTTTGTGAAATAAAATCAATATCAATCGAAATATTCTAAAATACCTACTAGATCGGCATAAGATTTACTATGAAGAATAAATTGAATTCTACGCAATATTCTACGCATATTCATTATACATGCATTTCCATTGGTGTCATGTCAGCGTAATCCTATTTTATTATTTTCTGCAGGCTACTACCATCAACTCGGCCAGTCTTCGAGGTCCGGTCGATCTCGTGCGACAGGTCAATCTACATCAAAGCAACAGCATTCAACAGCGAGTGTTCAAAATGCTATCACAGCCCCTACACCATACTATGCCATTCAAAATCAGCCATTGAACTTAACTCAAGTGAGTTTTTTTTACTTTGGAACAATGGTCTCACACTTGATTTGAGGGCCAAATGTCTGAGTCTAAAAAATACCAGGCTTACAATGCTAGTATGAAGCCCCGGGATTAGACTTTGAAAAAACGGAGAGTCAAATTTTAATGAAGGTTACGCGCAAAAATTTTCTTTATCCACATTTTGAAATATTTTGAACAGTGCGTACTTACCGCTGAAATTAACAATGACGTTTCAAGTCTCTTATTGGATGAAAAAAAATCCCTTGAATATTCGATGTACTGTCACGTTCATTCAATTTCCACTCCGGTTCACACGGTTAAACATATTCCTACTGCTTTCCGGTTTAAATGTGGCATTTAGTGTAGTGATTTACGGTTTTGTACATAATAAAGGTATTACTAAATGAATATTATTGAGTGAACCGTATTGGTTACTCACAATTTTGAATTATTTTAACCAAAAATGTCATTTAGTCTATTTTTTTTAGCTGACCCTATCAAAATTTATGTTTTGTCTAATTTTATTGCAGTTAGCATAGTATTATTATTTTTTAGGTGAGACCACAATTTTCGACCGCTAGTCTCATGTCTCATCCTCAACTCCATCTGGCACAACGAACGTTAATCCACTCACCAGGAAATGCACTAAGTCATGCGGCTCATCTTGCAGCTGCCGCACCGGCACATAACAGCATGAATGTTGCCGCTGCAGCGTTGTACCAACAATATGCGAGACCAACTTTTGTCGGCTCACCCACTCCAGGTATTTGAAATGAGTGCTCTTGTTTAGAGTTGTCATGAAATTTTGTTCCTACAGAGTTGAGCATTCGATTAAATGTCTTCGGAGTCACAAAAGAGCAAAGTATATTTGTGGTGTCGTTTACCAGACCTTTCAAGATTCGAACTTGCGTTTCCTACCCAATACAACTAGTGATATATATATCTCTGGGCAAAGCCCTGTATGTGCAAACCTGAAAGATGCAACAATGCAGATGGTTTTAAATATCTTGTGTTTGGCTCCAGGGATTCTCGTAATTTATATTCTTGATGGTTCCATCATTGCACAGATATTACTTGCTGCCTTATTAGGTGTCGTTAGTTAGTTCCCCTCGGGTGCTGATCCTGTCCTTAATAATGAATTTCCAACTAAAAAATGAATCAAATTGCTTAATTGCGTTGCCTCGCTAATTTTAATAAAAACTTGCTGGTGTTCTTTGTCTCTCAAATAACTATTTAGTGTTTAACTTTTTTTTCGTTTTCAGGCATGTTTGCGACATATCCGATGAGTCCTACTAAACCACAAGCGTACCAGTATTTTTATCAGCCCTGATACGATCTTTGAACTGTTGTTGCGAAGAGTGCGATACAAAAATTATTCGTCCACATCTGGTTGAGTTTCGAGTCATAGTCGTCGTAATTTTTTGTAAAAGAATTGTGAATAGACGTTCTGAACGTTATTATGAATTTTATTTGATTTATAATTGTTTTTGTAGAAATTGAAGCACATTGATGTAAATACATATGTTTTGTTCAAGCATAAGCCGTGGATGAACTGCGTCTAGATGACGCAGTTCATCTACGGCATATGCTTGAACAAATTGCTCCTAATGTATGTGAAGTTTTTATTGTATTCCAGAATGGTTGTTTTAAATGATAAATTGTCAATTGCATCGATGAACTTCACAAGATATCCTAAGTGCGATTTTATCTGTGATTTCGAAAAAAATCTCAATCGCTTGGCCACATACATAACATAGTTGAGAATACTAGTAGCAAACAATCATTACAATGTGCTATTTAATTGAAATCGAACACCATGACAAATTTTTGCGCTTAGCCATTTTGCATGAAATTGGCGTTTTGTGATTCTACTCCCTTGATTTGTAAACAGAAAGGAAGAGAAGTTTTGACCGAAAATGAGTTTTTGCTTGGATGAATTGAACTACATTTAGTTGTCAGATCATACTGATTGTTTTTTTTTTTTTGCTTATTTGGTTTGGAAATTTGGAGTTAGCCTGTTTAGTTTGTTCTTTTATAATGGTGTTATAGATTTTGTTTTAAGAAATACTGAAATTTTTAGCACAAATGATCGATCTTTTTATTCAAAAGTTGTTTTTTTCTAAACTCATTTTGAATGAAGTTTCGTTTCGTTCAGAAAAAAATAACATATTTCAATTTATTTATGGAATGCGACTCACAAAACGAAAATCAATTTTGTCTTTCGTAAAAGAGTATAAAAAAAACCAAAAAAAAATTTGTAAATTTCAATTATTTTTGTTGGTGTTTAAGTCTGATATGTAATACTATCGGCACACATCACATTATTGTATAGCGAGTTGGTGATATTTTTTTATGGATTGACTTTTTTTTTATAAGGTTCTTGTTATTAATACCAGGTTTTAAATATTTGTATGCTGCAATCTAGCGCTGTAGATGGTTGTGCTTTATAGCATTCTTTATAGCTTATATTCAAGATACGAATTCTTCGTTCGCAATTTCGATTAGGGCATAAGCTGATTCGAGTAAATTTTCTAAATACGAGTCATTGATTGAGCGCGACATTTGAGTCGCTTTTCAACCAGGGCTCGCGTTTAACGAAATCAAAATATTTCATTCAGTGGTCTTACTTTTGATTAAAACTTTACAATAGCATAGTTTTTTTTTTTTTTTATTACTGTTGTTGATTTGACTTTTTTCCATTTGTACTATTATTATTATTATTCTTTGTAATCAGCAGTGTGCGTTATCCCAGTGAGAAATATAATTTTGTCAAGTATGTTTCACTGACTGATGGGCGCGCGTCGACGGCGCTATCCATTAGTGACTCGTACTTGAGCAAAAAGTTTTTTGAAAATATTTTTCTCACTCGGACTGTACCTAATTCGCCACCCCTCACGTTCATTGTTATTTGTTACAACTGTGTGTGTTAGCGTTTTATTTCTTCTTCCTGCGTAGAAAAGTTTCCCAGCGCTTGTAAATATAGATCATAAACGCGCGACGATTTGCTGTGAATATTAATTATTACTCTCTTGATATCTACACTATTATTATTATTATTATTGATTTGATTAATTCTTTTTCCTTTGATTTTTCTTTTGTCTTTTTGGGAATGCGTTGTTTTGTGGGATTTGCGTTGCCGTAATGCGGAGTGACTTAATCGGCTTTTGTATTGCTTCAAAACGTTGATTTGCTTTGTTTTATTTTTATTTCCATTTGCGTATTTAAATTCGAAATTTTTCTTGCATTGATCATCATTGATCCATGCATGGGAGAAGTTTTTTTTCTGAGCTTGTTTTCATCTGATTATGTGTGATTTGGCGTTTTTTTCACAAATTTGTTAGTTTGTTGAAATTTGATCAGAAATGATTTTTAAAAGTCATAAATCTTCAAGTAAAAAAGTTATGTTATAAAATTGCAAAAAAGTAAAATAAAACTTCTCAAATAATTTCAAATGCATAAATTGAGATATGTATTCAAATTGAAGTGTCAATTTTTATCTGTGGATCTTGCTCAATCGTACAGAAATCTCTGATAAATTTCAACTGCACGGAAGTCGATCCGCATTATTGTCACATTGTAAATATTTTTATAGTTCTGTTTTTATCGATTATTATTATTGTTTTATTATTACCATCAATATTGTGACATATTATTGTGAATTTTAGAAAACTTGCGCAGCTTCTTGGCCTAAAATGAAAACAGGTATTCGGAAATATTCCCTATCACGAAATTGATATTTTAAATGCGCTTCATAGCTAATTGAATGAACTGTTATGTGTAGGTGGTCTAGTGATGGGTAAAGATCCAATGAAACAGATTTTGGGGAAAATTGACCAGTCACATTGAAGTTTTCGTCTCTGATAGCAGCGAATCGAAATTTGAATAAATGTGCTGAATTTTGTGTTTACAGATGGCAAAAAAGAATGTTTACGTTTTAGTTTATTTTTTTTATTAATATTGTGAGGGGAAGGAATAAAAAATGGGTCAAATCAATGTCACCCATTCTCGCTGGATTCAGTTTTATTCTGGTTATTCTTCTTGCATTTGCAATGAATGCATACCGATCGTCGACGAGATTTGCGAATTTTCTGTCTATCCTAAGCGTAGAATTTCATGATCTTGCCCATCACTATCAGGCATAGGTATATTTTTGGATGATTTTTAGTATTATTACTATACTAACTTTTTTCTATTCCAGTAAAAAAAATTGGTTTCGTCAAGTATAAGACACTGATGGCCTTGTAGGCGTGATCAATCTGTGGCTCATGCTTGACAAAATTAAATTCTTTGACTGGGAATTTTTTTTCTGGTGGGAATTTTTTACTGTCATAGTAGTTTGAATAGTAAATAAACAGTTCAGGACATTTAATATCTACAGTTTAACGAAATCTAATACGAACGTTTTCAAAATAAAAAAACATCATTGAATAAGTCATTCCTTACGATAACGAAATTTGTATTCTCACACTAACTAATCCGGGGTTGCTTATGGTTCCTGTGGTTGCCAACTTCCTACGTTAGACTTAAAAGTGAAAAAAAGAGATATATTGCAATCATAATTATTTCAAGCATTATTATCAAGATTCGTTCAAATTTTTGAATGTGATGTAAACATACAAGCTCTATAGTACATTTATATTCAGTGAAGAAATGTTATCGCTGACGACATCCAAATGTTTTCTGTTAGCTTCTACCAAACATTGAAATAGATGACCGTTCATAGGCCATTTATTGTCCAAGCTTGGCGTGTGTGATTAACATTGAACCATCCTAATTTGAAACCTATGATCATCTCGGATCGGGCATGATACTGCTTAGTAAAAACGGCTAATTAGACAAATTTATATTCAAGATTTTTTTAAAAAAAAACGTTGATCGCTTGGCGTTTTAGTTGAGTTTTTCATTATTTTTTGGTGTTCCTATCTCATTTAATCATGCGTTTTGCCAATATACGGTGCTCAGATTTATAATTGATACCATTATTATTATTATTAACATTATTATTTGGGTTTTATTTCTATTTTAGTCTTGATTGATTAGATTTTTCCGCTTGTTTTTCTCGTTGTAATTTTTCATTGTTATGTTGATATTTTTTTTGCTTTCACCAAATTAATTGATACTACCTTATAATTCGCTTAGCTCCACAAGCACATATTTTTAGTTTGTTCAATACGGGCCACAGATGGATCGCGTCTCATCGACGCGATCCATCAGTGACACGTACTTAACAAATGATGCTTCTACCAATATTTTCTGATTGGGTTGTTGCTCGATTTTTTTTTCTTCATGCGTGTTTTGTGCATAATTCTATGTTTTTCAGATTCGGAACACAATTCGGCTGTACATCTTTTCGATTGTTTATTACTGTTGCGCATTTCCATTTTATATGGCAAAAAATTTTCTCAAATTTTGTACTCTGTAGCACTGCCTGAAATTGTGTACTACAAATCTTTTTTCTCCCTTCGTTTGAAGAATTTAACAGATACTAGTTACACTACAATTAAATATTCAGAAATATTTCGATTTGGCGAAAAAAAGGCTTGGCATCGAGTTTATTTAATAAATTTTGTATGTACATGTTTTCTCAGGCACGGGTCACTGATAAAAAGCTTTACTTGTGTGCCTGAATTTCTGATTGGAGTTTTTGTTCCTTTTGTGAATTTTTTTGTTTGTTTGGGTTTAGGTAAAAAAAAGCTTGGTGATTTAGTAGTTACCGTATGTTTTTGCGTGTAGATGCCATAGATAAAAAGTGGTCATATGTCCAAAATATCGGCAAGAGATAAATGTGAGTTCAAATAGTTGGTATTTTAAGCTGATGCATTCTGAAGAGTAGTGCTCTTTTGCAAAGTGTTGGTAAACTTAATTGAACGACAAAGAGGATTAAAAACTAATATTTTTTAAAAATTAACTGGATTGGCAATGTTTGGTTTGATTGAAGGAAATTTACCTGGATATACGCAATTTGTCTATCAGCAAATGTGTGAAACCACGGTAATATTAGCCGCCATTCCTAATTCAATTATAAATTTCCAAGCATCGTTAGGTATTGACTATTCAAGTTCACATTTTCTCAGATCATGTCCTATCCCTCCTGCTTTGTAGTATTCTCTCCATAAGTAGTAGTAGTGGTATTTGTAGCTAGATTTTGAAAATAAATAAAGTAGCATAGCCAAAAGAGCATAATGTTACCTCCACTAATTAGAGTAGACCACAGATGCATATGTTGTAGCCTTTTCATTAGTTTACGTGATCAGCTCTACTGGAATTATCTTATTTTGACACTATTTGACAAATATTTTGCAAAATGCTTTAATTAATTACTATGATTCGGTATATTAAGAATTATAGTCTGAATATGGTTTGCCATATCTGCTTCTTAAACTTTGACTCGATTTTACCCTAATTTTAAATGATTTTTTTACAAAACAGAGATTCTGCCAGATTTTATACTCGCAATGTACACAAAATTGAATTTTCGCCGGTATATCAATAATTTTTTTGTAAATGCCGTTAATATAATGATGTGCTATTTTAACCTATTACGCTAATTCTCTCTTAAGCATGAGCTGTAGATGTATTGTGCTTCAACGCTGCGATTTATCAACGATTCATGTGACAAGAACGTTTGTTTTGGAACATAATTTTTTTTAATGAACTTTTGTAGATGGGAAATCTTTCGAGGAATTTTATTGCATGTCGTTTTGACATCTTTTTCGACACCATAGACAGCTTTGCTTTAATTTTTCATGCTTTCTTATGAAAATTCTCAGCGTTCAAGCATGGCATATTTCAATCCGTACGTAGCTAGTAGTGTACAAGTATACAATCATCATTCTTGCCACCTATCTCAAGTCTTATTAATCCAACTGAGAAAGTCGCCAATTATAGTGCTCATTATATTCAATCGATGGGCTTGTGGTGAGCTTTTTTCTTATGACGCACGTAGTGTAAATTTTTAGTCCGTTTAGTACCATATGTATTGTACTAAAAGTGTTAACAGCGACGGAGCAGATTGTTTATACTCATACCGAAAAAAAATCTGAGAAATAACCATTGCGCTGCCAAGGTGTGAGCCATCTTCGGTTCATGATTGGTTTATTGCAAAAATATCTATGTTTCAACTTTGTGGAAATACGAGTCCTATCGAGCGATCCACACTCTGTGATAAATGGTGCATTTTTCAAAATTGAAATATCAATTTTTAGGGATCATTCAAATTGCGTAACACTATTTTAAATTTTTTGGATTTATAGGCATTAATTATTTGTTTTGGGAGAAACTTGTCGCAATCGGAACTTAGCGAATGCATGCTTGCATTGTTATAGGGAATCGGTAAAGAATTTGCTTACTTTAATAATTTAATGTGCTTTTGGGAGTTCTATTCAAAATTGATAGAAGAAGAATGATTGAGCTTTAAAGCAAATGCGTGGCAGTATATAGAATATCGTTATTTTGTCAAGTATGAGTCACAGACGGACCGCCCCTCGGCGGCGCGATCCATCAGTGACACATGCGTCTCAAAACATGTTTGAATATAATTTTTTTGTTTTGGATTGGTTTGACGTAATGAATATTCCTGTTAGAAATATGAATGTTTGTGTGGTATGGTGTATTCCATCCACCATGTTTGGGGGTAAATCAAAATAGTTTTATAAAATCGAATGTACTTTTGTTTAATTGTTTGTCCGCTTCACATTATAGGCACTGAAGGGCTTTTGAAATGCTATAGCTTAATTAGAAATTTTCTTTCCAAGCATGAGCGGCGGATGGCCGCGCCGAAACAGGAATTTTCTTTCCAAGCATGATCGGCGGATGACCACGACTAGGCGTGGTGATCCATCTGAGGGTTCTACTCGGCAGTACCGATTTCTCTTTAGGATTTCAGTCTTATTGCTGTGATGAGCCTTGTATTGCTAGTGCTTCGAATTTATCTTTATTGAAACACTTCAAATTATAACCCTTTGTGTTCGACCTGTTTATGCTAGCGAAAACTGAAAATGACGGAGCGCATTTGTTTGATTTTGAATCATAAATCCTATTAAAATTTCTCTTAATTCGTTTTACAAATGCTGCCTTCAAACCTCATCGTTTATACGAATTTTTCATATTTCTTAGATTGTATTTTGAATCGACTCCAATACCTGTCAGATTTAAGTAGAATGATTTAAAAAATTATGTGATTTCTGAAATTTCATTCAAAATAGACCGACTTTTTCACGAAAAATAGACCGACTACTTTTCGTTGCATACAATACAGAATTAGGCGTATAAAGTGACCACTGATTGTTCTGTTGTTTATCCAATATCACCAATTTGGCATAGTATTCACTTCGTCGTGCGGTTCCTCAAAATGCCCAGACTTATTTTTACAGCATAGTATGTATAGAAGATTTAAAGAACTTGTCGTAGGTTAGCGTGTTTGTAACTTGTAAAGGTGTGCAATATATATTACCCATGTATTTTAATCTGTGTACTTTGCGATTCTCTCTTACTCATTTTTTTCTGTTTGATTTTGTTATTTTTTCTATTATTATCCGTTGTAGATCTTTGCCCTGATTATTCATAAGCTTGCGTGTTCTGTGTTTGTTTGTTTATCTTGTTGCTTTTGTTAACGTTTGATCATTTCACGCTTTGTTGAATATCATTAATTTGAATTGAAAAAGTAGTTTCCTACTCTGCGCCGTGTATTCGAATTTTTTTTTCTTGTATGGTAAGATGCTGTTTATTAACTCACATTTTTCGGGTAAGTTTTACCAACTCTTCTTGTTAGCTTCTCCCCACCGCCTTTTGTGTGTATTTATTTTTGGTTAGAACTTTGTTTGAAATTTTATTTTGACTAAGCATGATGGTTTTTGATAAATCAAGCAAAATGGCTCGATTTATCAATCCCCCATTCATGGTTGACCACATTATTTTAACATTGTTCTCTCCTGGGGTGTTTACTTATTGAGACCGCATGTCATTATACTGTAACCATCACACCTAACGAATTAGAAAAAATAAAAGAATGTTCATTGGTAAAAGTATTCTGTTATTTCAACTAGGTAGTAGTTTGGGAAAAGACAAATTGGAGAAATATCAGAATAGTAATCAACGATCCGTAACTATACTCAAAAATCGTTATAGTGCAGAACCTCGTTTGGCGTTTATCTTTAAAAGTGAAGAGTCCCGGATATATATATAATGCGTTTTTCATTGGGCGGACTCACAACCCTAAACACGTGAAATTTTATTTATTGTCAGAACTGTAATCAACGATCGGTATATGTAGCGCAGAGCCTCATTCGACGTTAAACCACAGCTCTTTTTGAATTCACGTATTCTAGTTTGCATTACGAGCGGCTGCAACCTCTATGCCTCCACTCTGTGTATTTACGTTTGTTGGCATATATACTTGTCGATGTGGGACGATAGTCCATAGCAGGGGTGGCCAGACCTGCTTCATGCTCGAGCCACATATAACAAAATCCAGTTTTAAAATACACAAACACAATAAGAAATACGAATTTATTCGCTCACAACGAAATGTAGCCATTGATTAATATTAGTGCTGCGTGGTATACTGTGAGTCTCCACCTGGGCTGCAAGATGTTTGAAATTAGGTTGGCATGATGTTAAAGCAGTTCCTTAAAGTGTTGGTTTGTCAAAACTGAACGGTATGTTGTCTTTTAGCGGGAAAATGCATGTCTAATTCATCAATGCTAATTAATCGAAGAGCCGCAAGCCAAGTCTCAAAGAGCCGCAGTTTGGCCACCCCTGGTCTATAGTCTGGAGGTCCCGATAAAAAGTCACAAATGTGTTAAAGTGATACCCCCTTACGTTTCTCCGTCCTTGATATCATTCAAGTATTCAGAAATTGATCATGTTAAATCATCGTTTTTATCACTCCTAGCAAAGGCCGGAAGCAGTATCCAAAAGGGACAAACCAACAGCCACCTAATCACAATATTCCTTTTAGTCGCTTTTTACAACACTCAGGAAATACTTTATGACGATTCTGACACCCGTTGGCTGCCTTCGGGTATTGAATTGAATATATTTTTTAATCATTATCGAAAATTCCGTTATACATGAAAATAAGTATTTAATCCAATTCACTCTTCAATATGCTACTAATATTACTTTAAACTTTGTTAATTGATAAATTTATTGTTAAATTTGGGTGGGGATTTGTACCACCATTCGAGTAAAAATACGTTTAGCCATTCCAAGGAAGTTTTAAACAAGAGAAAACAATCTGTAATTCTATTACAAACAACACAATTTGTATTTATTTTTCAGTCTAATGCCAGACTTGATCTGGGGTGGGGAGACCCGTTTGTAATATATCTTCCATCTGGAGAATGGATCAAATATCCACTTATAAAATTAAAAAGGATCTTATTTTCATCGTTTGATAGAGATGAGCGAGAATGAATGAATCAAAGTGAAGGTAATGAGAGAGTTCTGTGAAATACTAAGCACACTACTACACTGTAACAAAAGTACAGAAAATTCACTGGTTATTTGCAGTAATTGCATATTTCCATAGTAAAAAAACGTCATGTTGATGAGATTTATGCCAATTATGGGCTGTTGATGGACCGCACCTTCACGGTGCGCTCCATCCACATCCCATATTTGGCCAAAAAAGTCAATTTCAAATTTTTTTCAACACCGCCAAGTAAAATTACTGCCAAACCCAATGATTTTTATATTATTTTTCGTTGCAGTGTACTATAAGGAAACCGTAATCCCATTACAATGAAACTATTTTGCTCGAATTCGATAAAAACAATGATGAAAACGAGACGTATTAACGTCGTAAATTTCTGAGAACTATAGAGAGCAGAAACCAAGAGAGAAACATATTTCAATGCTACAAATTAATATTTTTAACCATAATTACATCTAATGTCGTTTTTAATCGAATTTTTTATTGAACTTCGCTCTCAGCAAGGCTTGAAGCAACCCGAATAAAAGATATCAGAATATGCCAACTAATGGACATTCAAATGACAAAGAACTACTACAAAATGCAACCAACAACTACTCTCTAAGCGGAAAACGTCCCAAACGGAACTGAAACGCAATGGTTGAGAGCAGTACGTGGTATTTCCCCTGGGTTATGATGAAACCGTTTACTATTTATTGAAATCGAATAATAATGATATATGTTACATTCTGCACAAATACTTATTATCAATCGGGCGAAAAAAGTTAATACAAACGTAATCGTACTTTCCATAACAATTTCGAACTGTACCAAATAAAAGCAGCCTTATTTGCAGACTAAATACGTCCAAAACAGCCTTAGGCCTAACTATGTGTTTTTTTTCACCCCAAACTCCCTTGGCATGGGACGTTTTTTATCTTTATTTCAGGTTTTGTTTGCCTTTCTGATAACTCTGTTATGTGATATCTTCATCTGTATTGCTTTTTGTGTCGACAGAGGTATCGAAATAAACTTTGTATGTTTAAGAAAAACGTACTTGACCTTAGAAGAAAATGGTTTTCTGATAATCTGTAGTTGGAGACTGTGACCAACCATGCCAAAAACAATGTTAAAGGTTTGATACTACAAAAAGCGAAAGAGGGAAATTAAGTTGAGGGGACTATTTCAGAGATGCGAATTTGTCACAAATCATGAATATTGTGTGCTATTGGGGGCGCCGATTTGTCACTAAGGATGCACAGATACCATATTTCTCACCGATACCGATATTTTAAAATGGTCCGATACTGATAATTCCGATGATCAAATCTCGCAATGCCGGCCGATGCCGATACCTCAAAATGAGCCGATTTCGATACCGCCGATACCTTCAACTTTACAGCAAAAATGTAGTAGATAATGCGCATTTGTCACCATCATATTAAACGAATGAGGGCATCATGAGTATTACTATGTCACAGAGAATGCGGAATTGTCACAATTCATGAGTATTCTTATGCCACCGAGGATGCGGATTTGTCACAACTCAGGAGCATTTCTATGTCACCAGGAATGCGCATTTGTCACCATCATATTGAACTGATGAGGGCATCATGAGTATTACTATGTCATCGGGGATGCGGATTTGTCACAACTCATGAGTATGTCAAAGGGGATGCTGATTTGTCACAATTCATGAGCAATCCTACGTCACCTGGGATGCGGATTTTTCACAACTCATGAGCATTCCTATGTCACCGGGGAAGCGGATTTGCCACAACTCATGGGTATTCCTATGTCACAGGAGATGCGGATTTGTTAACTCATGAGTATTGCTATGACGCCGGGGATGCGGATTTTGTCACAACTCATGAGTGTTTCTATGTCACCGGGGAGGCGAATTTAGCACAACTCATGAATGTTCCAATGTCACCGAGGATGCGGAATTGTCACAACTGATGAGTATTCCTATGTCACCGAGGATGCGTATTTGTCACAACTCACGAGTATCCCTATGTCACCGGGGATGCGTATTTGTCACAACTAATGAGTATTCCTATGCCACCGGGGATGCGGATCTGTCACAATACATGAGTGAGTATTCCTATGTCACCGGGTTTTCGGATTTGTCGCAACTCGTGAGTATTCCTATGTCACAGCGGATGTGGATTTGTCACAACTCATTAGTATTCCTATGTCAACGCAGATGCGAATTTGTCACAACTCATGAGTATTCTCATATCATCGAGGATGTGGATTTGTCACAATTCATGGATATTTCTATGTCACCGGGGATACGGATTTGTCACAATTCATGAGTATCGCTATGTGAGAGGGGATGCGGATTTGCCAAAACTCATGAGTATTTCTGTGTCACCGGTGATATAGGAATACTCAGGAGTTGTGACAAATCCGCATCCCCGATGACATAGGAATACTAATGAGTTGTGACAAATACGCATCCCCGGTGACATGAGGTTACCAACCCTATCGGACGAAACTGAAAGGTAAAGCTTTCCCATTAAATTTTATTTTTGATCTGTAGTAATACCATATATTAGGGGAAGATTCGATGGAAGATAAAGGTATGTTTGACAGTGTTACTGTGTTTCCACGGAAAAGTCAAGATCGTCTATCTGACGCTCAAAGCTCTTCAATGGACTCACATAAGAGTTGTCAAAAAACCTACGTACCCATGTTGAAGGGCGGTGATATATGACTCTGCATCGAGCATGTTAAAGTTGAACCTTTTAGGTCTCCCTCATTTTGAACTCCAAATAAAAGTGAAAAGGGCGTGATTCAATATTTTCATAAGTATTTTGTGGATATCGGATATGAGAAGAAACTGTAGAGATCGGACATAGTAAAATCGTCTGGTGGACGGAAAAACATAAGTTTCTGTTGGAAAGAATTCCACTGCTCCGGAATGTACCGTGTGAAAATGATATTTTACTACTCTACTCGAGTTCCTATAGTATTCCAGAATCATTGGTGCGGTGGGTTTCTTGTAGAAAGGTAATACTAACGTTTTTTCTTTTCCAAAAGTTGAAAACGGCTTACTTTTTCTTTTTATTACCAAGCCCAGTCGTGTTAAAAGTTAAGAATTTTAAGGACATAGCTTGGTTGATCTCTACTGCCATCTTGCGATCACTTTTAATATGATTCTTTAACACCTCAAGGCGCTTTATGTCAGGTGACGTTTCCCAGGTTACCTTGACGCAATGCTGGTTGCTGGTTTTGCATGCTTTTCTAAGGGCACGTTTCTACTGCATTCATCTGGAGCACTGTGGCAGATGCTTCATGCCGATCGGATATTTTCTTCAAGTTAAGATCACATTGTTACAATGGGAAGTTCAGCTTTGCCATTATCGTTACTTGCCAAAGGAATCGGCCAGGTAAACTTTATACTTATAATGTTCTGTGTTTTATGTGTTCAGTGTTGATAGTTTGTTAACGTCACATTCGTTTTTTTTTTAATTTATCTCTTTGTTCCATTTCAGTTAGGCCTCAATGTTCACTCAGTGTATATTCTATGCTTTGAAATTTCAATTTTAAATATGATTTATATTTAATTAATTAGTACATAAAATAGAATATTGACAGCCATGCAGGACTAAGAGTTACGTAGAAAATTCATGTTTAATCATTTTTGGAGCTATCTGTTTTCAATAAACTATTAATATTGAACTTTCATAATCTTCTTTTATCAGGTTGTAACTAACGGTCATGAAAAGCTGGAAGTTTATTTAGAACCTGAAGATTATTACAATCTAAAATCATATTCTCCCTATCATGTGAGTTTTTATATTTTTTGGGATTTTTTTGCCACTTTGTAATCTTCTATACCTACTCCTGATCATCTTTAAAAATTTTCACTCACTGCACTTTACTATGGTGATTCAGTCCTCTGTGAGATGTTTTTGTCTAGAGTGTAGTTGCTCGTAATTTACCTTGTACAGTGTAGTAGCTCTTGACATTTGAGTGACCATTAGTTAGCTTGGTTAATGAGGCACTGTTTCGGCCTTGGTGAGAGCAAACTTTTATTTAAAAAAGTATTGATGATTTTGAATCCTTTTCTATAGTTTTGTTGCTACTAAACAGCAAACACAATTTACCTTCTAGCAATAGGTATATTTAATTATGGTATATTTGCTAAATTTACCTCTGACGGAACTGATGCTCTTAGGATGTCGGAGTACTTGGTAACTGGCACTCACGTAGGGATTGTCCTTCATTAGGCAATGAATTGCTACTTTTTTACTACCTCAAAACTTATGGCATTTGTAATTCTCCAATAAAGAAAAAGTTAACCCAAAAGCTAGGTCTAGCGATCACTTCAATGGAGGCACACGAACACATTGGATTTTTAGAACCTGATGCTTTTTGAGACATTAATTACTTTTTTATCATCCAGGTGCAACCATTGCAAGAAAACGAATCATTGTTAACAGTCAATGGTACTGCCGAAACAAAGCCTCTTAATCTACATAAAACATTTGTCACGAGAAAAGGTACATTTTTGCTTTTTTGTTTTATTCCTTTTGAGCGTTACTTATTGTATAGTTTAAAGTGAATTTCCAATAGGAAATGATCAGCACCTAATTACTTTCAAAATGCTGTTTTCGAATTTTTCAAAGTGATTTTATGTAGAAAGAGTTGTACTGAATTATTTGAAAGCATTCGATGAAGCGGAATCTAAACTAGTTTCTGTCATCCTAGTATGATTTATAAGCATTGAAACTAATTACTACAATGTTTAATCAAACATTAATAACAATTGGCAAATAATCTAACTAATCATGTTGCAGGCGCTCTTCTTATATTCTCTGAAGAGCTTGCAAACAAGGCAATCCAGGAAGAACAACACAGATTAAATTTAAAACATCAGCAACAGAAATTATTTGAAAAGGTGAGAGTGAATTTTCAAAGCCCATGTGAATGTGTCAATAGGGCTGGACGAAAGCAAATCTTTGTCAAATTGACGAATAGGTTTTCTAATTTTTATTAGTTAAAATGTGATAACTCCATTTCATTTTATAACTTTTTGTTCCTATGACCGATCCGTGACTGATTCGAATAATTTGAGTGTGGAATCGATTCGAATCAACGAATCAAATTGACCAGCCCAATGGCTGAATTTGCCTAGTGTGTCAATTCGCGTAACAAAGTTAATGCAAATGTGTTTGGAACATAAAATTTCAAGTTGATAGTTTTGTACAAGAGTTCAAATATTCTTGCTATGAGCTAGGTTTTCAACCATGCCACAGATGGGCCACACCTAAACCACACAAGGTTCACCACTTATTTATGTCAGAAAAGAAAGCATAGTTTGCAGGATGACGCCAGACTGATATTTTTAGTTTATCATAATATGGTAACTGAAAATTTTAATTTAACCGTAATTACCGAAGCTATTCTGACCATCCCAAGAAAATTTCATGACATCCAGGCACCGACAAAAATCCAGGATTCTTCCCCCCTAAGATTTGATGTAAAATTCCTATCTGCATTCTGAATAAGTCTATATATATCTAGATAGCTCTGATGTTGCATTTGTTTCAATTTTGTACTTGTACTACTAACAGTTTGTTGTTATAGAATTTTCTCAAGAAGTCTTCTCTGTTCTTGAAATTCAAAAAATTAGATTGTGAGTGATATTTCTGAGTTTAGTATATTTTTATTTGTGGTCTTTCACAATGCGACACTTGCTACTTCATCTGAAAAGTCAATTCATACAGAGATTTTGTTTTTGCTTTCATTTACTCAGGAAATATCAAGACATTCCTATGGAGACTGATATTATTAGTTTACCATAATATGGTAACTAAAAATGTAGTAAACAAAACTGAAAATTACCGTAATTGTGGAGAAATATTAAAATTTCACAACAACATGGTTGGAAATTGAAATCCATATATCATATGGATTTCAATTTTCAACCATGTTGGGTTAAATGAACTTTTATTATTTTTCTTCAAGTTCAATTAATTCCAACTTTGTTTACAGCAACAATGGGATGATTATGGAGAAACATCCTCAAAATATGAAGAAAGTGAAAAGGGTGAAGATCCACTCCGCACAGTTCATGACTTGAGAGTTGCAATACTTATGTACGGCAATAGACCTGACTACAGGAAAAAAGGTTTGCTATATGTTTCCTCATCTGAAATTTTATTTTTTTTTGACAGAACGAAATGATAGTATTTGCATCAGAAGTATGATCTATTCGTGGCTCATACTCCCGTTTAAATCAATCCCCTGTTTGTCAACAGAGAGTAACTGGTTAAATATGTTGGTTTTGCCTATTTTAAGTTTATCTTACTATTGCGCAGGCTGGCAGAATGGCCAACTACCCCGCTATTTAGAAACCTGAAGAAAATGGGTTTGATCGGAAGAAAATTTAGCAAATAGGCAATATTTTATGATATATATGTGACCAGAAGATTTAAATCTTTTTTTTTAATGTCTGGTTTTAGCCAAGCCCTATGAAAAGGTTCAAAAGCTCTTTTGACCATCCCAAAAAAATCTCATGCGATTCGAGCGCCCACAAAAATCCAGGATTCTACCACCGTAATATTTAATGTAAAATTCCTATCTGCATTCTGAATAAGTCTATATGTTCAAGATAGCTCCGATGTTGCTTTTGTTTTAATTTTGTACTTCAAGTACTAACAGTTTGTTGTTATAGAATTTTCTAAAGTAGTCTTCCCTGTTCTTGAAATCCAAAAAATTTGATTGTAAGGGATACTTCTGAGTTTAGTATATTTTTGTTTGTTGTCTTTCACAATGCGACACATGCGACTTCATTTGAAAAGTAAATTTATACCGAGATTTTGTTTTTGTTTCCATTTACTCGCAAACAATCATCCCGGAGAGTCATCATCAGGAAATATCAAGACATTCTTATGCTACTTGACCATATTTCTGTTTTTATTCTTTGACACGATCACAGCTGAGTTTTGAGTTTCCTTTGGTTGACTTAGAATTCCATATGTCATCTTGGGGTCAACTTGGAGTTTATATGAAGGGGTTCAAAGTAATTTCCAACATCAGCATTTTAAATAGTAGTAGCACTTTTATGTTACTGGTACTGACATATGGATTAATACCAATTTTTAACCGAATTTGCGAATAAAGGGAAATTTGAATCCTTACTCCAAATATTTACTGTAAGTTAAACCCTGGCTAGTGTACTCTTACACTATTTGCAATTTTATATCATTTGCAAGAGAGTCTATTTTAGTTGTTTGGGTGCTTTTAGCTTTTACCCGTACAAAATGCTACGAAAGAATTCAAAATCTTTAAAATGTTCGATTCTCTGTGGAAGCATTTTTGCTTAAATTCCAGTTGCTGACTTTACGTTCCATATAGCATTTTGCCATATGAGTTTGCCGTGAGTCAGTTCCTCTCAGGTGCTACTTTCAATATTGTTTATTTAAATGTAATTTTCAATTTAAAATCAACATTGTTATGCAGTAATTTTCTCACTATGCTACTTCAGGTGATGATTTATATTTACGCTTCATACACGAGTCAAAAGCAATAAAAGATGAGAGGAAAATACGACCTGGATTTAGTCCAAAAAGATATATTACGGCTTGGTCAAAATATTGGCATGAAGGTAGGCTGCTATTATCTATTTTGGCTTGTAAATGATTATCCCCACAGTCTTTATAGGTTTTTTTACTGTTTCCAGTCAAAAGCCAATCCCCGTTTTTTGTACATTATTGAAGAGTTTTTTTATGTCTTCAATTGATATAATTTTATACAAGTGTGAAAATAAATATTCTGAGTGCCGTGATATTATAGTTACATAGGGGTATATTGTTTCACTGTTTGCAGAGCACAATAAAATGGATAACTCAAATGGCCTGTTTAGAACCTTGTAAAAAGGGGCCAAATTTTGAAAATTTTTGTGTTCAAATTATAATGGATGTAACTGTAAAATCACGAATCTCTAGGTATGTTCCGAAGTGCCTTCTTTTATTTCATTGGTGTTTTCGTGGGTGTGACTTTTGGTCGAATTTCAGTCGCGTGGTACAACAATGTTTTCTTCTCTATGATTATGATGCTAGGAATCACCTTCAAAAGAATTTATCATCTTTTGTTCCAGAGATATAATAATTTCGATCTTTTGTGTAGACTACACACATAAGTACAATGGTCTCTGATGTTTTGCAAGGGGAGACATATAATTCCTTTGTTTCTTATTCGCTCGAATTTCATTTCGAAGCGATTATGATTTTTAATATTTTCGATAATACTAATATGTTTTTCTTAAGACAAAAAATACTTAAAACACTTCATAACACTCAGTGTTGTATTTGAAGAGACCACTTTAAAAAAACAAATCTTTTATATCAAGTATGGGGCATTGATGGATTTCATCAAAAAGGTGCAATCCATCTGTAACCCATACTTACATACAAAATCTATACATACCCATACATAATCTATTTTGATTTCTTTCGAAGGAAACATTGCAAATGCAAGTTTTATCGAGTTTGGGCCATTGATCTCTCATACTTCTATAACTTGTTTTATCTGTGGTTCATAGTTGGCAGAACAATGTTCACGGTGTGAAATCGCACTCTCAAGTTTACTTTCATAGCGTATTTATTTTGTATATTGATTAGTTTGGTGAGATTCCTCAATAAATTAATATTTTTGCTTTACCACCAAGACTCTGATGGTTGCCCCATAGGGAGATTATTCAAGAAAGTTCAATGTAGTTGAAAATAATTTGTAGTCATTGTTCTCCATTATTGTTGTAGGTATTTGATTATGAATTTCTTTCATACATTTTGCCCTAGGTTTTGTTGTCAGTATACAAGCTCAACATTCCGATAATTAAATATCATTCCGTATTTATGAGATGTTAATGACACTTTTTTAATAAATCACCCAAACAATGCCCAGTTCTAGTAGCTACTTATAGATGAACAGGGTTAGCGAAAAGATATTATTATTATTTTGGTTCAAACGAGCCTATTTATAGCCTATTTACCCCAAATCATTACATCCAAGTTTATTTGGTAACATGGATTAGAGAGCTAGTTTTGCTGGGACTCAAACTCAAGATCTTCAAACTTGTGATGCCACCATGATAACCATTAGGCCAACGTAGTACATAGTGAAGTACAAGTGGTATCTGCCCTGGGCGATGGTAAAATTATCTACCGGTTTTTGATAAAATTTTGAAATACTAAATTTTCCATTCAATTTTGGCGAATAACCATAGCATAGAATAAAAAACCTGCTTCGTAATCCTGATTTAATACATTCCATAAAGTAGGGTGCTGAGCATGGTAAAATATTCTAACACTTCTACCACTATCGCCGCCCAAAATATAAACAAAGTTTCCTGCTCTACTGGTATCTGTAAGGCTGACCTTGTGCCAGGTTTGCTCATTGTTCGCATTTATCATTTGTAGCCATACGTAACCCAACGTGCTCGCGAATTGCAATCTAATTTCATGAGTTTCCCTAATCAAGGTCTTTTCTATCAGCGGCACATTCATTTAACAAATTAATTTTTTTCTGATTCGGTTATCTGCCATGTTGACTATTCAATAATATATATATATACCTATTTTCAGAAATGCTTCAAAAACTGCGAACAAGTGGCCTTGTACAGGATAAAACAATATACAGACAAAATCCTCTACTACCACATTTATATCAACCTGCATCATATAATTTATCGGCAGTACCACCTCCTTACCGTGTCACTAGAAATATGCTTCATGCTGGTGATGTAGGAACATATGCTTATCATAAGTAAGTTCTGTTTATCCATTTTTTGTCAGTCATACCAAAGCAGAAAAACATTCTCAGAATTTTTTTGCTATTCCGAAGAGCTTCTTGTAACTATTTTGAAGAGTAGTACGTGAACTTTTTTCTAATTGGTTATAAACCTTTTATCCTGACTAGAGATTGCCACTATAAAATAGTTATCAAAAAGCAATGCACACAATAAGATTGAAATATCTTCTTATGGACCATATCAAATGCTTTAATATCACCAACACCTCTGTTATGTAGTAGTGATGATATTAAAGTATTTTAATAATTATGCTGCGGCGCTACCGACATAACATCCAATGAATCATGCAGGTTCAAACCCTGGCAAAGTATGGTTAAGATCGATTAACGAAAAAGCCTTAAAGACCAATACATGCGGGGTGCCCCTGGACGATACTGTAGCAAACCACAGTCCTTGGCCAATGCTTGACAACCTAACTGGTTTCTCATTTGATCCCCATTAGATGGAATAACAAGACGCAAGATAAATCTCGTAGCCAGATATAATTGTAAACACTGTTAATTAAATACTGTGAAATAAATTTATTAGGAAACAAAAATAAAACAAATAAAGACCACATAAGAAGTAAAGATTTTTTGAACTTCTAAATACTTGTCATGAAGCATCTCTTTGTATGTTGCTTTGTATTTGTAAATTGATGTAATAAATGCTCTATTTAATGTGTGAAATTGTAAACCAAGGTTTCTGCATATTTTTTCAGGCCGCATCGTACTAAATTGCAAGCTCCAGAATTCATCGATGAAAAAGGAGAGAAAACACCCATTAGGAAAGAACCTCCCCCATCTACTGATAGTAAAGTTGTGAAGAAAGAAGTGGAGAAAGAATCTATTCCTCTAGGTTCAATACAAGCTGTGAGATTCCTAGAATCTGGTGAAGTCCAGGAAGTAAAATATTCTGAATTGAAACCACAGGAGAAGAAAGAGGTAAAATAAAACGAAAATAATTTGATTAACAATTATTGTAAGATGAAAAATAATTAGGACTAGGTTTGCCTGCATAGTTTATTTAAACGGTACCGGTATCTGGAATTCTCTATATGAATAGAATATTGTTTTAAAATTTCAAATGAAACAAAATTGCTGATATTTAGCCAATTTTGCAGCAAAATCATGATTTATGTCAAATTCTACACCGTAAAATTTGGCATATATGATGATTTCGTGACAAAATAAATCAGTTTAAAAAAAATCTTAAATTATTGTTAACATAGTTCTTGAATATTCGATTATTCAGATATGTACTTCCCTAATTCCCTCTTCGAAGATTTCTTTTTGATTTATTTGATAACTTGTACTTGTTAAGGGGATTTTATATTCTTAATTCGCATTTTTTTTAATTTTATTTCCAGATTCTAGCTGAGCTGTTACAAACTGCATGGGAACATGGCAAACACATTGAAGAAATGTTGGATTTAGTTCTGGCAGCTAATAAACCCAGGACACAGAGTGCAGCGTCATCATCTCAAGCGAGTGAATTAATGATGGACATGCATCGGGCGATTTTAGTGAGTAGATTTTGAGATATGCAAGATGTTTAGTCTCAAAATATTCTAGCTATCATATAAGAGCAAGTTAAATATTCTCATAACACCGAACCACTATGGTAAGATGCAGTAAGTGTTATCTTTCCCCGTTACAGGGTAAAATCAACTACCACTTTTTGTTTCCTTTTTGTCGCCACTTACGGCAAGCAGGAAATATGTTAGGACTATTCTGAAGCCTGTACCTACAAGGCTTAAATACGCTACACAAGAAATCCTTGAGGGTAAATCTAAATCCCACATCTACAGGACACCAGAGATATTAAACATACCAGTCTCTGATGATCAATGACTTTCTATATCATAATCTGGTTCTCTCTTTTGTATTCATAGAGCCTGGCTGATTCCCCGATTCAAAGACAAATCCAACAAAAGCAGCAAGCTTTAAAAATAGAGCAAGAAAAACAGAAAAGGAAAGATGAACGAGAGGCAGCAAAGCAGGAAAGAAAAAGGTTACGACAGAAAAGAAGAGAAGAACGGGAGGCACAGATTGCAAAAGAACACGAAAAAGAAGAAGTTGAAAAGAGGCATGCAGATCAAGAAAGACAACGAAGGGTAACTACCAGTATTACACTTGTAGACAAAATATTTTTCGCAATCAAGAACTGCTCCAGAAATTTACATTTTTCTAATTTTGGTTGCTTAGCAATGAGTAAAAAATATTTCCGAGAAACTCAAAAACTTGATGTTTTGATTTTTCAGTATTATTTTTAAAGTAAAATGAAGTATTTCCTATTATATTTTCATTACAAACATATTATGTTATGCGTGGGCAATCTCAATGTTCTTTCTATTGATTTTCAGAAACAAGAAAGAAGAAAACAAGCAGAACAAAGGGAATTGATAAATGAAGCTGAACAACAAAGAATTCTCCAGGAAGAGCAAGAAAAACAAGCTGAACATGATGAAAGAGAGAAAAGAAGGGAAGCAAGAAGAGAAGCAAGAAGAAAAAAGGTTCGAGTACAACATGGGGTTCTGTCCATTAGGGCTGGGCAGATTTTTGTATTGTATTATATTGTATGTAATTGGTTCAAATATTCAAATCTCTGACACAAACAAAATGAAATGTGAAATATCTCTTCTCAATGAATTTTCTTTGAATAAAAGCTTTTCTTTTTGCTGTATGACCAGCAACACCATAGTCAAGTGTTTTACATTTACAATTTGAAGTCTTTGTATTGCCCTTCGTAACTATTCCAAATCCCAACTATTTGGTTTTAATATTTTGTTCTAAGTAAATATTAAATAATTCAATGTTAGGAAGAAGAGCGAGCTGCGAGAAAACGAGAGAAAGAAGAACTCGCAAGAAAACAACAGGAAGATGAAGAACAACGTATTTGTAAGATATTTCTTCAAAACACTCTTTAACAGTCATTAGAAATGTTAGGGATGCGCGTTGAGCTACATATTTAATCAAATGTTTTAATCCTCAGTGGATGAATATATATGGGAATTGTTGCACACCTCAGCTTTGCACGGTGGTTCATGTAATCGATAACTTCAACCTCCAACCACGTCCCATGCACGGCAAAAATCAGTACAGGATTTGGCAAAGACTTCCAGCCCCGAGTTTATATTAGTATCACCGCATGGGGCTTCGGTTTGTCATGTGGTTAAGTAGTATTCTTGGCAATCTTCATACACTAAATAAAAATCATATTGTATACTAAAACATCATCGTATCATAATACTTCAGTGGAAGAAAAGCAAGAGAGAGAACAAAGGAGAGAAGAAAGAAGAAGGCAGCGTGAAGAGAGAAGACAACGGAAAGAGGAGGAAAAAGAGCGAGAAGCAAGAGCCAGACCTAAAAAAGAATCATCACGACATCATGAAGAGATAGATCAAACAAATACAGAAATACATGATCAGAGGTTAGTGATGACTAATTAGAATATTCAATATACACATATTCTTTCGTAGTTTTTCTTTCATAATCATATTATAATATGGCAGATATACCTGTAATATCGATTGTAAGTTTGAATTTTGTAACACAATTAACGAAGTATGTTTGTCAATGATAATTCGTTTATAAGCTTGTTTTCAATCGTCTGTAACGATCATTTTTCATTCAGACGTTTTTTACATCAACATTGCAATATTACTTAACAGTAATATTGATGTATTCCGGACAATTATATTGCTGACATGCACACACGAGTGGTGTCATCATTTTTATCCTTTATGTAAAAGTTGCAATTTATTTACAATGGCACCCAAAAAGATATGTCCCCTGCAAAACGTTCACCAAAACATAATATTCAAAGATAAATCATTAAGTAGGCAGAGTAAAAGATTTCTTATCTAACAGTGATTAAATCGTATAAACGGTTTCTTGTTATTTTTTATTGCCCAAAATAGTTGATGCTTTTGAGTTTTTTCATTTATCTAAAAAATAATATGAAATTATGAAGTACCTGAAAGAGAACACAATTATTTGTTAACCTAATGCATCTCAATTAATGATCACTGGTTTTCAGGAAACATAGCGAAACTTCTACAAGGCAATATTATGACCAGCATCAATCTTTTGGTCAACCAATAGAAGTTCCAGCACACCAAGCTACTAATGGTGAAGGGCGACAACAACAGGTACCCCAATATTCTATCATTAACGAGAATTCAATACTACAAAAAGCGGACAGCAGTGCTTGTTTGGTTAAAGACCTTATGTTCCACAGGTTATCGGTGACACAGACTTAATTATTAAAAATGTTCAGGTGTCCAAGAAAACAAAGATGTCCAAATGGAAATATCAGCCTGAGCAAGAAAATGTAACAGCATTTTTTATATACAAAAGGGGTTATAGATACTTATAGTCTAGTTATAGATATAGATTAATATAGATTGTAATCTATACATAATATAAATAATATGGATATAGGTTAATCGTACTTGAGAACAGAACTGCGAAAGCAACATCAGATTCGATCCTAGTTGCTTTGCTCTGTTAAAAGGACTCTGTTCACCACTATTGTTTGATTTTTATTTTCAGGAGGAAGGAGTAATACTACATGTTGATATGGTTAATCAAAGTGAAACGATGTTGAAAAGTCGACAAATGCCTGCTGTACCAAACAATACTCCAGCTACACAACAAAGAGTTGTTGGAATTCAAAGACAATTTCCATTAGAAAATGTGAGCATGACTGTTTTACTATTCTATTCCAACCGCAGTTTGTGTGTTCAATGATATGGTGAGTTTTTTACTACCAAGTAATAATTCACTAATTTCAAGATGTGGATTATTACATAATTACATATCAATCAGTATTTATGTTAGCTCATTGGTGTTGTAAAACAGTGATCATGTGAACCAGCTTTCTTGGCAAGATATTTACCAGTCCTGGTCACATTAAAAACTTTGCTACTCAATCGTCCAAAGCAAATGAGCAATATTTCATGATAAGTCTTTTTCTACAATATCAAAATGCCTCTTTGTAAGTGTCAGGTGGGAACTAAAGTGTAGAAAAACTTTCAAGATCATTCATACTGGTTTTGAAGCCTCTTTGTCCATCTGAAGGAAAAGATATGAACATTGTGGACGCTTGAAAAAAAAAAACAAGATTTTGTCACCCTTCTATGGAAACATTTGAAACCTCTGCTCCCCTGTAGGATGACAAGCATGAACTATGTGTTTTGTATCATATTATTTATGTTTTATCTACCAAGTAGCTAACTGGAAACCCTCAATAATTTATCTTTTTGGCCAGGTCATCTACGAAGCAAAGAGTAAGCGGAGTAATGCAAGCTCAAGTTCAACAACTTCTTCCACACATTCTCGAAAGAAAGTAACTCGTGCTCCTCCTGGTACACTGGTTTCAACCGGTGATGGGCAGTTTGCTCACTATAGTTCTGCACAACCAATTCCACCAGTAAAACCGCAGAAACGTGCGAGACTAAGAAAATTGTCTCCTCTGCAACAACAAACTATGGAACCCGCTTTATCAATTCATTCAGGACATTCTTCCAAGCCTGTAAGTTTTAACAAATCGTTGATACTTTGTAATGTATTACCTGTCCCTCCTCTTTGTTTCCTCCTATTCCTGGATCCGTGTTCGAAAGAAGTCCCCTGGATGCCTGAATGAGATAATATTGAGTATACCAACAAAAGTAACATCTTCTCATCCGACAGAAATATAAGTTTATATAATATATAAACTTATGTTTCTGTGGAACCCATTAGGATTTTGTTGTTTATTGCCATGAAATTTTAAAAACAGGTTACATCAAAATTGGGCTTGAGCTGTATTTCAGTTTTCTGATCTTGAACATTTTTGTATGAATAATAACAATATCTATCAGCCTTCCAATTCCCACCCTTTCATAATTTTATAATTTTGGACTAGCTATATCAGATGGCTTTTGCGATTTATTTCAGCTTAAATTTTGCATTTTTCATCAGGCAGTCAAAATCATGTAACAGAGTCGATAAATGAAAAAATACTTGCATGTTATATCATATTAACATCTTTTTTTCTTATAATCTTAAAGAATGTATTTCCTGCTGTACTACCTGGGGACACAGCTTCGTCTCAAGGAAAATCAAGTTTTTATGGAGGTGCCATGCCTATTACTAGCAATATTGGTAAGTAGTTTCCAGTTTTCTTTGTGTTTTGCTAAATTTTGGACCAATAAGGCTTCAAAATCATTAAGACTGCTATTTACAAAACATTATTGATGATTCCGATTTGATTTGATGATTTAAATCTTCTAGCCATAGTTTTATCATGAAATATTGGCAATTTTCTAAGTTTTCATGAATACTTACTTCACCACTCATTGGCATGCAATGGCAGATAAATGTCAGGTTGGACTTGCATTGTTGCTCTCATGCAATTGCTTCAGGTGCAATCTAAAATCTAAATAGATATTGTTTTGGGATTTTGAACATAAGATCTAAGATATAAAATTCAACATCCTGTTTTGATTGATTGTTTTCTGGAAAATTTCTAAAAGTCATTGAGTGCCTAATTTGGAATTATTCATTTCTAGAAGGTTTAAGTGTTTTGGTGCTCAAAAACTACAGCTCTCCACTTTCATTGTTTCCTTGCCTTCATTGGTTATAAAAGGATTATACTTTCATTTCCTTCTCCATTTCTCCTTCCTGTACCTGATCCAATATAAATGGGTCACATTTTCAAAGGATTGTATTTGTACTATTGTTTGCAAAACTTTTTCTTATTTTTAGTCAAACAAACACTGTCAGACAAGATATCTATATTATCGGCAAGTCAAGATAATTCAAGTGTTCACCAATCAGATAGAAGTATACATCAACCTATTATTGTAAGTTATATTTTTCTCCATCGTTCATGAATATCATTTGTTTTTTCTGAATATTATAAGGTTCAGCAATACCAGGAACTATGACATACTAGACGTTTTGGTATCCACCCATTGAAAACCTGAATTCATGATTTATATAATTGGCGCAAACTTGCCCGAACAATGGCATCTTATTTTTTAGTCACCTCTTACAGCACGCAGCACGTTCTAATCTTAACTTTTGTTTTACAGGATCAATATGATGTACCAGTGATTGGTGTGGAACCACCCACACCAGTGCAACCATCAAAGCAACCTTCACAAGCTGTGGTATTACCATCACCTGTTGCATCTGCTAGTACTAAGTAGGTTTTTCCAATGTTTTCCATGGTATTATTATTGTGGGAGTTTGAACCTATAATGTATATGTCAATTTTGATCTGCTCATCTGACTACGGTACATCTGTTGAATGCAAAAATAGTGTTCCGTCGAACACAAGCAGTTGATGAATCAGGCTTTGAGGTAGAAATTCATAGCTATTAGTTGCATGAACCTTCCTGTTCTGACAAAGTATCATTTACACAATGATATGCCACAAGATATGAACCTGAGTCTTCTGCACATGACAACCAGTAGTACACGTAACTGTTAGTGTTCTCCAAACTTCTAGAATGCCAGCTATCTGTAATAAAAGATTCAAAATCATAAATACGGCTATGCGAAAGCCGTGTTGATGGTTTTGAAGCTTTTTTTTCATCTTATGTAAGTGACACGAGCAATTCGGACATTCACAGAAACCCAAGATTCTTCTACCTGGTGTGGTACATGTTTATGGCGAGGGGAACAAATGACAAATTTTTTTAACTATATTTGACTGATTTTGTAAGCAATTTAAATTTGAAAGCAAGCAATGCTTATATCATCGCCAAAATGATCATCAGCAACTGTGTGAATTCACATGTTGAAACTTCTATTGAGGTTATATTATTGAATATAAATATACCTTGTGGCAAAAATAATATATATTTTTCAAAGATCTACATTGAAAAAAGCATCAGATAAAGATTCATCATTGAATTATTCAAACGAATCAGAAGATGAACCATGTAAGTATCCTTCACTGACAAAGCAGAAATACTAATGCTCAATCATATGCCAACTGTGACTCATATTTAATAAAAATTGAACTATTAGGATTATAATTCCACTCAAAGCAATTTATATTAGAACTCTCAGTTCTGAAAATAAAGTGGCATCATCATTTTGCTGTTATATTTTTCATTTCTCTCTTCCAAAAGTGGAAACGAATTATCCTTAGTGGTCGTATTATTTACATTTTCTATTTACAGATCTGTCCGATCATTCTAGTCGCTCCATTCCACGATCAATTCGAGGTGACGACAAACAACAAATTGCTTCAATTAAGAAGTCATCTACTACTGTTAGTGGTAAGTATGACAATGGGGTTTAATCGAGTTCTTTAATCTGCAATGTCATAAACGTCATAAACATGATAAACGTATGGTCTTCGCTGTTTTAGAGTTTGAATAGAACACATAAGAATGACATCTTTTGTATTACTGAGAGACACAAAAAGACTCACCGGCAGTAAAAAGCGTAGCAAAACGTTTTTTTTTCATAATAAATCACTTGTGACGGATTAACATACATATTTTAAATGACTGAAACCAATGAAGCAGTTTTGAAAATATAGTTTTATTAAGCCATTTTGCCCAAACTAAAGAAAACAACATTGACACAAAAAGCCTGGAAGCAGCTTTGAATCAGAGCTTTAAAACTGTTTTACTAGTTTTGTATGGGTCATTTTGAATCTTGTCAACCACGTAAACAAATTGCATCCTTCACTCACAAGAAATTCTTATTTTTTTTTATTCCTCTATGAACTACCCAAGTATACTACCGTAGTTTGAGCAATGTTTCCATTGTTTCAATATGATCATTTTATGTTTCCACTAGTTTACTGTTGATGGTTAACATTGAATGAATACCCAAACAAAAATTTAGTTTTTTAAAAATTATGATGTACCTCAACGCCTCAACAGTCTGATGCATTAGTGACCTTCACTCAACTACACACCGAGTGAATGTTTGGTATTTACTTTCAAATATTTCTCTCCTTTTTAAGGTGGAACTCTTGCAAGTACTAGAACATCAGAAGCAGGTTATCAGGCAATGAAGGGTATGAAAGGACCTGGTAGTCAATCTTCTGCCGCAACATTCTCACAGAAAGCTGGAAGTAAAAAGGTAGCTATAGTTCATGTTTTGTTTTAGAATAGGTATAAAGTACGACCAAGATATGTGTTTGATTTATTTTTTATTAGCTCTTAAGAGTCTTTGCCATATAAATGTCATTAGCAATATGCTTTGAACTAAAAATCACTAATGCCCTGGGTTCAAATCCTGTGCGAAAGGATTGCTGGATGCCTAACCAGAACTTGGTGGTTTGTGCAGCCGGTGGTTACGGCTTCCTCCACCAACCATGTCCATGCAGGGGTAAATTCTTTGAACGATTTGGCAAAAACTTCATCCCTGACTTGAAACTGTAATCTGCCCTAGAGGGCGTGGTTCACCATATGGTTAATCTGTATTATCAACTTTCCTCTTCTCCCTCTTTCTCTTGTCTGTTCATTTTAGGAGTTGCTTTCAATCTTGCTGAGGATGAATATAAATAAAATAAGATTCATTAAGTCTTTGTATTCACATGAGTTTAGATTGTTTGACGCCATAGCATTGAATCATGCAGATGGAATGAATGCCAGCTACTCAGACACCTGAAGAAAATGAGTTCCATTGGAATAAAATTTAGCCAATGAGCAGTATTGTGTGATATATTTGTGACTGAAAGATTTAAATGCCTCTTTTAGAATGTTTTGTAATAACCAAATTGTATAAAAAGTTCAAAATCGTCAAATACTGCTATGTAATAGCAGTATTGATGGTTTTGAAGGTTTTCGGTGTATCTAGAGAAATTCACAAGAAAATTTTGGACACCCCAATAAAACCACTTTGGAATACTTTCATGCTTTAATTTGAAGGAACAAAAAGTCTTTACATTGCGTAAAATTTTTTACTGTTTGAAACAAAAAGGGAATTCTAATCTACTGTACAGTGATATGAATATTAAATAAACTTTTTTGAAAGGTTCATTTTATCGTTTGTTTTTTGTTAACAGCCATTTTTTGGGTGTCCACAACTCTATCATATACTACTTGCCGAATACATCATTCAGAGTTTTCCTTTTTTTTTTTGCTTCTTGATTTACAGAGTTCCTCATTTACAAGAGGTAGTTTGCCGAATGCATTACTCAAACGTGATCAAGCTGCAATATATATGCCAGATCAAAAAATTGTTGAAATTGATGTCAACGTCAAACCAGATCTATTGTCATCTACAGAGAAGAGCACAACTATAAAATCAAGCTCAGAATCTGAATTTGGTGAGTAAAAGTTGGAAAACCATTTGAATTTAAGAAAGCAGCCTACAGCTGGTCTGAAATAATGAAAGTGCAAAGTCAGCCATTGAACCCTTTAAATTTAAATGAAACTCATTTATGATGCTTTTCAAACGATTTTTCTTTGTTGTGTAGCATCATGCAAGTCATGATTTTCAACCTCACAAACTATATTTTCTATATATGGTCACCGTCATTTTGGGCTTTTTTCAGAGTCCACTTCAAAGACTGATCCTAATAAACAAAATGCATCAGCTCATTCAAAATTTCTAAACTAGGTGCCGGTACCTATATCTGAACTATTAAACTAGGTTATGCATAGGAAATATGTCCAAGGAGAAAAAACAGATGTACATTCTTTTTATTACTGAAGCAAAGTAGTAACATCTCAACTACACAGCTAATCAGACTATCGAAGAAAATGGTTCTCATCTGAGAAATTTGACAGAAAATGAAAAACACTCTGTGATACATCACTCACAAAGGAATAAAATATGATATCTTGCTATACAAATATCGTAGGTCAAAAAATTGTAATACGATCAGGATAAACACTGATTTCATAGCTTAAAAACGACTAATATGTCAAACACAAAAAAAATTTGAGGTTTTTCCATCCTGTTCTGGGGTACATAAAACACTAATACTATTGTGCGCCCACCACTCGACCCAGGGTGTAATAACTTGGTAGGCTAAGCCGAACAGGAAAAGATCATATCTTCCCAACAATTGCAACCCTGTCCGTCTAGAAGTGGCCTCTGTTACAGGGCCTTGTGCAGGGTGATCCACTCCAAGAAGTGGCTGTAAAAAAAAAATTTATGTGTTGATACTCCTATTTATAACTGCTGCGAATGGTACAATGTTTCGTAGTTACGTAAATTTAATTGTTGTCCAATATATTCATTACAGTGCCGCAACCACCTAAACTCACAATCAAATCATCGTTGAAAGACGTTTCACAAGAAAGCAGGTATTATTCAAAATACCCTTTATACTGTGTTTGCTAGTTTCCTGTATGCTTTCAGATGGGACGCAAAGGAAGCAAGGAATTGGTAGATGGGTCTATCTTTGCCCAAAACGAAAAAAATTCGCTACACTTTATATAGTAGCTGAATTCTGGATGGAATGTTTTCCTGATCAGAAATTTTATTTTGCCAAGATGAGCTACAAATGGGCTGCGCCTCGACGGCGTGATTCATACTTTACAAAACGTGCGGACAAAATTTTTGCAACTAGGTTTAGATTAGGGTGCAGTACCAAATTTTATATTCGTACATATATTTTGTATGAAAAAGGTTTTGCTAATACGATGTTGGATCTGTTTTGTTTTTAAGATCATTTTGGTATTTCTCATCAATATTTGATTTAAATTTGACTTTATCGTTTAATTTCAATTTTCGGTCCGCTTTGCCAAAATTGGATTCAAAATTCATTGTTCGGTTTTGAAAAAAAAATGTATCTGGTTTAAAAAAATTATTTTGTTCTGGTCTTCAATTTCTGCAGTTCAGTCAAATCCAGTAGAAGGGTCTCATTTAATGAGGAAGAGACAGCTGAAGAGACGACTGGAGATGAACGGAAAGAAGAAGAATCGAAAGAAGAGGATCAAGAAGAGGAATCTGAAGAAGAATCAGAAGCCTCGGAGGAAACTGAAAAGGATGATGCTTGGCCTGAGGTATTGGACCATTGATTCTCGAACAATTAGGAGTTTGTGATTTTTTTCTTTCACATTATATATGTCCTCTTGGCTTTATTCTTTTTTCGTAATTAGAACACATCTGAAATCCTTACCTGGGCCGGACATTTTGGATGGATAATTTAAATGATTCGGAACTGGTAATTCAATTTGCATTTGTTCTACCAGTCATTGCCATATGTGGTTGGTCAAACCATTCAAAAAAATGATTACAGATACTAATAATGTTTTGCCATATATACCCAATCAGAAATTTGATTTTGTCAAATATGTGCCACAGATGGATCGCATCTTATCGACGCGATCCATCAGTGGCGCATACTTTACAAAAGTTGTTTGGACAATATTGGTTTGATATGATAGTAGTACCTTGACAGATCGCTGCAGTTATAAGTGAAACTTCTCCTGTATACCAGGCAAAGTACTGACCTCATTTTTGAAATTGTCAAGTATCCAACTCTAATCAATACAAAGCAAATAATGAGTGATTTTTAAATAGTACCGGTGATTTCTTCATTTAGTGAATATTATACTTTTCTTTAATCTTTTTCATTCTATCTCAGCCTACAAATGCTGACTTGCGACCAATATCAAGTCGATCTGCAAAATTAACTGAGCATGCACAAAAGGTAACAACTTCCATTTTAAACAATCAAAGCGAATGCCCTCAATTTTTCTGGTTTTTATAACATTCATCCAACTTTATCGAGGCAGATTTTCATATAAAAACCCTCTTTAAAGTCATTGTGTGTGTGCACTGACGAATGGAAAATTTTTAAGACCTGGGTTGTTGTAATTGATTTCATTTTTTTACTTTTTCAAAAGTAAATGGTTGGTGAAAATAAATTAGTGAATGGGGAAATTGTCTTTCAAAGTGGGGTAGTCATGATGGCGGCCTAGTGGTTATTATGTTGGCATCGCAGGTTCAGGATCTCAGGTTCAAGTTTTGGCTAGTCTTGCTTGTTGATCCAGAGTGTAAGAACTTGGGTAGGCTCGGTTGAATGAGAAAGATCACTAACCCTGTTCATCTACAAGTGGCTGCTAACACAGGGCCTTATTCAGATGAGTGATGCAACTAATGAATGAATGTAAAACGCTACACAAAGCTATTGTTTCAATCTAATCAAGCATATATTTATTCTGCACGAACCTCAGTAATTATTTTTGTATATATCAACTCACCACAGGTAGCACAAATTGTCATAGAAAGCCAGCGAACTGATTCAAGGTTAGAAGAAGATGCAACTGAAGCTGCTAAATTATGGAATGCTGTTGCCAAATCACAAGAAAGTTCCAGTGAGGCAGAAAGCGAAGAAGAGGTAAATAAACTAATATTTTCAAACTTTAGACAAATTGTACAGGGTTTTTTATTCGAAACATCCTTTCAAACTTTATTGGAAGCAGCCACTCTTTGGCATGGATAACCCTAACCAAGGCCCTGTACCCCTGCAGCCACTCATAGGTGGAAAGAGTTAGCTTTATTGGAAAGATTTGATCTAAATTTAAAAAACTCTTCACTTTGTTACTTGTTAAGCCAAGCATAAGAGACAGATTGTGCCATTTTGTAATATAATCGAGATAAAGCATCCGTCAGGTGAATTCAATAAATATTTCAAGGCTGATTTAGACCATGCCTTGGCACTGTGACCTATCAATGCCGCATACTTAACAAAATAGGTCTCACAGGTCTTATAAAAAAAAATCTTTACTCTCTAAAGTCGTTGTTATAAATGCAGTGATTGTTCGTTTTTTAATTTCAATTGTTCAGAGTGAAGAAGAAGACGAAGAAAGTAGTGCTGCATGGAATGCTAATCAAGTTCAAGAAGAGGTAAGATAAAAAGATTGAATGAAAAAATACACTCGTCCATTATCGAGGAAATCGATTGATTGTTAGGAATTTTTAACTTGTCGAACACAAGTCACAGATGGACTGCCTTGTTAGCGCGGTCCATCTGTGATATGTGTTTGATAAAATAAAAATTTTCAACAAAAAATTGATATTTTCTTTGTTTTTGCTCATTTTTAATAGTGAGAGGTAAACCACAAGTTGTTCTGACCACTGACACCTAAATTTAAATCCTGTAGTCTCGGACACAAATTTAAAAAGGAAAGTGTCAGTTTTGCAAATAACGCTGACCTTGTTTATATTCAGATGACCAGTACAGTATGTTGCTTGGGGTGGGATTGTTGATAATAATAATATCCGATGAGATAAAACCAAGCAGGAAGGTTATAAATTTGATTTTGTTGTTCATCGTCAAATCTTCAGTTTTTTCAATTGCCTCGATCAAGCTTAAAATTGATGTGATGCATTAATAAGTATCTGCATTCAAGCATGTCACAGTCACAAGTTATCAATGGTTCATACTCGACTAACACACTTAATAACAAAGTTGTGGAATTTCGCTTTAGGTAATTGTGAAACAAGACGATGAAAAAAGTAGTTCTCACACAGAGAAAACCAAAGCAAAGAAAATTGATCCAAAACCGTCAAAGCAGAAAGAGATAGTTGCAAGACGTAAAACACAAGCTCATCCACCTCCAGCAGTTGCAGCTTCTGTCAAATCGTACAAATCAACTAGTTCAGGAAAGACATCGATATCTTCAGTCCAGGTAATAAATCCTTAAAGGAAAACAAATTGTGTAAGTACGTTTTGTAGTCTCCAGGTGTGGACTATCAAGATAGCGGACATGCTTTGGGATTTTTGGAATGGAGCAAATCAGGCTGACAGAATCTTGGTTTTCTCCGGGTGTTCGAAATGTTCAAGTAATATTCTCCAGATGGACAAAAAAGCTTCAAAACCATCAACACTGCTATTTCATAGCAGTATTGATAAGTTTGAACTTTTTTCTAGAGTTTAGTCACTACCAGACACTCAAAAAGGGAGATTTCTTCTAGAAACAAATATATCATGAAATATTGACAATTTGCTCATTTGTTTTCTGGTGGAATTCATTTTCTTCGGGTGACTGAGTAGCAGAGTAGATGGCATTCTGTCTGTCTGGCATGAGCCACAGATGGCCTGTGCCTTATATGCAACAAAATAAAAGCAACAATATTTGTCTACATTGCTTTTAATAACCGTCACACTAATCTATGCACGAAAACGAGTTTAAATAAAACGAACCTAGAAAAAACACGTCTTACACAATGATGTATTTGACCTTAGCATATTGTGACCTTCGACATGTAGATTTTACTATAGTAACACTAACAAGAAAAATCATGCCAAATGTTTTGTGGAATGCGAGACACTGGTGGATTGCAAATCTAACACTGTGCATTTTCCTCCTTACTACTTCTCCTGGTGTTGCTTCTGGTTTTACAAGTTTGATAGGCATTATTAACTTATTGTAAACATAATGGGGCAATCTTTTATAACAAATCTCAAAGTGCTTCTACGCGGTTGCTTGAAAGTTCAACTATTTTAACGTTTTTAACACTCTCATTTTCATGTTGTTGCCTGAAGCTTCAACTGTTGGAAGAAGACTTACAAACTATTGATCATACTTCCGTGTGATGAACTGCTGAATAGGATAGGATAGCGGGAAAGGAAAGCTGAGAATACCGCTTAACCCTATGGCGAACCACAACCTCTCGTGCAGACACCAGTTCCGAATCAAGGGTTTGGGCTGTGTCTTAACATTTACTTGCGTGAACGACCGGGCACCGGTCAGGCTTCCAACATACTTCTCGCATATAACCATCCCTAACAGCATTCGTACCCAGGATGCTAGTAAGGCTTAGTTCGAAACGTAACAGGAACGTCTTCACCAACTGAACTAACCAGGCACTGGAATTAGGAAACGCCAGAAATCAGTCATGAAAGCAGTATTTTTTCAAATCTAATATCTTATTAAATTTAAAAATTTTGTACATACCTTTTATGTCTTTTTCTTTTACAGCTTCGGCCCTTTCAATTTTCTAGTTTTGAACTTCTTAGAACCAATACCATACCAACATTGCTATATTTTTTGTTATTAGACCTATTTAGATGTTTGGTTTCCGAAACTTTCTATACATTGTCATGGCCAAGTTCATTTTAAAGTGGTGAGTTAGCACATGCATGGATGATTATTCCGCCATGGGTCAAACATTGATTCGGAAATCACTTAAACTTGAATCAATTAGCGATTTTTAAGCAATAATTGTGTTGTGTTTTTGTTATTATCTTTTATCTGCAATTACAGTTGAGGACTGGGCATATTGAATCAGGGCGTGAACTTTCAAAGTGAATAGTAATTTATGTCAATTAATTCCCACAGGTGTTAAGTTTCTGCCATATTTGATTTTGTTAACCTCACCCCTGCCTACTTGAGAAGTTCATATTTAATTTGAATTTTGATTGAAATATGTGTAACCCTATCAGAAAAAATTATAGAAAACATATTTTATTATGTATAAACTACTAGTGGGTCGCATAGTGTAGGCACGGTCCATCTATAGTGCATATTTGGCAAAATTTACTTTGTAACCAGAAAGCACCATGACTGACACCCAAGGAAAATTTATTATGATAAGTTGGTGGTGCTTAGGCGTACTTCATTTCAAATTAAATCTTTGAATCTTTTTAAATATGCTGTTTTTCATATTTTTGGTAAGAATATGATTCAAACCCTATATCGGCCTCAACAGTTTTGCATCGAAGCTTTTAGTATTCATAATACTGAAGTTTAATTCGAAACGTTGGAACAAATTGTTCCGGCCTTTTATGCCCCGTCCCAATTACATTACACATATTATGATTTGAGCACATATGATTATCATTGTCTGCACTTTTTATAAAATTGAGTATTATTAACTCGCACAATTGTTTGAGACACCTATACTAATTTAATCGTATGTAGATGATATGACATGGCAGAATCTTGTTTTACATCCAGCATCCGAAACTTATGTCTTTTTCTTTGATTGAGTAAAAAACTTCAAACCACCAGAACTGCTGTAACATAAAATCTTGGCGATTTTGAAGTCACTACTAAATATATCACAGTCGCACATTCAACAAACATTGCCACTTTTCTGGTAGGTAATGGACCTTGCAAGATTTTCTTCTGGTTGCAGTTTTTGTTGGATGCCTGAGCAGCAAGGTGGCTGAAATCTTACGTGCCTTTGCATACTATAATAACTTTTTATTTTGATTTGTCAGAATGCATGATTTAGCCTGATTCAGAGTAATGTCTTTCAGTATGATACCCTTTTAGAGTGTTCCAGACGTAAAAATGAAATATCAGATAATGATGCTCATTTACCCGTAAAATTCCTCTTATAGCAGAGTTAAATCAGAAAATTAATATTTTTCCACGTTGATCATGTGAGTGAAAACAAGACTTTTTATTGTTAATTAAATATTGTGATATTCACTCATACTTTGGAAGGAAAATCTGTAATAGAACTTTTTTCATAAAATAAATAAATAATGATGAATAAAAATTGTATTTTCGAGACCACTTCCTTTGATGCACTAATGATCTTGTTTTTTATTTTTTGTTCCATTGCCACATTTTGATTGACGATGCTTTAACACTCACATGATTTTTAATTTGAAATCAGATTGGAAAATATTCATGTTTCAATTCAATTGAAATTTAATTTGTGTATTCATACTGGGTTAACGAATTATTTAAAGTGCGTTTTTGTACATTTTCAATCTGAATGATGTATTTTCTCTAATGAGAGTCAATCTTTTGATATTCAGGAGTTTTTTATATAGATTTCTATACATAACTGAACCCATATACTATAGTGCTGTGAATGGTTAATCTCCTACCTTTTTTTTGCTCCATCACAGGCTAGCAAATTCGCGGGATTGCGAGTTTATAGAATCTTCACAGACTTTCATAAAACTCTTATGAAGCCATATTGAAATTTTAAAATATTCAATTCAAGGATGATATTTTGATTCCTTAAGGTCTATCTGCTTATGTCCAGTCTTAATTTCTTCTAATGTAATATATTACTCACCCAATGAGAAGATGAAAAAAATGTGGAATTTCGCAAATTTCAAAGAATTTGCAATCGTGCTATCACCTTCTATGGCATGCAGGTGATACGTTACACGTAGGGCAGACTCCTTTGTGCCAGTTTTGATGTGCGAGCAAACAGCAATCAACACAGCTGGCTGAGCTGCCAAATCAGAAAGCTTTTTGTTATGCATGACCCACTGTCTTGTTCAAAGCTACTAAACCAATTTGCAGGGCCGAATAATGTACTTTGTTATTCGTTTTATGAAAAAAAATTTGATATAAATTTTTTACCGATGTTTGAACAATTTGCTACAACAATTTTTACAACATTTCCATCTTTGATCAAATATTTTTCAGGAGGCTTTTGTCAAAGAAGTGAAACGTAAAGCGAGTGAACTTGGTATTGATGAAGCAGAATTGCAATTCGATGCTCAACTTGTCGATAAAGTTTATAAATCGACGATTCAACCTGATGAAGTAGAAGTATTTCATGATACTCAGGCTGGAAAACATGTCGGTATGGATGTAAAATGAATTACAAACTGTGGAAAGCTATCCGACTGGATTCACGATCGCAGATTTTATTTTGCCAAGCATAAGTCACAGATGGACTGCGACTCCTTGGCGCAATCCATTAGTGACTTATATTTGACAAAACATTTTTGAACAGAGACAGGTTTTCTGACTGGGATGTTCTATCAGTTGTCTTTGAGTCCCCACTTTAAACAAACTTTTTCTTTGCAAAATAGAAGGAAAAAGTTGGTGGTCATTAAAAAACTGACATATTGTCATATATTTTGTATGACTCATGCCATTCTCCTCAATCAGTCAAAATTTCTAAAATTGAGGGAGATTTTACCATTTTGGCTCCAACAGGTATCGAAAAATTGGAATCGACTCCAACCCTCCATTATGTTGGCAAAATTAACCATTCTATTAACCATCAATGTATCATGATAATCTTTAATATAAATTTTTCTGCGCTGTTCATCTTTTTTCTCTTTTCCATTGTTACTTATATATTATAATTTTCTGAAACAGTTCGTTCAAGGCATAGTTCTGTAACGACAAAGTCAGTTAAAACTGATACTACTGAAACAACGACTTCAGAGAAGAAGAAGTTTGTCATTGATATGCCCACACAAGAGGTCCCGGTTAGTATTTTTGGCTGTTTAATTGTAAAATTGTGTCAAATACCACACAAGAACATGTTGACTCTGATTAGAGGAGAATTAAGAAAAAATCATGTTAAAAATTATGCATACTGACAACATCTCATCACACGAAAAAGTAAGCTCATTGTGAGCTTTCGTCTGAGGAAAACGCAGCTTTATCTGACAACGAGTGATAAGTTAATACAACCAAATACCCCAAGTATTGCATCCAACGCGTGATAAATTAATACAACCAAATACTCCAAATATTGGAGTATTTGGTTGTAATAAGTTATCACTCAATGTCTGATGAAGTTAAATTATGCTCTGACGTAAGTTCACAATAAGCTTACTTTTTCATGGAATGAAATGTTATCAATCTGTTTTAATATTCTAATACTATCTTATTCAAACATCTTTGTAGAGTTATTGACATACGAATCCGAAATTGCAAGAAAACGAGGAAAAAGGACTGTTATTTTTTATTTTAATAATTATGACACATATAAATATTGAAAGGACTCATTTTTAACTTTGTAACATGGATAAAATGAGAACCAGTTTCGAAACCATCAGCACTGCTTTTTATATCAGTGTTGATGCTTTTGAAGTTTACTGTTTCATTCGAAGAATAACATTAGGATCACAAAAATTCAAATGATAACAACATTATGTCACTGTTCTTTTCAATTTACTTTGTATGACTCAAATCGCCTTCAGGCTGTTAATACTGCTCTTTTCTAGCATTGTTGAATATTTCCAAGCATTTTGATAAATTTTACCATTTTTGTTAACGCAGGCAGAGAAAATTGCACCTAAAGTTTTGTTGAATATTTCTTGTCCAAAATCATTAAATCACATAAATTGATTTAATTTCTACAGTCATCAGTAATCACAAAAAAGAAAATACCTGCAACCTATTTTCGAAAACTAGTCTAAATAACAATTTTTTTGGAAATCTATCTCTGATTATTTATTGTAGTCAGGCTCGATTTTTCAATTTGAAACATGTTCAATTCCTGCCACCCCTCCGATTAGATGATCTTTAGAATAATTATTATTCTTCATTTTACTTATCATGTCAGTAAGAAAAATCAATTCCAGGCTTTGTAAATATGTTTATATGTAAGTATAAAGTTTACAGGTACATGAAAATCGCACAACAATACAATTCTTCACTGTTTCACTCAGAAATAAGTTAATTTTAACACATTATCATAGCTCTTCACTTCTGTACAACAATTAGTTTTGTTGCTTTTATTCGAGTTTGGAAGAAGTGCCAGTTTGGAGATTAGGCTTCATTTTATGTTGGACCATTAGGTCACAGTCTTTCCAAAGCCTATCAATGTGCTGATTTTGTAAATGATACTCCATCCATTGTAGTGTAGATGAAGGGAGCATTAACATTTAGCCTTTTAATGTACATATAATCTGAAATGGTCCATTTTAGGATTATTTTATAGCCACTTGTTAGAGTGGATCACCCTGTCCAAGGCCCTGTAACATAGGCCACCTTTTCCAGTTCGGCTTAACCTACCCAAGTTATTACACCCTGGGTTGAGTGGTGAGCCAACATGTTTAACCACTAGGCCATCGCGCCTCACAAATTATACACATTATACAGTGGTTATATATATGGTACAATATAAGGTTACTTTAGACTAATTTTGTTTTTACAAATCATAACAAAATCTGACTTACATCGATTTGATAAAGCTTCGAAATCATGTGTATTTTCTTTGGAGCTAAGTGTAAGTAAACCCATTGAAACTGCGTGACTTCATCTGTCAAAGGCTCCTGCTCCTTGAGTTCATGACCCTACTTGTAGGAAATATCCTGACTGAGATTTGTCTGTTAGGCTTGTTGTGTTCTGTTGAAGTGTGGTACTCCAGTGACTTATGCTTAAAAGAATGAATTGCAAGCATTAGCATGTCGACTAACTTCAAAACGCTTTTACACCATAGACTGGGCATGAAACAACAATATTTTTGTTTTTAATGGGCATGTCAATATATTTGGCCAAAATTATGCACTAAACATGTCTCAAGTATTTGGCATGCATTAAAATTGGACCATCTGCATAGTTCTGCATGCTCATAACGAGCATGGTGAAAAAATCAGTAGAAATACCAATGCAGCACACAAACATGTGATTTTTTTTATAAGCATCAAATATGTCACCAGTTTAAAAAGATATCTTTCCTGTCACTCCCCAGAAATATTTAACACAAACTTATTTTGCCGCATAGTTGCGAGCGATTTGTTTGTGGCTCCTGCTTAACGAAATGAAAAGTCTGATTGTGTCACATGCAGGTTCTGAAAAAAATTGTCACCACAACAAAAAACCTCGTAATAAAAAAAATTAATAAATCTTGCCACACAAAAAAAAACGATATTCCAACTCTGCCTTCCCCTCCATGACTTTATTTCATGAAGATAAAGTAGATTCAATCATTACAAGTGAGGTTCTTGATCTTGCTATCACTCTATAAACATGTATTTTGTCCTTTTTTATGAGCTTATATAACACAAAATACAAAAAAAAAAGATTTTCATTTTTCAAACTCGAGCACAAAAATTAGTAAGCAAGTCACGCTTTTTTATGATATCTGGAATTTGTATGTGCCCAGATATTGCTGTTTTTCATAATTATTATAAAGTGTTTCTCGAAATATGTGGTATTTAACAGAGCATCTCATTATACAGTTTGTCTACATTATTGAACGCTCTGATTTGTTCTGGTAAAAATGATGTTATTTGAAATATCAAACATAAGATATTTTATTGTACCGTATATGAGCAATAATTGTCCATGCCTATACAAGAAACTAGACAGACAATAATATATTGAAAAATTTTGGAGATTAAATTATAATGTCTACGGAAAACGCAAAATTTTTGGTGAAACTTCCGCTTATACTGTAAGTCATGGTGAAAACACGATAAACTAAGTCAGAAGCAGAAAAATTGTGGCAAAATCAGGTTATCGATTGTTTTTATGTTTTATTTTTGAATTATTCAGGCCATTCTTTGATTTTCCCAATAAAATAAAATTTTATTGTCTTTGTACTGGAATATTAGAAGCTGGAAATTCTTTCATGAAATTTTTGGATTCGGTTGGTATGTTCCGTGACTTTCAAACTTGCGACTATGTTATTAATTATTAGAAGCCATTTATGTACCTTGCATCAGCAATGCTATTTATCGGTTGACCATATTTCGCGGAATAATTTTTGACTGCTCAATGTCATCGAATTACAATTTTTGCCATTGATATGCCATTAAATTTTACCAGGCACATTCTGTATCTCCACATCATTCTGTATCAACCACATCATCTACAACTACGTCATCTACTTCACCTAGACTCACCCGAGCACTTAGTCAAACTAGTAGTGTGCATTCAAGAAAAAGAAAGTGAGTATTGTTTTTACTTTTTTGACAGAGTGTCGTTTTTGTCTTGTGGTATAAGGAAGCCATAAATAAATTGAAAGCATTTGGCAAAATGGTTAAAATAAAGTTTCCAATTCCGAATCATAATTCAGAGATGGAGGTTTTCCTTTAACAAGTAGTTTCTAAGGTTCGGGCATGATTGATCGAGAAATCTGTAACTTCTTGTTATGTGAGCCACCCCATGTCTATGAGGTGTCAAGCAATCCCTTCATGCATTATCATTTCCCTTGTGCAGGACCACTGGAAGTACATTGCTCTGAAGGTCGCAATACAAGTTTATGTAGGTTGCGTTTTGAACAAGTTTGTTTTAATACACAATGCAGCACATGCAATTCTTGAGGTTTTCCAACGCAACTGAAAAATTTGCCATAGAACCTAACAGAAACTGCTCGTTTTGTTGTGTAGGCTTGCGCTTTGTAGGCATAGAACTACAACTAACATAAAGAAATGTAGACATGTATTGCAGTTTTTGTTTTGTAACCTGAAAGCAACGCGAATTGCTGGTAAGAGAACTTCACATGTATTTGGCCTTAAGTGTATTCCTACCTAGCTCTTTATTGACTGATTGAAAAATAGAGTTTTGTAAATCTTTATGAGAAGCTTGTGGTACTTGATTTGATATTTTGTTTTCATTTTTTTATATCGCACACTTTCATTTAAATTGCCCTTTGAATATATTTTCCTTAGAAATATTTTAAAGCATTCCTTTTCTATGCAGTACTTAATATCAACAAAAAACATTCACAAATGTCAATTCATCTCAATTCAGGTCATCAATACCAGGTAAAGATGAAAAAGACGTTTCATTGGGATATGAATTAACGTCATACGAAGCAAAACTGGGAGATCCAAAACCAGAAGAACCAGTGACTGTTATGAACAGACCTAAACTAGAACCAGAAAAACTTGTCGATACTTCAGGAAAATCAGAATCACAAAAGGCTCAAAAAGAGGCCGAAAAAGCTAGAAAGGCCAAAGAAGATAAATTGAAAACTAAAGGCAAGACATCCAAACCAACTGGAAGCGGTAAGTGAAAATTTAATATTTTTTGCTAAATATCATTAGAAAAACCTCAATCTCACATTCTTGCTCATATAAATTGGACATACGGTAAGTACCAGTAATATCAATTATACCATTAGTTGAATGTGAGCATAGGTGAGAGTGTATGAGGTGATTTATTCGAACCCTTTATGCAAATGATTAACTGACAAAACATTAGCTGCTACTCTTCTAAGAAACCTGCAGAACTCTGCTAACACCAGCGGGCAGAAATATAGTAAGTCACTTTGTTTATGGAAATTCACTCTAAGCGAGGCCTGAGGCAGCACCTAAACTAAATCATTTAATATACATATTTATAACAAAAAGCTAGCACAAAATGGAACACCAGCAAATGCGCGAAAAATATTGAAAACTGAACGGCTATTATAAAGTGCAGTGAATACTATCTGCGCTGGGCGATGGTAAAATCATAGGGGATAATGAAACAAAAGACAAATGTTTTTTTTGTAGCAGTATCCATTTAATGTGAACAGCCTACTTTGGTATTTTCACAAATTAGTGGGTTTCATACACCATACTCCATTTTATTTTACAAATTTTCTCAAACCTCAACACAATTAATATAACAGTTCTCAGACCTGAAATTTCCATTCTTTACTTTTAGAAGTCGCTGGGAGTGTCAGCTCAGATAAAGATAGCATTAAGTCAAAGCAAATGGCCGATACTAGAGCACAGGTATTTCACATTATTCTCTGGTTTTCATTAATTTTTGCGTTTTCAAATTTATCCTGTTTTCACTTCTCAAATTTTGAATTTTTTTAAAATTTTGGTACAGTATTTCATTGAAAACTGAAAAATTATGCACATTTGCCATAAATTTTTTATTCATTTTATCACATTTCATTTTTCACAACATAATTTCATTCACTCTTTACTTTTCCCCATTTTATTTCAAATGGAAATTAATAAGATAATAATGGAAAAGGATTCAGAAAATGTGTCAACACATCTAAAGCAACATACAGGGGGCTTTGAAACAGGAAATATTGAACTTGAGAACAGCAAAAATGAAAAAGCCAACCAAACTGTTGGCCGCAAAAAGAAGAAAAGGGTATAGTAGTAAAAATCAAACAATGCAGAAATAATCAATTCAAATCAACAATGAAAAATGATTAATTCAATGTGATTCTGTGATTTTTTTTATTCTGTTCAATAATTTGAGATGATTTTTCTTCAGCTTATTCAAATATAAGATGTAGTTTCATCCTCGCCATACACGAGAGGAAAGCATTGTATAAGGCTTTATCATATACCGAGCCATGACCTCTTGTGCAAATTTCATTGCAAGTTGAGGTGGAGATTCTTTGCCTAACTGATAAATAATTTTGCCATTGCATGGACATGGTTGGTGAATAAAACCGTAGCATAATTTTGCTTCATAATTAATTGCAATGAATAATCAAAAACAATTTTAAGTAATTATCCATCTTTCAAATAACCTAATTAAAACAGCAGTTTGATCCTTTTTGATTTTGTATTTGCTTTATATATGTTACACTAATGGTAAAGTACACGTCCATATGTGGACACAACAATCTATTGTATAATTTCCTTGGCTTTTATTTATTTTTTGTTTACTCCTAATCATTCACAAAACTTGAATCAAATTGTGATTCTTTCGCATTATTTTGAATTATGATCGATTGGGTGTTGGCTTATGTGGCTTTTTCCTCAGAAATACTATTCTACTTTAGGTACTGCACTTAGGCAAAATTTATTTTTTAACAAAAGATTTTCAAAATATGGTCTCAAAGAATTCCTGCCTGATACTGCACAAGCACTGTGGGATACTATGTTTTCTAAAAGACTACATTTTCAGCAGAGTTTAGCATGTATGTCATGAAAAGTCGTATCTGCACAAAGGAAAGATTCAAATTTATTTTCCACTTCGGGCCTAGATTTAGCATGTTACCATTCAAACCAGTCCTGCTTCACATGCGATAACATGATAGCATTCATGCAAGACAAAAACGTGGTAGTCCAAGTAACATTAGCCACTGATCGTTCCAGTCGTCTGAAGTATTGCTAGCCATCTGTCATTGCAAAAATATGGTTTGAAAAGGAACAATTTTCAGTATTTGCTTTGCTACACTGCTTTTTGTCAGCCTAGTCGTAAAATATTGTTCGGCCAGCATGAGTTACAGCTGACCCCTGGTCTTGATGGAACAATTACAGATGTTTCCATGAATCCACGGTAGTCATAGCATTTATTGGAGATTGTTACATTTTTTTAAAGTGAAACAATGATGTAATAAAGTTTAACGATTGTGTTAAATTTGCCATTTCTTTCCTTGCGTGCTGGCTACATCTTCTTTTCTTTTTATTGAAATCAACTGCAATATTTCAAATATACTTGAATGATATAAACACAATCATATATTTTGTAATGCATGAGGTTATAAGCAACACCTGTGGGGTATAGTTGACAAAATTAATATTCGCCTTTACAATGTTTTTTTTTTCTATCCATGCTAGGCGGGGCTGGAAGCAGCACCCGAGAGGAACGAACAAATGACTAAATACAAATGTCATACAAAAGTGTTCTGCTATTATAGACTGCAATAACAATTTCAATACCCATTTTGCTACTTGAAGACTCTAAATAAATGGTCTAATTTAAAAAAACTTGCCTTCAAAGTATATTTTAAGATAAGAATAGGAACTCATTTTTATTCTGCGGTGTAGGAAAGCCTACAACTAAAATTAATGGCGAACCATGACCTCTCATGTAGACTCCAGTTCCAAATCAAGGTGACAGTTTCTGGCTTAACATATTTCTCATTTTTCCTGTGCATGTAAATCAAAGACGTATAGCTCGAAGTGTATTTCGAACGCTTTACCGATCGACTTACCAAAATTGTAAAATCGAAAACTGTTTCATTTTTCCATTTTAAATTCAATGATAAGGTTTCCAGATAATGATCACATATTGAAAATTTGTACATTTTTGGAAATGTACAGAAGCTGCTCAAATGAGCATTTCAATACCTTTATTGGATTTTAATATTTCAATATGCTTGCAGAAAAAAGCAGGCAAGAAAGGAAAGCAAGAAAAAGAAAAATCAAGTAAAGCCGGAAAGAAAGAAACTGACAAGCTTCCTGTTTCGCCTGAGAAACCTCGACCAAAAACACCAGGTAACTTTAACTTTTATTTCATTTGCACATTTGAAAACATGGAGTTGATGGGGGTTTGGAGGGAAACGCTCATTGTAATTCTAAGTTAAATAAAATATTATAGCTGTGATTTTGATTTAAACCAGCGATTTTTATTTTTCTTTGTTTGACTCAATCAATATATTCTACTTTTCCAAGTATAAGCCACAGTTGGACCACGCCTTTGCGGCGCGATCCATCAGTGACTCAAACTATTTTGGACTGATGTTTTCTCGTCTACATATGGGTTATCGCTATTACAGGGGGGGTTTGCGAAACTATTGTTACCATCCTTTTCTTACTAATTTGGACCTCAAGCTCTAATATTAGTTAGCCCTTTACCTATCTGACGCTTTGAAAATTGGTTTGAATGTTTCAAACAAATCAAATCTGCGATACAGATTTAGACCATTAGTAGAACAACACGCAATCAAATGTCTATTTCTACCTGTTTCCAAAGAAAAATTTGTTAAGTACCGTATTTACCAGCACTGATGGATCGCATCGATGAGATTGCGCTGAACAGAACTGATTCATTTTATTCTTATTTCTGATACTGTCAGCTAAATGCGATACTGGCAAATGCAAAAACAATCGGCGCGTTTGAATAATTGAGAATCTGCTAGGCAGCTCTACCAATTAGGTAGAGATTTCCATGGCCAGTCGTTTGAGTAGATCATTCTTAACAACTCCTTAATACAAGCAAACGCTTGTAAGCCAACAGAGTTATTCTTGTTGTTAGGTCATGAGCTGCTTTTCGATTTTGACGAGCCTACCTATAAAGTTGTGTCCTATTTTTAACTTAATTTAGTCTTATTTATATACATAATTTTCACATCGTTGCCTTCAGTCAGATATTTTAACATCATTTTAAATACCTTAACTTTTCAGAAGTACCGTTTGTTGCTGGTCGAGCTAAGGAGAACAAGGCACCTAAAGGTTTGCAGTCACCACCACATACACCTGCCAGTGTTAAAAGAGATAGAAAGACGCCTGGAATAGGCGATGCAAAGGTATATTGGTATATTACTTTTTACAATAATTATTCAATGCAAAAAATTATTCAAATTATTCAAAATATTATTGTTGACTGACATGTATTCCAAGTAAATTTTTGTGTAACTTGTATACTTTTATTTTTGTCTCAAACAAAAAAAAAATTGATAATAAACTTTTTTCTGTTTTTTATTGTTTTGTCGAGAGAAATATTTAAATTGTGCACTAATTTTCAAAGTGGGAAACCTGCAGGGTGACAGAATATCGTTTTCCTTCAAGCTTTTGTTTTCTCCAATTTGAAGCTTTTTAGTAAATGTCTTTGTGTTTTTTATGGCCACTTCTTGAATTGGATCCCCCTGTACTAGTGGCCACTTATAGACGGGCAGGGTTAGATTGCTGGAAAGATATGATCTTTTCCGGACTCGAACCCGAGATCTTCAACCTGCAATGCCAACAAATTTTACCACTGGGCCATTGTGCCCGCTAAAGGCTTCATAATCATCAACACTGCTATAACATGGCAGTGTTGATGATTTTGAAGCCTTTTGTACAAAATTAATACTGTCAGAAAGAAACTCAAAAATCCAAGTTTTGATCTTTATGTGACAGTTAATTCGCAATAGATAGCCTTTTTGGTCCACCAGACTAGATACTTATCGGTATATGTATTAAGACTATGAATAACATTAACGAAAAGTGTTAATATATTATAATAATAATCTCACAGGAGCCTAAAACGCAAGTGGAATTGGAAGGTAAACTACAGAAAGGTAAAGTTTCTGAGGCAAAAATAAAGTCAAAATCTGGAAAGAAAGATGGCAGAAAGGAAGATGCGGCTGTTGAGGAAAGTATGATTGAATTTTAATATATTTCTGCACTTTACTGAGATCCAAGGCCTTGTGATTCATATATGGCTGGGCAAAACAAAGTCATCAAGAGCTTGAATATGATTAGATAATACTTTAGAATGGTATATTCTTTTTTTATTGAAAATCACTCTAAGCAAGGTCGGAAGCAGTACTTAGAAGGAACCAACTAACAGCCATTAAATTTTCAAAGAACCACAACAAGATGTAGTATCAGCAACTACACTCTAAGCGGAAAACATTCCAAATGGAGCTGAATCACCACAGTAAAGTGCAGTGAGTAGTATCTGCCCCAGGCAGTGTTGGGACCATCTTATTTGCGAATTGGTTCCCAATTTCAAATGAAAATAAAGAGTTGGGTTTTTTATCTTTCTTTTTAATTTTAAATTGTCCTGTGTATTTTTTAAACAAATTGGAGATGACAAATTCTTAAACCATTATTACATCCTGTAATATTGATTAAAATTTTGAGCAAATTTGAAGATTTACTCTATATTTTTTTTGACCATTCTGGCTGACTATGGATAATAGATAATACTGAAATTTTTACCTATCACTAATTCGCTACCATGATTTTCTACTTCCTATTTCGTTTTAAGAGAAAGAGTAAATGTTTATATCTTCTTGATGCCTCTTGAAATTGAATTATCATCAAACTTAGCCAACTTTAATGCATAGTTAGGTGAAATGGAATGCAATAATAATGAGCGATTCATTGTTCAATAGTGGAAGTATTTATATTCCTTGTTCAATTTAAGAACAATTCAGATTTTTATCTGCTTTTTTTCATCCAAAACAGAAATGTTTTATTTTTAATAAGTGATATTTGATCAACATTAGTTTTAATATTATCAGCGTGATACATTATGATAATTCAGTCTTGATTGAAATTTATCCATTTTAAAAGCCAAATCACCAGATGCAAAATCACCAACAAAATCTGAGAGAGCAAAATCAGAAACACCACTTGATGATTACGATCAACTCACTCCTATCCCTGCAGAATCGTAAGCACTTTTGTATTCACCTTTATATTAACACAGCACAAGACAGGCAGTTGTTTTATTTTGTCAAAAACGAGTCAAAGATGGATCTTGCCTTGCACGGCTCACGTACTGGACAAAATTTTCTGTCTAGAAATCATGACAGTGGTGTAAGATACTGTTTTTTTTTCAATTCAACCCAAGCGAGGCTGAAAGCAGTGCCTTGCTATATAGCGTCATATTATATTCCAATCCGAAATTTAATTTTGGTAAGCATGGCCCACTGAACTACTAAGCCACTTGTTGTAATTCACCTGTGACTCATGCTTAAACTATAACTATATTCAGATGAAATTATATGCTGTTTTTGAGTTTAGTTTATTATGCTTTATTTTTTATTACAATTTATTAGATTAGATTAGACATCTTCATTTACTGTGCAACATATTAATATCCAGTGATTAAAATATATTGTTGTAAACATAAGTTGACATATGTCATGATTCTCCTGCACAAAAGGTACTGGTAAAATTTTTTAAGAATGCCAAATTGGGACTTTCTAAAATAATCGGTTCTTGATTCGCAAGTATCTCGATTTGATTTTTCCAGCAATTCAAAACAAATTTTATGTAAATTTTGATGTACTTCACCATGTTCTGGAAAGATATATTTATTTATTATAAGACTGTTATTAGAGTATTTGATTCCAAAAAAAAAGCATTTCAATTTGATTCTGAAATCAAATCATATTCAATTTTGGCCTCACTCAATTATAAGATTTTTTTTTGAAACATCACGTAACTAATATTTGGCAACTGGTAATTTTCTCAGACCTGAGGATGACTACGCCTTCGTCCGAGTTGAAGAAACACCAGAACCAAGTGAACCAGAAATCATGGAACCAGTTCTCGAAGAAAAACCAGACGACGAAAAATCTCAAGTATCGGATCAGACCGCTCCTACTGAAGTTAGTTGAAGTTTTTTATCGAATTTGAGAAATTTACAAATTTTTTTGTGTTTTCCCTTGTATTATTTTAGCATTATTTAACGATAATGCTAAAATAATGCAAGGAAAAAACAAAAATTTATACACTTATCACAATCAATTGTTTGAAAATTACGGTAGTATAAAACATTCATCTTTTCCATGAATCTGTTATTACCACAGAAAGAGTAGGGAGAAACGAGTCAAACAATTCATATGTTGTAACTTTTGTAAATCTTTTGTTGGCCTCATTAACTCATATGTATGATAGTGTCAAAGGTCGATAATATTTTGGTTTATATGAATTTTTCAGTTCTTTTTTTTTTTTTTGTGTATTGCTTCAAGAAGGAACATCCACAATGAATATGTGTTCGGAATATGTTCAGATTTACTTCATTGAGCAGTAAAATCATGAAATATGGCAACTAACTTTTTCTTTTCCACAGATTACCTTATTACATAATGGTGCTTTGCAATTTGGTTCTTTTTAACTCAAGTCAGATCTAAATTAAAAAAAAAAAACAGTTCAAACTTTCCTAAATTACTTTGTAATTTTTATCAGACAACTGATAATACTGAAGATCTTTTGAGAGCTGCTGAAGACGACGCTGAAAATGAAGCCAAATTAGCTAAGAAGAAAGAAAAAGAAGAAAAAAGATTAGCTGCAGCAGAGAAGAGACGACTGGACGTGGAGAGGAAGAGGAAAGAAAAAGAAGAACAATTGAAAAAAGAAAAAGAAGAGCAAGAACGACAAGATCAAATGAGGTTAGGAACCCATGTTTAAGGCCTTATTGTGTGAAGCTGTCTTACCGTTGCATTATGATGCGTTACAATCCAGGTCTGCATTCCTTTGCATTAATAATCAGTTGAATGCCTGTCGACAGCTCTGAAAATGACAAGCACTCTTTGTTAGCTTGTGTGACATAAATATGCATGTTGCTGTACAAGCAAAAATGCTACTTGCGCATTTTAAGTGATTTAAAATTAAGAAGATCTATAATACTTTTCAAATTCTATGCTCGAAAATTCAACATATTGACAAAGTAAATTTTTTTTTTTTGAGATATTGATGCCCTTTGTCAGTTTGCCACCTTAACTAGTTAATTTCGCTCGCTTTTCTCCTATGACATGATCGAAACTGCCCAACTGGTTGCAAGACTTTTATCTTAAAAAATATTTCATTCTTTTTTAGAGAGGAACTCGAAAATGAGAGAAGGAGAAGAGCAGAAGAAATGCAGAGGAAACGAGAAGAGATGGAAAAAGAAAAAGAAAGAGAAAAACAGGAAGAGATCTTGAGGAAGAGGAGAGAAGAACAACAAAGAGAGAGGGAAAAGAGATTGCAGGTGAATTTAATCATTTGTCTAGATTTTCTCCCAAAGTGTGCTTTTTTTAATCAAATGTAAAATTGCCAAAATTGTAGGGTCAATTGGGAGTTACTGTTCTGGAACAGTTATACAGATGTTTCTTTTTTTTTATAAATTTTACGATTCCCGCTTTCCTGCGAAGTTAAGTACAGGTTTTAGAAAAATCCGAATATTTTTACATTGAATATTTTACACATTTTCAGGAGGAACACAAAAGAAAAATGGAAGAATTACAAAAGAAAAAGAAAGAGGAAGAGGAGAAGAAGGCTGAACTTGCAAGAATTAAAGCTGAAGAGGAAGAAGCTGCCAGGAAAGAGGCAAGTAGATTTCTTAACCCTCCTTGAAGAGGAGTAACTAAAGAATTTGTAATTTAATGATATTGATTTACAAATGCTGTTTACCTAGGAGGAATATTCTCAGGGTTCAATGTTTAATTGTGAAGCAGAATCATGACACATGGCAAATTTAACACAGTAAAATTTGACATGTGTCGTGATTCTGCTTTTCAACGGAGCAAGTGATAGTACTGGAAATGATTTCCCAGTTAGAAACTTTCCCAGTTAAAAAGTTTTTTTGAACTAATTATTGCTATCTCACGTTTCCAACGTTTGAATGTAGGTTGGTGCATATAACATGCATAACCAATAGGAGCAGTAATAAAAGAGGGTGTATATAATCGGAGTAAAACCATTCGATAAATGAACTCTCTAATCAATTACTGAATAAATTGACTAGAGAAATATTGGCAAGACAAATATTGGATGGTATAGTCTCGATACATTTCCTGCACGTCACAAGAAATGACTGAAAGGAAACAAAGAAGCGGGGCATGGTTTTGCTCAGGGAAGATATCACTCACTGCATTTTACCATGGATGTTCAGTTCCGTTTGGGATGTTTTCCACGTTGAGTGTAGTAGCCGGCACTATATTTTATATTAGCTCTGTGATATTTTCGTGGCAATCAATTGTTTATTAAAACCAGCCTTTGTTGCTTATTTTATTTCGATAATCCAATTTATTATGATAACCACGTATTGATTGGTTTGGTTTGATTGATTGCTGCCATCTTTATATCATGTTTGAGGAAGAAAAAATTGACTAATCGCTAAAATTATTCCATCAAATGAAGTTTCTTCAAATATTTTTTTTTTTAATTGAAATCCACACTGAGCAAGGCCAGAAGCAGTGCCTAAAAGGAACCAACTAATGACCGCTTAATAGCAAAGAACTACTGGAAATGTCGTACCAGCAACTGCACTCTAAATGGAAAACATCTCAAATGGAAGTGAACCGCCATGGTAAAGTGCGGTTAGTGGTATCTGCCCTGGTTGATGGAGAAACCATCTACTACTTCTTATATATGAAATTTCCTAATACTGTGTGAATATCGACATGGATTCATGGTAGATTCATAGATAGATAGATAGTGGAATTACTCAACATTTTATTCATCTCTCCTGTTTAGGAGGAAGAGATGATGGCACAAATGGCAGAAGATGAGAGAATCGAATATGAAAAAAGAAAGCGAGAGGAAGCCGAACTGAAGAAAATTGAAGAAGAAGAAAGACGTTTGAGAGAAGCGGAAGAAGTAAAGATTGCAATGGAACAAGCACGTTTGCAGGCTATTATAAAAGCAAAGTATGAATCTTGAATATTTTTATGCGTAAAGGTTATAGTGCGCTCTATGAACATGATGTCTATATTATGTGTTGTTCTGTATTTCCAAACTTGCTTCCATGTAAATTTCTTAACGCATTACTCGAGATAGTCATTCCGGATACCCTGTTCATCAAATTTCAAATACTAATTCAAAGTGTTATTGTTTTGTGGAAACTGGTAAATCTGATTTTCTTTGACGAGACAAAATTTCCAATTAAATATGATTTGATTCTCAAATATAAGGCTGTCAAATGATAAATGACGTTAGTACTCTCTCCTATTGATATATATGGGCATTAATAATAGCGTTGTTCAATTTATTATCAGTATCGCTCCCCTTGTCCTATAAAGACTCAATCACTCAAAAACAGCTTAAGTGCAGTAAATTGCGATAAATGAGTGGTAAGAATTCATGCACACACATTTTGTACTGATATTCGATCCTGTGACATCTCTATCAATCAATGCTTGTAAACTATAATCATTTCCTCCAACAGACAACAAGCTGCATTAGAAGAGAAGTTGAAATTTGCAAGAGAATTTTTCATCGAAGCAAATGGATTGGATCAAACACAAAACGTCAACAGAGCATTTTCTTTCTCGTATTTTGAACTTTTACAATTATTGGGATTGGAATTTACTGCAGAAAATATGGATCTATGATTTTGTGCCACTTTTTATATATGGTTAATTCTTCAGTAAGCTTTGTGCAAATCATCAAATCTCAGAATTTTTGATATAAATTCGGTCAAGCACGGAAAGCTTTCCTGCCAGAAGCGCACAAAAAGTTTGCCTTTTTGTCTGAAGCATTCTCTATTTTTTTCACCAAATCCAAAGGCTTTCAACTTGGGGTGGAATTCAAATGGAATCCTATCCCAAACCGATGTGGAATGTTTTAAGCCCTCCAGTCGCATAAAACTTTTGACTTGCTATTAAAATCACAATCTGAATTTGTTATGGGTGATCTCCAAATTAGTTTAAAATTTTGTATGTTTGAGTTATTCAATGAGATTATTATGGTACAAATTCAATATTTCTTCCGTGTACTTGTTATATAGTATATGAAAAAATCTTTGTTTCCACAAATTTGAATTTTTTTAAAATATTGTTTTCAAGTTCCATTATATTCTTCCCATAATTTTACCTTTAATTATGTTTACCTAAAATTTCACTGTCTTTTTTGTCTTCATTACTCCTAATATACACTGTTTTTGTCTTACCATTCCATTGTATTTCATGTTTATTTTATATCAAACCAATCATGTGCCATAGATGGATCGCATCTGGAAAGTGCGGTCCATCTGTGGCTCATGCTTGGTTGGATTTCATTCATTTCATCCATCCATTATAAATTTAGCGCCAGTGTTCACATATGCACTTTCATATAGAAAAATTAATGCTGTTTCTTTATTATATATGTATGTTTATGTGGCAGTGTTTGATCATGTTAAAAATAAAATTCATTTTTTCAAAATTCTGGACCTATTTTTGGTGTTCTTGTCACCTAGTAGAAGTTTAGCAAATAGGCGATATCTCATGATGTATATGTGGCTAGAAGGGTGTCCCGTAACCAAACTGTAAAAAAGGTTCAAAATTGCCGCAAAAATAGCAATGTTGATGGTTTTGAGTCGAAGCAGAATGACACCAACATTTCCGACACATGAACAAAGCCAAGATTCTGCGTCTGGTGTGAGCGTGGAACTGTTTTTTTTACTATTAGAGTTCGCTCTGAGTGATTTCGAAAGAGGCACGTAAAAGGAACGTCCGGCGTGATATCTCAAATCTTTAAGGGGATGTCAAGATGGATATTTTTCTTTTTTGTCCAAAATATTCAGGTCCAAATAAATTTTTAGGATTGGTCGTCATTTTTGGATAAAAACGAACAAAAAAGAAAGCAGTTTCGCTCCGATTTTCTTTTATTATGGTGAAATTTTAGAATAAAAAGCAAAATCTTGATGGGGGGCCTACCAACCTTTTCAAAACCTGCGAGGGAGATGTTCCCTTCCTCAAGGCTCTACCGCCAGTAACTATGGTAAGTTACGGCGGTTGGTATTGTCCCTGGGCGATGGTAAAATAATTTTTGTTTACGTTTAGTCATATCTTGTAAGGCGACACCCAGGATATACTAAGGCCTTATTGGGCTATTGATACGGAGAATCATGGTTCGTTTGACAATAAAATGCGTGCATTTGCGCCATGCTTTCTTTGCAAAGATTGCTAGTTGTATGTATTCATTCTAGTTCAAACTTTCATGCATGAAAATATTCTTGGTGCAAACGATCCATCATAACGAGAGCAGCAGATATAAATTCCCTTGGGGCGCAAAACCATTACCAAAAAGTCATCTTCCAAAACAGGCTTTACAAATGTATAGACTAAATATATCTTGATCTTGATTTCTTACATATCTTAGAATCCTCTTCGCATTTTTTGCCCGGCTATACTGTTGCTTGGCATGGCAAAATGACCTCTCTTCCCCGAAATGCGACAGATCTTTCTTACGCGGGTGAATTTAGAGGGGAGACTACATCGACGTCGCGGCCACGGAATGTATCTTTTCGAAGCATCGACAATTCACAGCGATTGAGAGAAGAAACTTTGGAAATGATTGTTTTATGTATAGCCACTTATAGAGGGACAAGGTTAGAATTGTTTGGAAAGATATGATCTTTCTTGTTCGGCTTAGCCTGCCCGATTTATTACACCCTGGGTTGAGATGTGGGCATGGATTAACGAACCAGACTCGGCGGGACTCGAACCCGATATAGTCAAACTGCGATGCCAGGTTGACCAATAGACAATCGCGTCAAATGATTGCCCCCAAAACACTTTTATCGTTGTGTAAGTGTATGAATTTCGGTCTGAGTAATTATGACGCTATAAATGGAACGCTGGAATTATTAAAATTTTGACCCTCATTCTATAAAAACACATCCTTTTCTAGCAATAAATGAGTCAAATAAGCTCAAGAACAATGGGCACAATTTGACTTTCTATTTGGCAACAAACTTTATAATACTTTATGATCTTCAATCCCACCTAAGAGAATAGTTTTACGAAAGACATATAAGTTTAAGTCGTTAATGCAAAAATTCAATATTTCCGAGTCTTCGATCAATATAATAGAATTATCACTGATTGAATCGCACAAGACCCTTTGAGCAGATAGCTAGAAGGAAGTGAACAGATGTCAGTACAGAAAACAATAACAATAAAGGGCGATAGGGTGTTTGTTTGGTCAAGTATAAGCCATAGATGGACTGTGTCTTTGAAATAGTCTCCATCTATGGCTCATGCTTGATCTAACATAATTTTAATCACGGGTTGCGATCGATTTGTGACCGCTCGCGAGAGGTTTATTATCAAAAACGATTGCTCGATTTGAGTGATCGAGACACGCACATTGTTGGGATTTTGAAATTGATTGAATAACCAAGTTTATCAATTATTCCTAATATGATATAGGAATATTCAACGAGTATGAATAGAGGAGATCGTCTTGGTCTAGACAATTCAGTTCAGGGGAAGGAAAATATGTGTTACGCGTTATTGTTGGCTTATTTCACTCTATAGTTTCAAATTAAAGTTGAGCTGCAAAATTAGGCAAAATATTAACGAAAAAATTTTTGGTCTGTTCTTTACGTGGATTCAATGAGCGATCACAGAATTTGTGGCAACGTAAGTAAAAAATGGACATGGAAGTTTAGATGGTCGTATTTGTTTTGTCAAGCACAAGTCACGGATGAACCGCACCTTATCGCCGAATCGTGCTCCCCAAACAAAAATTTTATTTTGTCAAGCTTGGACCACAGCGCCTTAACATCCTTGGTAATACATAATGGAACATGGTTTTCCTGACTGAGTTAACAAGATATTTAAAATATAAAAATCTGATGGGGAGGGAGATCAACTTAATGCCGATAGGGATTGTCTCAATGCCAACCCTGACAGAAATTCACAAAATCTTTAAAAGACAAACACCATCAACGGGCAACCTTGAAGGAATTCGCTATATATGATTAGCCCTTGTCGACCCCAAAAGGTTAAAAATCTTGTCATCTTTCCACTTTACTTGATTAAATCCAAAAATAAAAGAAGGCTATATAGAACATTGCGCCAAATTGGAGTTGTATAATTATAGTAAAGCTTATTCCCTATAGGATCCCAGAAGTGTTCGAGCTGATAAAGCGATAAGGGAAATTCATCACAAAAGAAAATGTATTTCGTTAATTAAATCACGCGATTCATTGCGTTTTCTAACGATTTTGTTAATAAGAATGTGACATACAGAAATCGATATTTTCAACAAATAATATTTTTTAGCATAAAGTTATTGCTTTTTGTAGAAAAGTTTACAAAAAAATCACTCAGAAGGTCGAGTTTCTCCGACTTCTCTACTTAAAAACCAATTTTAAATGTGCCGCGCCTAGCCTGAAAAAATTTTTCTAACATGTTCTGGCCATTGATAAACCCGTTTAAGCATATTTTTTAGCAGAATCCCGACCAGAAAGTTTATTTTGTTGAGCATGAGTCACAGATCGACCGCGTCTCGTCAACGCGATCTATCAGTGCCCCGTGCTTAACAAAACATGCTTAGATAATCTATTTCTGTTTCGGATAGTCACTTTTATAATACATATATATTCAAATCGCACCTCGAATCATATAATTTCAAAGCCAATCGTTAGCTAATGTAATACTTACTGATGATAATACTGATACATTACCTTTTCAAAATGAACATAAAATTTCAACTTATCTGATCAAAATTTTTCGTCTAATTAATCTTCGTCTAATGATACCAAAATTAATAGTCTAATCATCAATCGTAAAAATGCGCCAACTACAGTGGAGAATCTCAGACCTATGAGAGAGAGAGGGGTCGTCTAAAATATTAGATTTAAGACGGGATTTTCGAATTATAAATTATTTTATTCGATTTCTGTAACAATTTGAAATCATCTGAATGATCATTCGTGATTTTTTTTAAGAATAAGTATGAATTTTCACCTGAATTATAAGTTGAATAAATAAATAAGCTGAATAAATATAAAAGGTGTCTTCGTTTGTTTATTAAACAAATTTTGCTTCGAATATATGATTCTGAAATCAAAAGATGAAAACAAAAACTTTTGGCAAATTTTAATTTCAAGTTTCCTGAAAAATAAAATTATCAATTAATTTGTTGTTTGGCACCCCTTCATTTTCCACGTTTTCATCCATCGACGATGGATATACATAACATTCAACATTTTAGAACGAAATTTCACGATTTTATTTCTGACAAAAAGTTTAACTTGCGTCTATTGATAATTAAAATCATTTCGAAGAGGATTATAAACAAAAGCTTTTTCATGTCTAGCCTTTACGGCTCAAATCCCGACGCTAGATTTGTTAATTTAAAATATTTTTTTATTTTGAATTATTTTTTATATTTGATTATCTATCTCATAGCCATATATCGAACGATATATATGTCAAGAGAAAAAAGTGCTTTAAATTGAGAGTGTGCTATCGACATTTTGTCAGCTTTCCTGAGACAAAATCGATTTGCTAAGGAAGAATTTGATCGTACATGTGCTAATGATACGACGCGCTTTCAAGCGCGGCGTATCATCAGCCCATGCTTGATCAAAACGAAAATGAAAGAATATCAAAACTGAGTCAGGCGTGGGCCAAAAGTGAAAATTGGAAATCTTAAAATTGCAAATGTAATTAAATCGACAATGTGTGTCGCAATTCACTTTGAAACCAGGGACAAAATCTTATAAAAGAGAAAAAAGTTTTTCGAGGACTTACAAAAACTTAGAGGTCTCTAGTCAATTGGGTTAGTTAGAAAAAGCGGGTTAAAGTGAGCGTCTGGATAGGATAGCGACGTAAAAGTTTTGACGCATTGACGCAACGTGTGCGTCGATGCGTATGTAGATGTAGGCGTGTTTTGCATAAAATAGCAGGATTTATTTAGCTTAAAATATGCTTGTAATTTGCATCGTTCGTCAGAGTTGCATTGAGCGTAAGTTAACATCTAGACATCCAAAACGTCAAATTATAGTCTGAAAAGTATTTTCAAGTTGGAATCAAGTGCGCGATGGTTAATGGTGATGGGTGGGGTTGGGCTAGGCCGAATAATTTGGAATTCGAAATATAATTATGATTTTTCGCAAAAAAGAATAGAAACAATGATTCTTTATAAATACCAATAGTTCCTTTCTACTATTGTAATTTCTCCCGGTATTAAGTAATTTTACAAATAGTTTGATTGTATTTTGTCGTTAAAGTATGATAAATTTTACTTTATTTTACGAGGTTGAGTTCATATTCATGACTGCATCGAATATTTTTTGCTTCAAAATGAATCGAATGTTCGGTTTGAATTGTACAGACCTAATAAGAGATCGCCTTTGGGCGACATGATTTATACGCGTCTCATCTTTTTGTTCCTACTAGAATTAGTTTTAGAACATGTTTTGGATATGTTTTTGAATTTATTTGAAAAGGGTGCAAATTGAGACAGTTCTAGATGGAAAAAAGTTAATCCAGAAAAAAATCTTTCAAGCTCGAGTATAAGATAATCCGAAAATTAGTCGAATTGTTAGGTACATTGTACACCTTTAGACAAGGCTAAACAGAAATGAAAAATTCTGAATCTCATTAAGAAAATGGTGATAGTATCACTTCAAGTTGTAAATATGATAAGACAACAAAACAACGTCCCAAAATATCCTGTTAGAATTTACTCAAGTCCATCATGGACCTCAGATGGTTCGCACATACGGGGCACGAACGATCAGTGGCCCAATATTGGAGATTTTTGTTACTGTACGACACTATGTTTTCAGGGTACATTGTACAAGAATGAATATAATAGGGAATGTGTACAAATTAAAATAAATTCTTGATTTGCAGCAACAAAATGTCGGCGGTGCAGTGTTGTATATCAAATACTCAAACCACATTATTTTATAAATAACAGTTATCGAACCAACGAATCTTTATAATCCATAACCCATTCTATTCCGTCATGTTTTGTTACGCATGAGTCACCGATGGATCGCGTGAGAGAGACGCAGTCCATCTGTCCATCTGAGACGCAGTCCATCTGTGTCTCATGCTTGACAAAATAAAATTGTGATTGAAAATGGGCGAACGCATCAGAATCATTAAGAGACCTCACATAAAGTAAATGATTCCTTCTGTTTTATTTTTCAAACTCCCTTTTCATGGGATATTACGAATAATAAATAAGTAAACTCAACTCCTTAACAAAAAATAAACACTTTAACACTATTGTCTTAATTTAGATATTAACTGTTAAAAAATCAAAATTGATAGAATAACATCAATATTGCCCGTGCTTCACCTTTCAAGTTTTGTGTCACGAAGTTTTTCGAGGAATATTTTCATTCGAAAATCTGGTGAGTGTTGTGTTTTTTTTTATTTTTGCTGTTTTTACTAAATATATTTTTATAAGTATAAATCTGTAGATATAAGAAAAGGTAATTTTGAAGTCTGGTAACTATAAAAGGACGGAGAATTTTCAAATATCTGGGTGATTTTATAAAATTGAATCTGCTTTTACTAAAATATTTTAATTCATAATAAATGTGTGCGAAGGGAGGAAATTGAGGGCTATAGTTGCCATTAGAGCTGAGTATTTTCAAACCATTTTAGCATCGCAGGTTAAAGATATCGCAGATTGAAGATATAATTTGGGTGAAAAGTAAAATATCGGACCCGCTCAATTACTATTGAACGATTGTACATAAGTATGGTTGGGCAATTCGATTCGGTGATTCGAATCGATCGAAGCATAAATCATTCGAATGAATTGTGAATCGTTCATAAATACAAAAATTTGCGGACACGAAGTAGGATTTTCATTTTTAACGATGAAATGATATCGATTTTGGTCAAATTTGACCAACATCAATTATATTTTGTCGCTAAAACATGAAAATTATTGCTCTTGTACATGGAGTGTGAATTGAAATATACACTATAAACTATAAATTTCTTGATTTTCACAATGGAGAAAATTTGTAATAGTTTAAATGGGATATTTGTTATTTACACGGAATTAGTGATTCAATCCGATTCAAAACAATTGTTCAAATCAGATACGAATTCTAAATTATTCGGTTTGCCCAGCCCTATACGTAAGTTTGTATGGTCAACTTAGATGAAGTTTTCCTAATTTAAACACAAAACATTAAAGTTGGTAATTTAATTGTGCGTTTGCAGCTGCAGTGTTTTTTCCTGTTAGACATTTGAATTAGACATTGTGTTAACCACCGCTGTAGGAAAAATTGCATAGACATTGCGTGGTATTGTCGAATGGGATACGACAAGCTTGCGCGTCCAAGTAATAATTACGGCCATGATGGGTTTCACGTTGAAAATTCACACCTTTTTAACCTGGAAACTAGGCTGTAAGTACATACCGGTTTTGCTAAGTTGTTCACAAACCAGCAGCATCGAACCGATAACGTACCAATCCGAAATATTATTTTGTCAAGCACAAGCCAAAGATGGACCACGTCTCATCGACGGGTTCCATCAGTGACTCATACTTAACAAAAGAAGCTGTCAAAACTTTTTCGATTAAGGTGCAACCCAAACGTTTGCTCGTTTTGTGTGTAAAAGGATTTTCTTTAGCTCAGTTGAAAAAAAAAACTTGGTTGCCTCTGCCACACAATCACCATCCATCAGTGATCAAATAAATATCGAAGACATTTTTTCGGCTGAGAAGGTGTGTTACTCACCCCGAAATACGCGCCAAGTGGATTTTATTTTAATCTTGAACTTTAAAATTAAGTAATAATGACAATGAATGATAAAAATCGCCAAAAATCGCCAGGATGAAATCGCTGAATAGTCTAACTTGTAAAAATCCAGCAAAGTTAATTCATTATTTACGTTGCTCGATTGCATTAAAGAAGACCGATTAGCGGCACATTGCTTGTCGCTCAAAGTCAAAAACTTAACGAGATCTGGGTTGAGATGGATGATGTCAAGTGGTAGAGGATCGATATTTAATTGCTAAGTTACATCTGTCGATAGTTTGTGACTGTAAAGTTCAAATCTTGGAATTACGCTTATATTGGAACATTGAAATTTATTTGTTAGACCAGTAATATCTCTTTACCATCGTTAGTTTATTAATTCCGTTTGTTTACGTGGTTCGTCCGGCGTAGCTTCTTAATTGAATTTCGGTACAAAGAGAAAAAATAACTGGAGCACAGTAAAAACGCCAAAAATAAAATTCTCAGCCCACGGACTGTAGAAAATTTGACAGTTTAGCATCTTTTGCAAATATATGATGGATGGGGCTATAATTTTTTTTAATTCCTAGAATAGGAATGAAGAGTATTTAAGATTCAACTCGATTCGGTATTCTATTTCATATCTCTTGACTGAAATTTTTAGCAAACATTTAAAAATTAAACCTTAAATTTGTTGCGTTTTTAGTTTTTAAATTTATTTTGTATTGCAAAATATACCGCAATATTTAAAATTGTCGATAAATAATTGTCATCGAATCAGATTTGGAAAGACCCGATTTGATTTTCAGTCCCACTTCTTTTGTCTAGCCCTCACCTAAACCTGATATGAAATATTTTATCCAACCAACTTTGTTGAGTATGGGCCATCGATAGATCGTGCCGACGAGGCACGGTCTAGCTGTGGCTCATGCTTGACAAAATAAAATCTCGGATCGTGAAATGGAAAAAATATTTTAATCAGATGGTGAAGGTATGTCAATTTACTTTTGTTTTTTTATCGAATCTTTTTCTAAATTCCTTCACAATTAAACCAATTCTGGTATCTGAAAAACCCTCTCAAGTGACTTTTTAGTGCCATCTAATCGATACTAACTATCTTAAAAGGTAAAAATAGTACAATACTGATTTTATGAACTGAATTTGTTGACATTGACACAGCCTCGTAAATCAATTAGCATGTAACAAAGTAAATCACGTTACTAGAAAGCAAAAATTTGGTATTTAAATTCCGATACCCCGATATTTGTATGATATAAAAATTGAAAACTCACACAATAAATAAATATTGTGTTGTGGTATAAATTCCAGTCTGTCCGATTTTAAGCAATGAAAAGTTGTCAACGTTAACTATTTCTAACTATATTATATCACGCAAAAAATTTCCAACTGTTTCTCCGGTTTTATTGGATTTTTGGTGCCGGTAGCATTATCCTCTCACATCAGCAGCGCCTGACAAAACATATAACAGTCAGACCTTTAATTTGCATAAATCTAGTTTTTGAAACATCGAAACTTATTTAAGGAATCTAACTTTTTATCTAACAATCTAAAAATATTACTAGTAAATCGTGTTTTTGTTCCGAATAATTCAAACAGCGAAAATAGAAATTGATTTACCGTCAAATATCAAGGTTGTTCGACACGGAACTTTCATTAGCTTTAAGCCGCGGTTGAAAATGTGCAATGTTTCGATCGCTTTCGATCACTGTTTTAAAATATAATATGTAAATTAAGATCTACGCGTTAGCTTCTGATGAATTAATTTTTACTGTTCGGACTCTCATTCGGAAATTTTATTTTGTCAAGTATGTACCATTGATGGACGGCGTCTCATCGAGACGATCCATCAGTGATCCATGCATAACAAAAGATGATATGATTTTTTCAATATGATGCCATTTTATATATACGTTGATACCTTCATTTGTGATAGGACACAAATTTGAAGAAAGTTGAAAAAATCTAGAATAATTAATTAAAAGTTAAAGAATTTATTTTTTATTTTGGTAACGTTTCACGCTACTCCTCCGCGCGTTATGACGTCATAAGGTTTATGTTAAAAAGTTTTGTGGTGCCAATTTACCAAAACATATTGGTTTGGGACTTTAAAGTAAGGATACTATATAACTATATACTGTTCATATATAATTGAATATGTTTCAATACAATTTTTTCTTAGTTGTTCAAACAAGAAAAAATGAGAATAATTTTCTGCTAGCTGCTACCAGAATTCAGGGTTCTGTCGTGATATGTTAATTCTGATTTTATTTCTTAAACACCAGCAAATTATCGTTTTGTTGTTCACAATCTACAACGTTTTCATAGTAAAATATCAGCATTCTCTCAAATATCCTAGCTTTGAGCTATGCCCATTTGATAGAGAAATATATAAATGGAAATTATAACCAAATTCGCCGCTGCGACTTTTGTTGTCGGAAATATTTCAGATCTGATGCTGACGCCATGGTATCATTGATTTATTTACTTAGTCTGAGGATGTGAGCGCAAAAGGCGACGCAAATGCACAAAGTGAAATTCCAGGCGTCAACATAAGTTCTGCTGAATAATTTTACAATTTCATTTGAAAGCTTTCGGACGTGGTAAAATACGACAATAACAGTCAAAAAAATTTAATTATTGTTGACAACCCTATTCACTTTGTGCATTTGTGCTTTCGCAGATTGACACCGAGTAAGAAGAGGCAGAGTAGAGATACCAGGGATATACCATGTCACTATCGATTCAAGGCATCATCGGAGGCGTCTTAATGACGCCAAGCGTTGTGAAGGCATTTACTCTACGTTGTGTGGCATATTTAAGACAATCTGCGGCACCAGTACGGACCAGGTTTTCAAGTCCAAGATGGCAAAAACGGATAATTCAATTTATTGTTTGCCTGGCATTGCTTTTGGATAACATGTTATACATGGTTATCGTACCGATCATTGACGATTATTTCAGTGTAACGGAGTCGACTACTGCAGTTTCACAAGATGAAGTTAGACCAACGACTGTTGCTGAAGTTAGTGTCACGGAAAACTATAGTTTACTTCAATTAAACACTACATCCAATTTTGCTACAACAGAGGACTCGAAATTTCTGGGTAAATTGGAAGACAAACTCAAAAACCTACATCCAGTTAAAATTCAAGACAACAAAGATGCTTTGATGGGGTTATTGTTTGCTTCAAAGGCAATTATCCAATTAACCGTCAACCCGTTTACTGGAGCATTTATCGATCGAGTTGGGTACATCATGCCGTTGACGTTAGGTTTGATGGTAATGTTTTTTTCCACAGTTGTTTTTGCGATGGCGCAGTCATATGCGTGGCTATTTGTGGCTAGAAGTTTACAAGGTTTTGGTTCAGCACTCGCAGATACAGCATCATTTGGCCTAATCGCAGATCGCTTTCAAAACGAAGGTGAAAGATCAAAGGCTCTTGGAATAGCTTTGGCATTCATATCGTTTGGTAGTTTAGTGGCACCGCCATTTGGAGGAATATTGTATGAATTTGTTGGAAAACCAATGCCTTTTATCATCCTAGCTATCACGTGTCTTTTCGATGCATCGCTCTTATTGCTGGTTGAGGCTCCAACAGATGACGAAGAGCGAGCAAAGGAAGGCAATAAAGTTGTTGGAACACCAATCTATAAATTGCTCATGGATCCTTACATATTGGTAATTGCTGGGTCACTTAGCATCGCAAACTTCCCTCTTGCATTTCTGGAACCTACTATTGCTGAGTGGATGCAAGAAAACATGGATGCAGTTCCATGGCAAATTGGACTGATCTGGTTGCCGCCATTTTTACCTCATGTTCTTGGGGTGTATCTGACCGTGAAATTATCTGCCAAGTATTTTCGTTTTCAATGGTTTTATGGACTGATAGGTCTTATCACAATTGGGATTTCTACCATGATCGTACCAGTTTGCCGGACATACGGCGCACTCATTGTGCCGTTATCATTCATGTGCTTTGGAATAGCTCTCATTGACACGGCATTGCTACCAACTTTGGCGTTTCTGGTTGATGTACGTCATACAAGCATTTACGGGAGCGTGTACGCTATTGCTGATATTTCTTATTCAGTGGCCTACGCTCTAGGTCCTGTTTTAGCTGGCCAAGCCGTTCAAACACTTGGATATACAGAAATGAATGTTCTCATTGGAATGGCAAACGTTTGTTTTGCTCCAGTTTTGTTCACGCTGAGAAAAGTCTACGATTGGAATGTCGATCGAGGAGAGAGAGATATGTTACTATCAGAAGTTGGTGAATATCAAAGATTCAATAATAACGGACACGTTACTTCTGCTGTAGCAACAGACAAAAGTAGTTTGAAAACCCCAACTGAAGACGACATATCTGCTGAGGAAACCTCAAATTTCAACACCACACAAAACGGCAAGACACTTGATGCCGATGTACACAGGACTCCCATTTCTAATGGGAAATCAAATCTTCATTTAGCATTCGACAATCAAACAACGAATCCTCAGAGATCGCAAACGACTCAAGAAGTAGTCAGAACAGACATCAACCCACGCCCTAGACCGCGACCACGCCGACTATCTAAGGAAGCTAGATTAAAATCTGTAGATTATGATAATATTGAAAATGAAATTGTTAATTTTAATAACACTTATGACGGGGAATGAATAGATATTCTTTTTAGATTGTCAATTCTAGCCTGAATTTTTTTCAAATATTTTTCGAATAGGGAATCGCATTTTGAATACTGAATATCCATCTAATTCTATCAAAACTTCGTGTTTAAGTTGAATGAAAGTATACCAGTCCGGATTTCATCGAGTAAACATGTTTTGTTAAGTATGGGTCACTGATAGATCGCGCCGCCGAGGCGCGGTCAATCTGTGGCGCATGCTCGTCAAAATAAAATTTCTGATATGACGTTTTGTAAATTAGGTTAGCAACCACGTGTTTGCTATTGGTGGATTGTGACGTCACAAAGTTCCATACAGATGCAAAAATAATGGAAAACCTTCTGTCCCACTGTAAAATAACAAAATATTTGTGGATTTAAAATGACTCGCCCGCTAAAATTGCAGGAAAAAATTTTGTTTATTTCAATTTCAACATTTTGCTTTCATAGGCTGATATAGAATGTATATCCCTGTCTTGTATTTCCATGGTTGGACCTGCTGCACATAATTTTATGTTTAAAAATGTATAGAGAGATTCAAAATCTTGCTTCACACTTACACAAATTTGTTTCTGTGACGTTTCGTCTTACCAAAGTCAGACTTCCTCGGACAAGCATTTAAAAAAACGTGACGAAAAGAGATTTACATGCAATATAAAGAGAGAAAGTAGACAATAGATTGGTTCAAGTATGGCCATTAAACATTCATACATACTATACTTTATATAATGGATTGTTCAATTTGAGGATTTCTCTTTTTATTTTCTATGTAAATGTTTTTCGTCACATTTTTTAAAATGCTTATATAAAGAAGTCCGACTTTGGTACGAGAGAAATAAATTTTTGTAAGTGTGAAGCAAGACTAGTCATACTCTTGCTGCTATATCCTCGCGTTTAACGCATACAGATCCGCAAACACGAAGGCACAGAGAAAGGATAAATATATAGTCAACGTATCTCAGATCATTGAAAAATGTTTGATACATATTTAATTTGAGTTTAACGTCGACTAACCTTTAGTTTATTTGTAAACAAAACAATGGAACACTGAGATTGTGTCCTCATAAATAATAGACGGATTTGTTTTTTCAACTTCTGAAGTTTATCAAACACAAATATTAAACAGAATTTTTTTCTACCTAACTACAACCAAAATTTCATTTGGCTCGATCACATATTTCGTTCAAATTTATGCCGTGTAGTTACTTTCAAATTGGTGGTTCCTACGATCTTCATTTTTCACCGTTTTAATACGGACTTCTTCATATTCATCAAAAGATGGTTTTTCATTCAAAACTTGCAGTTCTTTGCCGAATGGGTCAAAAATCCCTCTTGGGTTTTGGGTACGGTTTTTCAAGAGCATGACAGGATTTACACAGTTTGCAATTAGCTGTTCCAATCAAGATAAACTTCCTAACAAAGATCACGTTAGGACTGTTATTACACATTGTAACAAAATCTTAAACGGAGACTTAAATATATTCCTATTCTTCACATTTTATATTAATGTTGCATAATCAATATTCATTATTGTTCATCTTTTATATTCAAATAACCCATATCGAACAAGCAATTAAATTAACTACAACAGAATTATGCTTGGGGCTTTTTGATTCCTTGTCAGTTATTTTAGAGAAAGTTGTATGAGATTATACCAGGCAGGGTAATTACAAATTGGAAGAAAGTGAAAAGTGTAGAAAATAAAAAGGAAATCAGTATTTTAGTGAAGCACGAGTCGGGACCATCCATTTGTGACTCAAACATTTGTGACGAAATCCTCTTTGAGTGAAAAAAATTGAATTAAAAAACGGTGACCTGAATAACATACAAAAAATAACAAAAGCAAGCGAAAAGAAATGAATCTAATTATAAAAAGTGAAAGTGGAACGGAAATATATTTCAACTTCGTATAAACACGAGAAATACACGTTTCTACAAGAAAAAAACACGCCAAAATTAACTTTTTATCAATTCAATTTCCTACCGTATCGCCTACCTACACTATAAAAAAAACAGTAAATTTAGTGTTCATTTGAAATAATTGTATATTCTCAAAGTTTAAAAACGCGGTTAATGAGATTTATGCCAAGTATGGGTTGTTGATGGACCGCACCTCGGTGGTACATTCCATAAACGACAGATATTTAGCCAAAAATGTCGATTTTATGATTTTATTCCAATATGACCAACTGAATATACCATCCAAGACCGGTGATTTTACTGTCCTCTTGTTACAATGCACACCCTTCAATAGACTTGTCAGGCCCATGACGAATTTGATAACCACGGACTGCCAATCAGCGACTCGGAAGGGCGATCGGTACGTGTCAGACAAGACCAAAAACTAATTCAAAATTCAATTCCTCAAGGACCAATCTAGTCGACGTTAAAATAAATCACGGGCGACGCACGATGCCGTCATAAAATATTAATTGGGAAAAACTTTCCGAGCCAAGCGACGGCAGAAGCGCGCCAAAATTCGATCCATCTAGGCGTTTTTCTAACGATTGTCAAATCCTTATGGAATCCCGATTCGAGATAAAGAAAATCAATTATGGTTTGTTAGGAATGGGTTACTGATCGGTCGCACTGTCGAGGTGGGATCTAACTCTGATCATGCTGAAAAATAAATATTTCCGAGAAATTGTCACATTTACTAGTTACCTTTGGCAAACAATGATTTCGAATGGAAAGATGACTCATTTTGAGGTGAAATTACGTCAAGACGATAATATTCAATCCGTTCGCGAAATATGCCGTACAAACGAGGGATCGAGGAATATATCTTTAAAAAGAATTTTTTTCCAACCACCAACATTTTGAATGTACTTTCTTCCTAACCTTGTGCAAACTTGTAAAAATTACATAGGATAAAAAGGTATAAATTATTGGACGTAAAAGTAATGTGAACAGGTAATAATCGCAAGTTAATAATTTGGATGATATTTTCGATATTGCTAAAAGCAAACCGCCACACTATTTTGTTATAGAAAGCATGGATCGCCCAACATCGCACTCCGAGGACCCTTTATTTCATTATAAAATCTGGCCGTGACGAGAACTGCAACAGAAAACAGTTTCAGCGATTATGAAACTTCAAATAATTTCACATGCTTCCGGGCAATCGTGAAAAAATGGATTTCAGTTGAAATAAAACAATTAGGTCTCTTTTTGTTTTTTCTTCAATCACCAGTAGCACAAAGTCGAAGTTGAATTTCGCAGCAAACTGCATATCAATATAGGCTTAATTAATGATTAGAATCGATCTCAAATCGTTGTATTCTTACGTATTGCGTCCCCAAAAATATATTCGTTCAATTTGAGAGAGTTCTTGAAAATCAATAAGAAACGATCCCGACCCCGACAACATTGAATTAGGATCGACTTTACTTATTCCGAGAAAATTAGAAGATTTCACAATACTGGAATTAAGCGAATCTTGTGTAGTTGACCTAACCGAAAACTGTTTTTTTTATGAGCAAAATGTGACTTGCGTAACTTTTCTAACAAATTTTCGGTATCAGAAGACTTTTCGAAGGTGGTATGTCAAATCAACTTGAATCAAAGTCGAAAAATTAATAAACACATCTGAAATCTTATATTGGTCTCTGATGTGACATAATAATTGATATCAAGACAAGACCCAAACATTTTGAGAAAAAAAAACGATTCGATCGCTTCGAATAATTTTATTCCTTACACTCTGACTAAAGTGCAGTCAATTTATTTTACATTTACAGTGATTGTATACTTAAAAGTTTGAAACTGCGCGATTGGAAAGATTAACGACAAGTATGGACTGTTGATAGACTGCGCATCGGCGGTGCATTCCATCAATAGTCCATAAGTTGTCAAAAACTTCGTTTGATTTCAATATCATAAGGTAAATTAACTACCAAGAATTTTACTGCATTTTTGTTATAGTGTAATTGGGAGCTAGAAAAAAGTAAGATTTCGTGAAAATTCACCTAGGTTCGACAACAACAAACCTCAAATCTTTATCGTTCTCTAGCACTTGGTGATTTAGAAATAAGGAAAAGAAATGCATTTGTCGATTCCAATCTTCAGATTTATTTAATATTTTATCTTGTGGCAAAGTAAGGGTTTAACGCATTTCCTAAAAATAAGCAAGAACTAGTAATTGATTTAGAGCAACTAATCAGAATTCAGAAAATTTATGTCAAAACATGTTTTGTTAAGCCAACTGTGACTCATGTTTGACAAAATAAAATTTGTGATTGGGAAAATAGATCAACGTACGAAGTTCTTCATTTAGACGGCATTTTGCATGACCGGCTCACTTATTCTGTGACTCACATAAACGTCAAGACCCATTTTGTAAGTCAATTTCAAACGAAAACTGATACACATACATGAAAGACGGGCAGTGAAGAGATTCGCGTAAATCGTATTCACATGCCTACAAAGCCTAGAAGCTCTATCCGTTAGCTTGCGTAGTACCGTTCAGATACGTTAAAAAACGCAAAGGTATGCATGCGCGCCTTTGCGCTAGCGTAAAACGCACGATTAGCATAAAACGAACATAGGCAAACGTAACCTATGCAAACGTGGAAATTAAAAATAAGCGTGAAGATTGTTCCGCGAAATACAAACATAAAATGTAAAATATTTCACGTAAAAATCTTATGATTACGAAGGTTTTTTTTATAAAACTAACGACATTCGAACTGTTATTTTCTGCTTGAGGGAAGTTTGGGACAAACAATTAGAAATACTTGATTCAATAATTCATTGATTTTGAATGAAAATCAAATTGAATATATTCGATTTGTTCAATTCTAGTCCTCATCGGTCAACGATGTGAGAAAAAATTTCTTGCCGCAAAATGTTGATCAAAAATATAATCAGGTTGCTTTTAACCATTTATTTCGGATCTTTGAAAGAACTTTTTGAATATTGTCCGATCCTGAATGCCAGATGACAAACGGGAAATGAGAAATATCATTAGGCCGTGATATTAATTCAATTATCAAGTTCAGCCATGTCAAAAAAGAATGAAATTTTGATTAAATTTTTTTTACTAATTTTATGGAAGAAGAGGATGATACATTTTTTGAAATATTGTTCCTATTAGTTTGTAGAGTTTGAGGCATTGATGGAGCGCGCCTCCGTGGCGCAAACTGGACAAAATAAAATTTCTATTAGGGGAATTTGTTTTATTGTTATAATCATAGTTTTTTTAGCTATTTCAACTTTAAATACACAATTTTTTGAATCAAATGTTGTCATAAAGAAACAGCAATGCGGATTTCAAAAACAAGCTAAAAATACGTTATAATATAAACAATTTATATCCGTCGGGAGTCAAAATCTGGAAATCAATGCGATACACAATGTTTCACAGAAATGTGGACAGAAAAGTTTTAAAATATTTAATAATCCGTTTCGGATGACGAATAAAAAGTTATATAAGTCCAAAACTTATGGCCACAAGTATGACGGAAATCCGAACGTATTTGAAGAACGATTCATTTAAACATGTAGACAAAACTGATATGAATTGGCGTCGTTTTTAAAACATAACTTCTTTCTATGAAATCAGTTTGTGAGTTTGGATGTAACGTTAAGTGTCCAAGGAACGGGGTATCTTTGAGGTGTTTGCATGTGACGTCATAAATATCTATATGACAAAAGTCTGCTGGCAAAAAGTAAAATTGCTGCACCGGTAGGCTGTAACTTTAACGTTTTCATATGTCCATCAGCCATGCTTGGTTATGGTATCTGTTATTTTGTATTTATTCACGACAGTAAAAGATCCATTCTGTTTACGCAATGACCACAAGAGGCGCTTGTGTTTAATTACACACATGTGGAATGGCATCCCATGGAATTACACCTGTGTGATTGCACCTAGGGGGGGTTGGCTTGATGAAATTGCATCCAGTAGGATTGCACCCAATTGGATTGCACACAAGGAGATATGCACCCAATAGAATTGCATCAAGTAGAATGGCACCCTATGAAATTGATGTGGCCAGTTGAAAATACCCAGATTAAATGCACCAGATTAGTGGAATTGTGGATTTGGAGTCAGTGGATTTGCACCCATTAAAATTGCATCAAACGGGATTATACCCAGTGACATTGCACCCTGCGATTTCACTGGATGCAATTTAATGGGGTGCTATTCCCCTGGACCTTTTTGTCCTTCCGGGTTTATTGTTTATAAGCAGATTATGACCTGGTGCTAGTCAGAAAAATTCATAACACGTTTTGTTATGTATTGTTACCTGATGGAACATACCACCAAGGTATGTATACTTGGTCAGACAAACTTTCGAGTTGTCATTGCTCGAGCCCAGACCAGACGAGATATTTTAGCCTGGAAGAATATTGTGAAACTGTCTGTCGCTATGTTGTTTTCTGGAATTTATAGCTCTGCATGTCAAGTACCTTACCAATAGACGTATTTTTACGATTCTTAAGTCCCGACTTTTGTAACTTAGAGCGTTGCAGTTGTCCAGTATCTTGCTAGAAAGACACAGGAAGCTTATACGTAAACTCATTATTTATAAAAATTAAAAAGTAATATACATACATATACACATCACGAACAAATTTGGCCAGAAATGAAACGAAAACTATATATTTTGACGTTATAAATGATCAGGATTTTTGAGATTTATATTTTTAATATAAATCTGTCCAAGCAGCACCAGAATAGAATATAACTAACCAGTGAAGACTGGCAAGAGGTACATAGAATAAATGCCAACAATTACAATTTGGGCGCCAAAAATTAAATAATTGATTGAACTGAAGTCTATAGTACAGTTCAGGGAGTGCTATCTGACCTGGAGAATGGAACCACATACCCTTTCTATGCTTATTTTTAATTGCTTCTTACGACACGAAGGAAAATATTACTTCCATTTTGAGTCCGAACCTACAAGTAGGGCTGGGCAACACCGAATCATTTGGAGTTCGAATTGGATTCGGATAACTTTTTCGAATCGGATCGAATTGCTAGTTGCTTATAATTAAAAATGTCCTATTTTTTATGATTAAAATTCGCCCCGTTATTAAAGTATTGAAATAGATAGCTCGTATTATTCCGGTGAAATTTGAAAGTCTCACTTCATTTTGCAAGTTTTTGTTTTTACCCAGTCAGCAAAATTTTATAGAAAAGTCTTTTGCTAAGCATGGGGCACAAATGGATAGCGCCATTGAGGCGCGGGCCATCTGTGGGTTATGTTTAGTAAAATAAAATTTCTGGTTAACGTATGACCGATTCTAGAATGATTCGAATAATTTGTGTTTCTAATCGATTTGATTCACCGAGTTAAATTTGCTAGTCCTACACACGTCCAACATACTTCCAATTTAAAAAGTACCAATTACTTTTTCGCAAAGCAAGTTACACAGAGTCTCGTCTTGCGTTGAATTTGCAATCATTGAGATCTGAACCCTTGTAATCACCATGTTTTGATAAATTTTTGTTCTCCAGTTTCAGTTAAAGGAAGGGGAATCACGATGCCGATAGTAAACGACAAAAAGAAAGAAATACCCAACTTTACAAGAAGTATAAGCAGTAGACGGTTATCAATGTCCTACCAGGTGAGATGTTGTGGGTTCGAATCTACTACAGAAGTGAAATCTTGCATAGGATATTTTTACAACTATGTACAGAATATTTGAGATTGAGTTTTTTTTTATTGAATTGAAATTCACACTTTTAGCAGCGCCTAAAAGGAAACAACTACCAAGCATTTTATAGCAAAGAGCTCCTAAAAGATGTAGTACCACCAACCACACTCTAAACGGAAAACATCCCAAGTGGAACTGAACCGCCATGGGAAAATTCAGTGAGTGATATCTGCCCTGGGCGATAATAAAACCATTCACCATTTCTTTGTATTCTTTTGGTCGCTCCTTATGACACGTAGAAAATACGTTAGGGCTATTCTAAAGCCTGTACCTACAGGAGAGGAATAAGTTAATGTCCGTAATAATCGTGTTGCCTTCTTGCGATAATTCATTCACATTCCATTCTTTGACGTTGACGATGTTTACACTACAATTGTGTTTTTAAGGAAATATATGTTTAAAATATTTTGGTTGAAAACAAATTTAAAATTCAACCACCACGCAAGTTTTCAATGTTCGGTAATAAATTAGATTATTAAAATTAGATATCGTTATTTGTGCTCATAATTTTAATGGCTATCAATAAGAGCCAATTCAGCTGATGCTGACATCACAAGTGTTTGATTCTATTTAACTATTCTACTTTTTGGTTATATTATGCTTTCCAGCCCAGACTCTATATTTGTTTGTGTTCAAATAATATCGTAATATAAGATACAACATGCTCATCCCCAGGTACAAATATTTATATTCTAACCATTTGAAAAAAAAAATATTGTTCATGCCAATAAACAATAGTTAGTCATTCATTCTCTTTCCTCAAAGACGCAATTGCCACGACTACCAGTGCCGGATTTGACAGAAACATTGGAAAGGTATTTACTTTGCGTTAAACCTCTTGTCCCCGAAATTCAATTTGAAAAGACGAAGCAAATCGTTGAAGATTTTGGAGCAGATGGAGGAATCGGACAAATTCTTCAAAACCATCTGCACAAAAGAGCAAAAAATGTAGTGAACTGGGTATGTTTCATTTCATTGATGAGCAGATACGTCGATTTTGGATTTCATCGTTATTTTGGTATATATTGCTTTGTGCAAATTCGATAAAAAATTTGCCTATTTTTTCGTAAGATTATCACTGTGACAAAAAGGCAGTAAAATCTCGGCTATTTGACTGTAAATTACCTTTGCTTAAATAAAATAAAAATACAAAATCGACTATTTTGGTAAATTAGGGGCCGCTGTTCTGTATACCTAATCATTCTATGTTAATTTGGCCTTGTTCTCATTTCATTAACACTTAAAAAAGATATGAAAGTTTTATTACTCGACTTATCACGGCATTAACTCCTCATATATTTTTTTATTCTTCCAGTCTTATGATTGGTGGCTTGAAGACATGTATCTCAACAACAGAGCGCCTCTACCGGTGAACTCTAACCCTGGGATGTTACTTCCAAAACAAAACTTCGAAACAGAAAGCGAGCGCCTCAGGTATTTGGACACACACATGGGTTTTAGTTGTCAAGCCCCAGTTTACTTACTTGTATGAAGTCATTAGACGCGATTCACATGAAAGATTGGTATAGACTACCTATCCACCAAAGCCTAACGTGTGTCGAACCGCCTTCAGCACATATTATACAAGATATGCAGTAAACTTGAAATTATGCATGTATATATATGCGCCAATAATCACGTGATCGCGAAATGCTTATTGCTTAGGCTAAAATACGCTAATTTTGATATTTAGCGTCAAACACACAAAACGAAGTACTAACTATAAATCATATGTTTTGCCTATATTGAGCATTTGTACGAAACTAAGTACGAAACTGACTCGAATTTTCGAAAACCAGTAAACGCTATTAACATGAATAACCAAGCAAACAACGACCACTTGTGACTCGATTGCTAAGAGTGGGAAATAACCTGTATCGAAATGAGAACACAATTTAAGATCTTTGCTGGTATTTTTTGAATCTCTGATGATGACACCATTCAAAATCAATTAAATGAACGAAATCCGGTAAAAGTACCAACACATATTCGATGTCCATCTCTGCACACGCAATTAATTGTTATTAAACCATGTAGCACATCACATATTATTTCTTCAATTTTTTCCATGAATTTTGAAACAGGTTCGCAGGAAAACTGATCGCGGGTATTATGGACTACAAGGAGATATTGGATGCGTAAGTGCTCGTATTGATTTTTGACTCAATTTACATCCATCACTTAACCATGGTATCTTATGCAAATAGCCGATTTGGGAAAACTAATGTAGCTTTTTAGGGTATTGGAGATATCCACTATTTCAAGATTTCAAAGGTTCTGATTACAACAATCTTATCGATTCTGACTCAGTCTTCGACTGAAATTTAAAGTATAAAATGACAAAATTAGATTTTTGAACACGACATTCATTGAATGCAAAGTGTCATGCCTAGTAAGAATTTTTAATCAAATTTTGTTAAGCGTGGGTCAATGTTGGACCACGTGTGATTTATGCTTAATATTCACAAAATTTTTAATCAAGGGCTATTCATGTCTGTCTCCTTCATGTTATTTATCAGCCAAAGCTGAGATTATGAAAAGCAACCACAATCTATTCAAATTGTCAGTATTTAGCTAAATGTTCTCAATTCATTGCGCTTCCAAAGCTTTGATGCATTTCCAATGGGTTATGATGACTGCACTACGTTAAATGAGAGGGGCTTTAAAGAAACTCATTAATAACAACCTTTTTCTTTTTGTATTTCCATCTTTTAGAAGTTGATCATTCTGGTCAAGTGCTACTAGTACCTGTACTAGCGGCCACTCATAGACCGACAGGGTTAGGGTTGTTGTCCATACCTACGCAAGGTATTACACCTTGGTTTGAGTGGTGGACATAGATTAATGAGTTTGAATCGTCAGGACTCGAAACCAAGATCTTCTGATACGCAAATTGCTATAAGTGAAATAGAAAATGAGTGCAGCTTAAGCGAAAAATACCCATCACATAACTATACTGATATAGTGTAAAATATATCGAGTGGTATCTTTATTCTTTACTGGAATTTATTCTGAGCAAGGCTAGAAGCAGTACCTAGAGGGAACCGAATATCAAAGAGCTACTAAAAGATTTAGTACCAGCAACTGCACTTTAAACAGAAAACATCCCTAACAGAACTGTACCGACATGGTAACGTGCAGTGGGTGATATCTTCCCAGGGCGATGATAGAAACATCTACCACTTCTTTGCTTCCTTTTAGTCGCCTCTTGCAATACGCAGGAAATACGTTAGGACTATTCTAAAGCCCGTGTCTAAGGGTTACTATCTACCCTGGTCAATGGTAAAATTCCTCTACTGCTCAAATATTATTTTTTCTAATTCTGCATTAAACCAGCAGAACACACAGTGGTAATAGTGCAAATAACTCAAGTGAAGCCAAGTCAAAATAGAATTAACCACACTTTGAAAGATTTGAAATCTTTCAGAGCACAAGTTACTGATTGATCGCGTCGGCGCGTTCGATTTATGGTCTGTGTTCGATAAAACAAAACTTCTCTTTTAGTTATGTAGAACACGGAAAACCCAAGTCTTAAACTTCAAACCTCAATATCAATGCATATCATTTCATTTCTCAGGAAAGCTCTTCCAGTTGACATAGCCCACGGACAACTTGCGGGCCAGCCACTGTGCATGAAGCAGTATTACAGATTATTATCATCAAGTCGAATACCTGGTAAACCAAGTGATAATTTAGAACAAGTACCATCCACCAACAAAAATCAATCAGACCATATTGTGATCGCATATAATAACAAGGTGACTTATTGTATTTTAAGGGGCATTTTTAAGAATGGTTAAAATGATGTGGGGATAATTATGGGCGAAGGAACCTCTGGTTACGGCTTCACTAGTTGATTGGAGAACAACCGCATCGAAGCCGTGGAACCTCATACGAGATTTGAGACTTTCATCGTTCCTGTTCGAATCAGTGATTCATTGTAAACAGCATTTTTTCTCATTTCAGATATTACAAAATATTGACTCCCCTGTGAAAATCGAAAAATTTATAGTTTATTGTGAATTTTCAATTCACACTCCATGTCTAAGAGAAACAATTTCCTCTTTTAACGTCAAAATAAAGTCGATTTTGGTCAAATTTTCTCGTTAAAAACATTTAGTTCATTTAGCACGTTTTTGTTTCTATGAACGATTCACTTTTATTTCGAATAAACTGTGTTTCGAATTGAATTAAATTGTCCAGGCCTAATTACAATTGAGCCCAAAATGGCCTGATTTCGCTGTTTTTTCTCCGACCTCGATACGTATTTTGAGAACATTATTTCTTTATAATTTTAATGCGAATAATTTGTATGTGTATCATGGATAAAACTTCAAATTATCGTGCAAACACCCGCTTGGCTACTAATTGAGGTTATCCAGATACATTCGATTCATTCACGTATTGTCTATGACAAAGTACTATTTTTGCTTGAAAGATCTTAATAAAGAAAATGATTGAAAAATAACTGCAAATAACATCTTGTTCGTGAACTAAAAGTTCATGAAAACTGATTTCAAGTATTCCTGTTACATGTTCATTAATAGTTTTACGTACTTCACGTCACAACAACCGAAGGAAAAAGAATATCGGAAGCAAACGTTGTCAAACAACTCCAAAAGATAGTGAATGGAGTCGCAAATGACGAAGCAGATAAGCCGGTCGGAGTATTAACATCAATGGGAAGATCGGAGTGGGCAGAAGCTCGAAGTATACTTTTGCAAAGTATGTATATTTAGCATGCATTGTATAATACTTCTTTCTTTTGCAAAAATGGTGATTGTGATATGAACTATCCCATCGCAATGCATTTATCTATTATTGATATTTTGAAATAGTTATATGCTTGCCATGCCTATAGTTTATGTCATTTTTGGTGGGGAAACAAATTTTCATTTTTCGATGGCCGATGGTTTGTCATGAAATATTTTTCCTTCAGTCACTTTTTTGTTTCAATATTTTCCACATTATTTTCAGAAGTAAATTTTTCAAATAGAAAATCCTATCTTTAATAGAAAACACGTGTTAAATTCAACTCTTATACAATGACATCACGCTGCTATTACAAAAGTCGAGAAAATTAAACGTAAAATTTATTTAAAATGACCTGCCGACTCTCACGAACTTTGAGCGAAGGAACTTTAAATTTAATAAAACCAAAACCGTGCTAATTTGTTCAGATCCCGTCAATCGAAAATCCATAGAATCGATCGAACAAAGTATTGCGGTTGTATGTTTGGATAACTCACTAAAGGTTGAAGCAAATGACGTAAATCTTGGTCACCAAATGCTCCATGGAATGGGAAACTCGTGTAACAGGTATAAAGTATTTCCATACATACTATTTTTTTTAATTCAAGCCTACATGTTTTTTAAGCTTGAGTCACGGATGGATAGCGCCGCAATGCTCGAAGCTCTTACAATGTAAAGCCAGTAATTTGGTTGTGCCGCACAGCATTCGAATAAATTGCCTGAATCAATTTTTATTTTTATGAAATTTTAAAGTGTATGGGTCATTGTAATTACGGATTTCAAAAAGTGCCACCTGGCGAGACACCAGGCACTACATTTTGCAAGAAAAGTCAACAATATAATATTCTTATACAAACATGCCTCGTTAGTTATGCTACATCTTATTGGCGCGATCCATCTATGACTCACGTTTAACAAAACTAAAATGTCTGGGCAGAAGGCATCGGAAACAGCACGAAAAAACGATTATGGTCCTAGAATCGTCCAAACGCCGCGTGTTGTATAGAAGTCAGTGGTGAATTGTTTTATCACGTATTCACATTTTGCTGTTCATTTTGTTACTAAATTAAGAAAATTTCTGTGCCACGGGTAGGACTGGGCAATTCGAAGCACAATATATTAGAATCAATCATGAATCGTTCATAGGAACGAAAACTTGCTAAAAAACTAGAATTTTCATTTTTAACGACAAAATGCTATCAATTTTGGTCAAATTTGACCACGGGACAGTTAAGAATGCATTACTATATTGATCCATAATTTATTAAAATTGCAATCGGCTCATTGGGCAAAAAATTCAACAAAGACACTTCTATGTTCGACTGGAACAATATTGCTTCATATAAACATAAAAATTCATCAAACATAATTTATTTATATTTATTTCGTAAATTGCATCAGTTAAAGTGCTACGGAGTACCTCGTAAGAATACAAAATTGAATATGAACTTTCCAATAAATCATAAAATTGATACATATCTTATGTATTATAATATATAATATCTCTATATTCTTGTAACAGATGGTTCGATAAAACTATTCAATTCATTATTGGGTCGGACGGAGCAACGGGGCTAGTTTATGAGCATTCAGCATCGGAAGGAATCGCTGTTATCAGTTTAGTTGAGCATATTTTGAATCACATGTAAGTATTAAATGTGCATATTAGACTAATTAAAACGAGGATTCATAGGCCTGAGCAGGGGGGGGGGGGGGCACAAATTTTTTTTGCGGTGTTCATCAAATGTAATATCCAAATCGAAAAATTATGTTAAAGCATATTTTGCTAAGTATGTGTCACTGCTGGATCGCATCGTGGGGCGCGGTTCATCTGTGGCGCGTGCTTGGCAAATTGAAATTTTTGAACATGATATGACGTAATAATATAAGCAGGGGTGAGGATTTTGTGCACGAAACATATATTTATCAAGAGTGGCGACACAAGGTATCAAGTATAACCAAACGACAATTGCTTGACGAAGGCGCATGGAAAATGTTTTGATAAAGATAAATTCCACAAAAATAGCTAGAAAAATATTTGCGCGCCGCAGGGTCGCAAAAATACTTGATTTCAATATATTCTTGTCCAAAAAGCTCAATGGAATATGTACGGATGCTGCATTTTCTACTAACTCTTGACTATAAAGTGACCGGTAGTTTCTAGAAGGCACTGACTGGTTCTGGCCCTACATACAGCAAATTTTCAATGAGAAAATAATTATGATAGAGTTGATGATAGAAATAGGCTGCACGAACGCATGATATCCCTCAAATTTTCACTGTGAAATTGGCCTTGTTTCATGATTTATCTGCAAAATAAACAATACTGAATCATGAGAATGAAGTTTATTCGACTATAAAATAATCATTACGGCCTACGGAATAATTATTCAGCAATTATTCAACGCTATAGGGTTTCTTTTTGTTCATTTATTTGAACACAATACATGCTGATTTATTACATTTTGTGATTTCTGATAGAATTTCACAAAAGCCTACAGCATTATTTATATTGTGGGATCGATGCTTAAAATATATACTATGTTATGATCTATTTAAAAAGCTTTAGCGATTTGGTTCTCCAGTAAGAAAAAGTTTGCCAAAACGATTTTTGTTAAGTACGAATCAGAGATGGATCGCGTCGATGAGACGCGGACCATCTGTGGCCCATATTTGACAAAATGAAATTTTTGATTGAATTATGCACCGGAAAGTCAAATTCGTTTATTTTATATCATGTCTTATTATTTCATGTCGCGTTCGCGCAGAAACATGTTTATAATTCATATAAACTTCTGATCTTAGCTTTGTGAATTACGGGAAATTATTGATTTGAAGATTTTTCTGTAACATTGCTTGTGATAATGCTCTGTAATATGCACTGATGTTTCGTATTTTCTGAAGAGTTGACAATTCTACTAAATAACTGAATCTTCATGATCATTTTGTTTTGTTTACAGAGCAGAATCAAAGATAGAAATAGAAGAACCAGATGTATATGTTAGTGTGATATCTCCTGAATGTTTACATTGGGAAGTTGAAAGTCCAAAAGTGAAAAGGTACCAAAACATTGACGATTGCTTCATGGTGATGTAAAATGAGATATTATGTTTAATGTGTTTTTAACACTTCTTAGGGTAAATTTGATTTAGTAAAAACTTTATTGAATTTGTAAACGTTTCAGTTCAATTCATATAGGTAGCATAAACGATTATGAATATTTCTTATGATTATTTTAAATTTTTATTCACTTCATTTTCAGATACATTGACTTAGCACGGACGGCTTTGGTAAAAATGGCAAACAATTTAGATCTGAAGATTCTTCGGTTTTCTGAATATGGGAAAGAATTTATTAAGCGACAAAATATAAGTCCTGATGCTTATATTCAAGTGGCTCTACAACTAACATTTTACAAGTAAAATATATTTTACTTTATTTTTATTTACTTTGTTGTATAGGTTACTTTTAAACACCGTATATGTCATTTAGTGAAGTAATTAACGGAAACAAAAATACCACAAATAAGGAATGCAATCCTACGCTTATTTTCATTAAAATCGTTATTACAATATAGGTATATGCTGCAGAATGGTCCTAAAGCTACCTCCCAGTCAAGACTTTAATCACTGCTCTTTATCACGGCGGTTCAGTTCCATATGGGACGTTTTCTACTAAGAGTGCAGTTGCTGACACTACATCTCGTAGTAGATCTTTAAGTGGCTCATTCTAGGTGTTGACTTCGACTTTTTAATAATTAAAAAAGGAAAGAAAACTGGCGCTGATATTTTAATTATGCCATTTTAACGTTTATTATTATATATTACTAGATAGAACAAAATTACACGATTTTTCTATTATTGCGTTTATCTTTAAGATTATACGGGCATTTGGTCTCCACATATGAAAGTGCATCAACAAGAAGATTCAGAGAAGGTCGAGTAGACAACATTCGTGCGGCAACTGTTCAAGCACTTGATTTTGCCAAAAGTGTTACCATTCCAGATGAAAATGGAAAAACTACTTTGGTAAGAAAATAGCCGTCTCGCGTCCAGTTCTAGTTCAGTCATCATTATCTTGCGTTGTTGGCCGTGGACACGTCACATACGCGTCATCTGTTTTCCTCGCCCCCACTTCATTACGGTTCTTCAGTATTGAGTTTTCCTATTACGTCAATTGACAATTAAAATAATTTTGATTTGCCAAATCACCTGTTTCTTCACACTGTTTATCAACATTTTCATCTTAGAATGCAAAGAACATGATGTTGCTCCGTAAAGCGATCAAAGCACAAACAGATTTCACAATTGCTGCCATCACAGGACATGCTATCGATTGCCATCTTGTCGGCCTAAAGGAGGTTTGTGATCAAAATAATTATTATAACGCACTCACTTTTTGGGTTGGAATGTAACGATCTTATTTTAAAAATGTCCTTGTAAAAATATAATATTGACATATTAAACATCAAATTTGTTGCTATCCACCCAGTAGGCACGGTTCATCAGTGTATCATGTTTAACAAAACCTTATTTGTTTCTGGCTCGGTAAGCAGAACTCAACAAAACACTGTTATAAGATAATAGGCTACTTGAATGAGTATAAACTGGTAGTATAATCTCGAATACCTATTCCACGTTATATATTTTTTAAATAATCTTTTCATCATTTCACTGAACAATTTATCAAGTTGATGATAAAATTTTCATTGTTTTTTATATAATTTTTTATATGATTTATATAATTTTTACCCAGGCAGCAAAAGAACTAAAATTACCAATACCGGATCTATTCGCTGATCCATCTTACGACATTTGCAACTATTTTACACTGTCAACAAGTCAGGTAAGGGTTTCACACTTTCATGCTATCTATCATAAATAATTCCTACTCAAGTATGTGATACTTTTTGAAAGAGTGACGATATCAGAAAAATATTCTTCATAGATAGCAACGGAACAGTACAAAGAATATACACATAGTTATTTTGTGAATATAAATTAGATTAATAATAGAATTAAAATGTGATTTGACGTGTGCTTCAAAAATACTTATTAATGGCATCTGAAACAACAAGCATATAAACAGAATAAATGCAGAAGGAAAGAGGTTTTGCCATGGTTTAGCTAGCTGGTGATGCAGTCAGTTTACAACTGTATGAAATATTTTTATCTCATAGCATAGTTGCTGATTTTTATTTCTCTTAGCCTCATTGTATCAGTGTTTGTAGTAAGTTGAATCTTTCAATATTATGCTGCCTTTCACATAATTCTATGAATAATTGCTAATTTATGCATTAACGTTTCTCCATGTTGGCCGATCTTGCGAACGCTCGGGTTGTGTATGTCATTTTGGAAGACAAAGCCAAATTTCTAGCAATTAACAAAATATAATTCAAAGTTAAATCCGAAATCAATCATGAAATTAATATTTTTTTTATATTGTGCACCCAGGTTCCAACAAGTACAGATTCTTTCATGTGTTACGGTGCCGTAGTGGAAGATGGATATGGAGTCTCCTATAATCCCCACGCAGACAGAATCGTTTTCTGTGTTTCTTCGTTTCGAAGTTGTCCTAGTACATCCTCGGATAGTTTTGCAAATGCTATTACTGAAAGTTTCAGAATTATGAGAGAATTATGCAGACAGTGGAACAGAAGGAGATCTTCAAGTTTGGGTAATATATTCAAAATATTGAATTGAATTCAGTTTAGGACTTTTTGCATAAGCTCAATAAGGACCGCGCCTTGTCTTTTTTCTGATAAGACATATTTTTAATAGAGAATTTGAGCTAATTATGGGTAATTTCATTTTTATAAAACCTATAGCCTATTTATTTATTTGCAAAAACAAGATCTTTTAAGAAAAAGTTTCTGCGTTATTATTGCTAACTTGGACATTCAACAATTTTGAACTCGCAATTTGATACACTGAAAAGTTTAACTCGCATTTTTTTTTAACTTTTTTGAATTTTCAACTTGCCTGAAATTAAGATAATAGTGCTTTGTGGCCTTTTTCATCATACTTATAGCTTCGCGTAAACGTTTCATACCAGAAACAATTGTCGTTCCTCGAAAACAAGCAATCAACCGTGAAATGTCACCAAGAAGTTATTCCGTGGATAGTGATGATCTCAGGAGACGTGGAAGATCATTAATTGGATTGAAGAATCTGACGATTGAATCATTACCTGAGGAAGAAAATGAGAATCCTCAGGATCAGAAATTGAAAGATACAAAGAAGAATAGGAAAAATTATTTCTTATGTGAGTGGTGATTTCAAGTTTTGCCGTTATGTTTATCAAAACATATTTTTTCGGACTGGGTAAGCATAAGGGATAGCAACCTAGTTTTCACTTAAATTAGGTAAAGTAAAACAATTTACCAGAAAAATAGGCAGAGTAGTACTAAGTAACCTAATTCCACATTTAAAACTAGGTAGTAATTAGATTAAAAATCAGGTAAACCAAGTAATTGGTATACTATGTTTGCTGCATTTCAGACATTTTTAATACATTAAAAGATTGAAACCACCGAATTGTTAATTTCAAAAACATTTAAACAACGAACATGTGAGTTACCTAGTTTTTCGTTCTAGGTACCTACTTTTTATGAACTTGGTCACGACTCAATTTGTTTTGAGTACCTAGTTAAAAATTAGGTAAATTATCTAGGTAAAAAATCGGCATATTCGGTACTTTTACCCAGAATTGCCACACTATCATTGGCATACACTCCAGCAACACGCCTAGTTGCATGACCTCTACTTTAATGAAAACAGTTTAGGCAAATTTTCCTGGTCCTGCCGTTTGGTCTACAATGAGGAGGGCAAATCTCAAAACTTACACATTTCGAAAAATGGACTATATGGCCCAGAAAAGCAAAATGCTATGTAGTCTCAAAAATTGTAGCAACTTTAGAATTCCATTCATAGTTTTTTGGGAATGGGAAGCACAATGGTAGGCATATTTAGAAGCTTGGCCTGGTCGCGGAGCATGTCTTTCGAAAAAGGTATTTCACGTGGGACTGATCGGCGATGAAGTGAAGTCTAAATGCGCAGCAACAGAAATAAATATTGAACCCCATGCCCGAGCGTTCCAATAATAAGTATCTGAAGACATATTTTACTAAATAATTTAACTCATAAAGCGTCATAAACAGCAATAAATAGAACACAACCAAAGACTTTTGAGCTACTATCGTAAAGTTCCCCGTGTTTGAAATTCTAAGAGAATGGGGATTATTCATTTCCCCCAGATATTGTGCAAACCTGGTAACCGTCATATCGTTTGGTTTTTACAGATAGTAAACGTCGATCCGGGGGAGTACTTACTCGTGAGAGAATGCATCACGCATTGAGTCGACAACTGAGTGCAGAACGTTTAATGAATTTGAGATGCAATATTGATCTCCATAAACTCAATGGCAGCGAACGAAGTCAGGAGAACAATCCTTTGAAATCTAAACACTCATTGTGATGTAACAATCTATATGAGTTTCTCTATTCTATCAAGTATGAGCCTCAGATGGATTGCGTCTCGGAATTTTTTCTTACTTGCTCAAATCATATAAAATGGTCACATAATAGTCTAACAATGAATAACACGCAAGTTATACCGCAAAGTTCGCAAAAAAGAATACCGAATTCATATTTAGGATAATTGTTGGAATTTTTTTCAAATTAAAGCGTTTGGTTTAAATTAGGTTTAAATTTGGTCTATATTAGGAATGCCTCGTTTCTACCGTTAGTATTCAAGTATATAGTTCATACTTTTTTGGTATAATTTGATACTTCCACTCTGATTGGGATAGGCGAATACACGATTGATTCGAATAATTTGCCCTTCGAATATTTTCGAATCACAGAATTGAGCCGGGATCGAGGTTGCTTATGTTGTTTCGTCCCGTAAAAACTCTCTGTAATATTGAAAATAAATCGCAATAACTATTCCATCAGGAAATTAATAATATATACCAAAATATCAATACTGATGTAACCTTTATTGTACTGCTACGCGTTGTCGAATTATCATATTATTAGCAATATCTTATTCTATTTAATATTCTATTATTTATCCCCTCAATATGGTAGTTATTATAAGTGGTTTATTTATCTTATGTCATATTTTTTTCCATTTGCACTATTGCGATAAATATATTGTATTGCTTCGATTAATAAGCATTAGTACATTTCATTAACAGGGTGATTGTTGTTGAAACTGTATTTTTTAGGTAATTCTTCATTTTTATTAAATTTCGTTTTGAACAAGACAGGAAGCAGATCCCAAAAGCAGTAGAGCACAGTGAGTAGTATTAGCCCCGGTCGACGGAAGAACCATCTACCACTTCTCTTTTTTTTTTTACTCGCCCCTCGACAATCGAAACACAAAGAAACCACACCTATCTGCGAGGCCATGTACGGGGCCTGCGAGGCGCATCGGTCCCAGTAATTCCGCCGAGCATCCGTATTTGTTACGGGAGAGAATCCACCCATTCAAACGAGGTATTATTTTTATTTTCTTAATTTATCTAGCATTTGTATCAAACAAGAATATGAGAATTCATGGCATATTTAACTTTCTTGCCGCTATACTATAGTACATAAAATGCGCGCTAAACCATTTGAAATCATCTCCGGCCTCGGCTGAAAGTTCCCTACTTAGATTCGGATTGTTCCAACCCGATCGAACAAGACATATCACCAATGGTGGGTCAGTCTGTAACTAATAAAACCGCGACCTCCACCAACAATATTGCTTTCCGGTGGCCACGTATTTGAATTAAAAGTATTCGTTACATTTTATCATCCTTCGACTCGGAACGGTTCAGAGAACGCCCTTGGCTGCAGTTAAGCCTAGCGCAAAATTATATCTCATCCTTTCCAACATTCAACCGCTAAGAGAATGCACTGTGTGGTGATTCAAAGCGCGCTCACCAGCGGAAAGCTATCCAAGCAATGACAGTCTTGATTAAAAGCCTTGTGCTGCTCTATACAGCGGTCGCCGAGCCACTCCAATCGTTCAGGCATGCCAGTTCCGATGCCTGATTTTTAACAATTTAAGTCTTAAATAAGCTCGAAAAACGCTTCACGATCATCGGCTACAAATCAGCAATAAACTTGGTCGAACCGGCCTAATTTAAATTATTCAAAAAACGGCACTTTATGCGACCACAACAGAAAAAAGATATTCTATCTGTATTTACATGCGCTCAAAGTGTCAACCACTGCCTAATCATACTGAATTTACTTGCATTCCCAAGTCCCTAATCAAGACAACATAAGAAAACCTTAAGAATTGAGGCATAAGCTTGAAGATAGGCATGAATACGAAAGCTAAACCAGAAATCTTTTAATATTTAAAATGTGCAGGAACTTAATAATAATAATAAAATAAAGAGAACAACAATTTCATTCAATATTACATAGACATGATATTACTTTTGAAAACTATCATCATCGGATTATGCTTTATCAAGTATGGGATTCAATAATTTAAGATCATCACTAACCGTTTGATGATTGGTCAAAGCTCCACCTAACTTAGTAATATAACATGACCGGGCAAATCGAAAATTTTATTTCGTCAAGTATGAGCCACATATGGACCGTTTCTCATTGACACATTGACATCAGTGGCACATACCTCACAAAAGCGTATTTGAAAAAATTTTCTGATCCGGAGCTACAATACTGAGAAAATAGTTTCGATAATCCAATCAAAAATGTTCTCGTGGGTGAGAATCACAGAAGTGATATTTTATGTAGACTAATATGGTATCAATTCAACATGTTAGTTTTCAAACCTGAACATATTTCCTGTGTTGATTTCAGAATCTAAACACACGTGTGGGGTAAATTTTTACGAGATTTACATACATAGTTGAAGATGACATTGAAGTAAAATAATGTTGAATTTTTTTAAAGTCACTTTCATATATTTACAAATAAATACCACTTGTTTGAGTGTAGACAAGAGGAAAGCGCTCATGTTATTTTTTTGTACCACAAGTGAAAAAGCACAATCCAACAATAATAACTTTCAACAAAAATAATAATTTAACAAAAGAAAACTGCATTCCCTCACATAATCGTATCTGCAACAGGATAGGATAACATAACATAATCAGAATCGCTAATTTTTAATCTATTTCTTGTGTAATATGCTACCATCTCTGGTGCACTCAGAAATGGAGCACTAAATTCCCCTAGAATCCAACTGTCATCTCTTGTACATCGAAGAAGCATGTGGATGCAACCCTTAGATGATCTGAAACAAAAATACAACTGGTTACAACATGGAATAAGAAATGACCTTGTTTAGTTTCATCGATATACTAAACCCACTATGTAAATAGAATAGAATGGAACTTTTCAATATTCCAGACCTACGGAATTAACAATATCTAACTTTATTTTTCCCATTTTCCAGTAAAAAGACAATTTAAATCTAATTTTACGATTCTAAACATGTGACAAAATAAATTTTCATCATACATAAAATACAGATATGAAAGATTCTACTTACTGGACAGATAGGCTGTAGCTATTTCTCGTACTTTCACTTTTACGAACTAGAAAACTCCCTTCCAATTTATCATGAAGTCTGTCTTCTGCCTCATCTCTAGTTATACCACTATGATACCATCTACAAAAAAAAATATAACATTTCAGTCAAAAAAATTCTGCCAAAATATTTGGAAGCACCTTGTGCCGCGATCCATTTGTTCCAACCAAGTTAACCCAGTGTGCAATAAATTGGGTAGGCTCGGCCAAAATGGAATGCTTTCCAATAATGCGAAACCTGTTCATCCACAAGTGATCACTGTTATATGGCTTTCTTAAAGGTGATCCACTCAAAATTTAGGATATATTAAAAGCATGAAAAAAAATCAAAATACAGACAATCGAAAACTCTTAGGATCCATTTTATAAATTCTTTTCTATTATCATGACGACTGATTTCTCTTGAAAAGTTAAAATTTCGAAGCAGAGCAACAGTATATCGCTTTCTTCAAGTGTTCGAAATATTCATCTTCGAATGAGCGAAAACAATTTTTCTACAGTTTTGGTCGCTACAAGACACTCAAAGAGTATTTTTTATTTTCAAGCAAAAGATATATATCATGAGCAGAGTAACTGCAATTCTGTCAGTCTGTTTTAAAGCATATCAAAGGTCTTATGGAATAGTCTCATAGTCACAAAGTTAATAGATTCCAGCCAGTTCAAACACTTAGTGTAAAAATGAATCAACTTATAATACAGGCTAGGGCAAAGCAAAAAGCAGGTTACTCTCCATAAAACTTACGTTTGATTCTCCAAAGGTAAAAGTGGATCGAAATCACGAGTATTTATTGCTTCTGTCGGATGGAGTTCTAATTTTCGTTGTTGATATCTTTGCATCGATTGTACTAAAAAAAGAAAGATTTAAGGTTCATTCAATCTGGTGATACAGCAAATATTAAGTAATTTTGATTCTAACAGCATTCTATTCAAAGTATTCACAGCTAATTTTTGAAAACCGGAAGCATTTCCTTCACTAGACCTGTGACATACTACCCAGAGCATGCTGCATGGTGCTCAGTTCAACTACTTGAACGAGACTACTAAACAAATACTTGAAAAATAAATTTTAGTTTACACAACCAATAAATTGGGAAATTATTTGGAAATTAAAGATTATGAACAAATATAGCACTATCACGAAATATATTACAAAATGGCCTACCCCCGGCAGATAAGATGTGATATTGGTTTGCTAATGAACCAGTATTTCATATTTGTATGTCATGTGACCAAAATATTGAATAGACTAACAATCTAAACATGGTCAAGAAACAATCCACCACCCTTAAATTTGATTACAAGAACTAATAAATTAGAACACAAAACCTATTAAAAGAAAAATGTAAAGTGAATAATAAAAGTTAACTTACAATGGTCAGCTGGAGCTTTGTCCCATGGTCGCTCATAAAATGATTCATCAGGTGACATTGGGTTCATTTTCGGTCTCATTGACATGGGGTTGTATGCTCGAGGAGGTCTTGCGAGTGGTGAACCTTGCAATTCATACGACCGTGATCGTGAATGTGAAATATTATAATTATTAGAAAATGATGCTGAATGGGGCATGGGTGGTTTATCCCAAGGTTCTTCGTATTCACCTACACCATTTAAGGGCCGATGCTGATTAGAAGCTGACACATTAGTGAGGTGATCATCAGATGCACTTTTCGGTAACATCTGACGAATTCCTTGATTTACTAATGCCATCTGTGCTTGAGTATTGTTTCTCATGTCAAGTGATCTACTCTTTGATCTCATGTTCATCATGTGAGGGGGAAGTCCAGATTGACTACTGTTAGAGTTTGTAGAGGGCGAAGTTCGCGAATTTGCCATGCCAATATCTGGAGAACCTCGACCACTACTCAGCGGACTGGCAGTACCAGCACTGCCTCCACTCGGGGACATTCGCCGCAGCTCTTCGAGTGAAGGTTCGGCTTTAATAAGTCTTTTGTCGATCGGACGAAACTTTGAATTCTGGCTTCCCCATGGTTCAGAATAATTATTTGATGCAACTTCTCGAGGCAATATCAATCTTCTATCAAAATGTGGCGAGGATCTTGGCGACGTCCTAGGATGTTCGACTCGAACAAGACGACGAGCGGCAGTGCTTGGCGATGCTGATGAGGCTGATGACGCAACGGAGCTCCATGAATCGTTATGTGGCTTTCCGTTATGAAGTCTTCTATGTAAATTCTGTCTTTCCATATCATAGGGTATATTGCCTTCATGGGAGGTTCTAGGATACGGTAATGTTGCTTCTTTGTTAGAATCCCAAGGATCTTCATAATCTGTCATTCCTTCAGATGCTGTAAATGAGAGAAAACTTTACTAAGAATAAAAATATCTTTGACTTATCATATATTAAGCGAGTGATTTTGAGTTTGCTAGAGTGATGTCATAAAAGTTTCGAAATCATCAATATTGCTATAAAATAGCAGTATTGATGATTTGTTCGCATTTTTGTACATTGAGAGAGAAAATGACATGGACCTTCCTGACACTCAAAGCAAACAAAGAGGCTTTATTATACCCAGAATTAATAAATATCTTTTGGGAACGAAGATTCATTAGTTTTCATTCCTGCATTTATGTAGTTCTGCGCACACTAGTGGTTTAGGATGACTCTCATTTATGATATGTCTCTTGCAATCTTGCTCGGATTGAATTTTTTTATAAAAAAAAGAAAAAAATACATTACCTGCTTTTTTATCCCAAGGATCATGATAATTATCATCATAATTTCCTCCCTCTCTCATAATCTGAGAATCATCTGACCCTGAGCGAGACACCTCTGTAAAAGTTGAAAATAATACAAAAAATAGGTATTGATCATTGAAGCTTTGAAAATTTTAGTGATTCGTCATCATTAAGACTTTTACTACAAAACTTATGTAAAACATTATAATATATAATATAAAATAAATTCATGAGAGTGAATTCATGTGATCATCACAGAATGCTTATCGAATCACTGCCAGGGAGTTGATATAAAACTGAAGTACCGGTACCTACAACCACTTTTCTCCAAAGTCTGTCTAGTTAGGTTGTTTCCAGTTTATTTCCGTGAATTATTAATCCTTATCGTAAAACTTTTGTAAAGGATGATACAGTTTCTTACTGTTTTCTAAAAACATTCTATCAACACAACATCGAGATAAGGTAGTTTTTGGTGGGTTTTCAACAAAATCTCATGAACAAGATAGATTTCCCCATATAGCCTTTGAATTATGAAATTTTGATCCATAATATTGAGATATAGTTCGAACTCTCGCTCTACCCAATTCAATTCGAAAAAATTGCAAAATTTACCGATTTGAATACCAAATTATCACTCAAATGATAATATTGGTATGAACTCGACATCATTGCCCAAACAAAAAATTTACTAAATCACATTTTGGTTGAGTATGGGCCGCTGATGGATCGCGCCGGTTAGGCGCGGTCCATCTGTGGTTCAAGCTCAACAGCAAAATTCCAATAGGGATATATATATATATATTCTGGGATTATTGATAGAAAACAACTATGTTTATCCATTAAAAGCAAAGACAAATTAAAAAAGAAGCATCAGTTATATTAAGAACGACTGTCAGAAAGATGTCATAATTACCCAAATGTATTCTTTGCGCTTTATAAGGTTCTGTGTACCCATCTGCACTTTTATTTTTTCTTGCGAGTGCTTTTTGTTGTAAGGCATCAAACGGATCAGAATATTCGTCAGATATTGACACATCCTGCAAACAAAATAATTTATATATGATTCAATTTTTATCAAAATATTATAAATATATTATGCAACATTCATACATTGAACATGGGGTCGCTTGTGGCATATGCTTGGTACTGGCGGTGATCAAATGTTAGAAATCAATACTCCAATAATAATAAATTCATTAATATGGCTGATCACTGCAGCGATTGGTGGCTATAAACACTTTTCTGCAAATTCGTGCGATGTGCAGAAATAATTTTATTGCCTGTTACTGATAAGGCCAAATAACTGAAACTGAACATGCAAGTGCCAAAGAAGGTTCTTGTATAATATAATGTTAACCATGTCGATGAACCATACATATATCCCTATCTAGATAGCTCATTCTTGTCATCTGTCACCTTCAAGTACTACCGGTAATTATCTATTATCATTTAATGTATTATTCTCTTTGTAAATAATATAACAGTAATATAAACATGGTAATAAACTTCTCCAATATAAATAAACACTCTAATTTTATATCTGTAATCACTTCCTGATTATTTCCTGTATACATTTAATTACTTCCTATTACCTTTATTAGGAATTAATTGAGTCGATGTAACAGATGATACAATAATTAGTAGAGATAGGCCGATATGTGATACTCAAGATATATGTCGTAAGGCATATATAACATATTGCTCTTTATGACACAAGTTTTAAAAAAATCTGAATTATTATTTTCAACATGTTCATAATCTTGTGGAAGAAAAACAATTTTGGTGAAATAAAATATGGAGTATGGACACTAACATAAAGAAACATAAAAACTTAAATATCGTTATAACAAACAGTTTCAATAATTTGGCAAACCAATCCATAATGATACTACCGTTACTCAAATTAAACATACTAAATTTATTCGACTAAGCTGTAAAATTCAGCCCAACGTCAGGACGATCAGAGATGCTTAGCTCGAAGCATATTACTGATAATCACAGACTGAGATAACCTGGCACTGTAGTATATACTAGTATGCACTGTACAGTTCATAGCATTACTTAGTTTTGACAATGAAAATTTAACATTGAAAATGTATATCTCCGCAATCAGTACTTGACTTTCAATGAAAATTATTAACATGACAGAGTATAACCATAATTCATAAGAAAATATTTTAATCAACCCCTTGAGAAGTTGAGTTATTGTGTACATAATTTTTTTTTTTTTTTTTTTATAGCCACTTCTTTGAGTGGGTCACCCTGTCCAAGGCCCTGTAACAGCGGCCACTTATAGGCGGACAGGGTTACAATTACTGGAAAGATATGATCTTTTCCTGTTCGGCTTAGCCTACCCAAGTTATTACACCCTGGGTTGAGTGGTGGGCGTGGATAAGCGAGCCGGACTCGCCGGGGCTCGAACCCGAACTAATATAATATATTCAGGCATATTTCATAATGAGACACCAAACACAGTAAGTACATTGGAAATTTGAAGTACCGGTAGTGATTAAAAGTTATCACCGGAAATGTGGTACGATTTTCAAAAGAGCAGATTCCATTCATACAAAATCGTTAATAACAACAATGGTCAGAGTGGTTATATATAGGTCAATGATTCAACAAAGACGCTTATATTTAATAATACAAGCGGTTATTATGGTTCAGCGATAAACTATTGTATTATTTACCATTTACACAATTTGTGTGCAATAATGACTAGGGCTTGGCGTGAGGAACTTATTTGAATCATCATTATGTGTTCTTTTATCACCATGACAGAACATGAATTACTCTGCTACTCTGGCATTTAAAGAGAAAGGCCTCCTCCAGCATTGAAGCGTAGGACACCCAACGAAGAACATGATTTTCTCATCCTAGTCTCCTTTTCCTAACCCAAAGGAACGGCATGCATAAAGCATGCACCGGTAATTAAAAATCCAATTTCAGATTTGCAACTTAGCAGGGATGCAAATAAAGATTGCTCTATGAGAGTATGTCATAATCTTGTGATTTTCCACACGCGAGTATTTTGGAAATAAATCCAGATTTAAATAATTTTATATAGAAAAAAAAACATTCATTCCACTACTACACGTACACTCACTATTATAGACCTTCATCCTAAGCTTAGTGCATTGAGCGTCATCAAAAATTTTTAAACAATTTCAAAAGAAATTTATGAATGCGAGATACTCTCATTCACGATAAATTCGCTATTTACAGGAGTATTTGAAAACTATCAATTATCCCAAAGACCTTCATGTGAGTACAGATGGAAGGTCCTCAAAATCTCGTGTTATTTGCAGTCCTGCTGTAGTCATAAGCAGCAGTTAAAAAAACCTACATTCATTAAAAACATCATGATCTCAGATTCAACTTGAATAGCAGAAATAAATTATTAGATTTTAACTAATTTATCATATTGCTATAATTTTAATACGCTCAGTAATCTTATATAATGGTATATTGACTTTTTTAGTTTATGTCATTTTTATTGGTTGACAAGCCAACATTCATAAATTTCACAATATTATGGTAGACTTCTATGTATTTTATAACCACATTGTTCATTGTTGGATATAATTTTGGCTCCCATAAAATTCAAATCCATCAAATTTTGTGAATGAACTTTTGCGTTTCAAAATCAAATGAATAGTTCTGAAATGGTTATTTTAGAATATAAATCATTTATACAATTCTCAATATATTGTATAATAAGCCAACCGGAAATTTAATTTCAACAAGTATGTGCCACAGGTGGACCCCGCCTTCACGGCACGATCCATCAGTTACCTATACTTGTCAAAACATGAAATTTGACAAAATTATTCAAACCGGGTATGAGGAAATTCAATTCATTATGTACGTCTGGTGAATATCATTTCTTAATAGTCATTAAGCTCACTATAACAACAAATTGTGTATATGACGAGCTTTTCTCCTATGCTTGAGGAATTTCTTTGAATGAATCACCGCTATTCGACGAGTACGCCCTTGTATGACTGTGTAATGACACCTTATTATGAGACTGATTACTCGAAACTAAAATAGCTTTTGAAGCTGCTTTATATTATTACAGTGGAATGCGGATGGATATTAGATATACATATTATATATATTGTAGTTCTCAATGGTGTTCAAATTTTACATCATTGGCACCCTATCAAAAACTAGTCCACTAAAGATCTTTTTTGAGTGTGGGGTACTGTTGGCTAACTGGGCATCTAAAGGTACTTCAATAAGAGTATAAAAATTATATAATATAATAAAAATTATTGGATTCGGAGAGTCAATATTGTAGCGAGTTAATATCTTATGCACTCAGGCATGTGATACCATATAACTATAACAGACAGACTGGAAGAAAGTCAACTACTCTTATACTCAGACACCTAAAGAAAACTCACTTAATAATGAAATATTTCAAAATTTAAGTTTTCCAGGTTGCCTAATAGTATTAATTTTGACACAAAAGGATTCGAAATCATCAAAATTTCTATATAATAGAGGTATTGATGATTATGAAGCATTTCGATAGACCGGTAGAAAGTAATGCGAGGGGCGAAGAAAAAGATATTTAGTCACTCTACTACTGGTTTAAATCTTAGTTTAAAATGTTTATACCGGTAACTATTTTGCTTTGGCATTTTTTCAAGCTTTTTGAACAGCTAAGATCTTTACAAACTGTTTAGTAAATAATTTCTTCTGAATTAATGTCCTTTTGCACAGGATGCAAACAGAGCAGACAAGCCTACCTTTCCTTGCGAGTGAAAATCTTTAGGAGGTTCCAATATCCCAGGTCTTTGCTGTAATCCTGAATGTATTCTGTCATTGTGACTCATATCATTATCTCCATGGGCTTGTTGAATTTCGTTTTCTTCCGATTTGCAGTTTAGATTTTGAAATCTATCTGCTATCCAACTCTCTGTCAAATTTTCTTTGTTATCTGGTAAGGAACAGAAATTATAGTATTGAGAAAAGTATAAAATAATACACTAACTATAACTATATTATAGACCATCTAATTCGTGGGTTGGAATTGAAATTGGTCATTGCAGAGACTCAATTCATTTTCCGTTTCCTCTGATAAAAAAACACATTTCCAATAAAATAATAAATTATCAATACAAAATTTGACATCAATCATCATTTTAATGCATAATGCTCAAAACACATTAATTTTAATAATCTGAAGTTGAGAAAACAGACTTATTGATCAAACCAGACAAAGAGCTACTCTGCTATTCATACGCCGGAAGGAAATTGGTCCCATCAAAAAAAAAATCAGCAATTGGGACATATTTCACGATATATCTTTTGTTGGATGTCTTTTTTTGAACTGTCTGATAGCAACCAAACTGTAAGAAATGTGAAGAACAGGCCAAAAACTGAAAATTTCACACAGCAATACGAATATGTGTGTAAATGTGTTTCATCATTTGTGTTATCTTCAGTTGGTGTTGGTATCAATAATTTCAATTATTAAACTGATTGCAATGCAATTCTTTTCGTTAGAATATTTTTGACTTATGCCTTATGATAAACTATGCTAACAAATCATCGTGATATTGCACAAAAAGTGTATATTTCATTGTACTTGTATGCGATGTGTGCCACATTTGAGTATTAAAACTACGAAATTTCATATACAAACTTGCGATACTATGTTATTTATGCTTAAAGCCAAACCCTTAACAGGATGTGGGTTTATATAAGAAGAATGTTTATTTAAATTGAGTTTGGTATTCATGACATAATTAAAATTATAGGATTTGAACGGCAGATAGATTTGAGATTATTATCGAACTATTTTGGATAATTACAGTCTTTGCACTGCAAACATGGTTCACTCTAAGTATAATTAGGGACTTAACCAGACACTTTATTCTGGCAAGCAAGAGTAACAGAATGACCACATTGCCAATGTGCAAGGCGTCAACATTTTCGATCATAGAAGTCTATCAAAGTTTAAGCCTTGCTATTGGTCTGACCATGAATATGGTATAGAACATTGAAAGCACATGGTTTACTCTTTATTAAAAGCTTTTTATTCAAAATTATAAATTTATGCAACAATACAGCATTGGATCATATTTCACATTTTCAATTGGGTATAAATCAAGATGTTGCTGCCGCATATGATCAATTGTATTGTATTTTCAATTTAATTTCCCTATTGTACATACATTCGCTTTATGTTCTGACATTGTCCTTCATGAAACTACAATTTAAAACAAATACCAGAAGTGCAAAAAGTGAGGAGTGTCATGGTGCAATAAGTCACAGTTTGGTATCATACTTGTACCTGATCTTCATCAAGGCGGATTTGTATATAATTAAGATTCATCTTGCTACCGAAAATTGCAATTAAAATTTTGATTATACTTCACCGAATAGGAGAATGCCTTTACAACAACATGAAAGAGTATCAAGTTAAAGTACGTGCAGGTTAGCTGATTTTGTCATAAGAAATAAAAAATAAGCACATGTGGAAAAGCTTTCATAAGTCAATATAGAAAATATAGATTATAATCCAAGGATAAGATTTAGATCTTCAAATGTTCGAAAACCCTCAGAAACATTATATGGGCCGAGTATAGCTATATTTATCAGATACTATCAAACAACCCGAATTTAGCATACTCCTTAATTTTAAACGTGCAACATGAACAAACTGAACTTACCTGGCCTCAACCAAAGCACACACATACACACAAAACACCTGGTCGCAACAAAATCACACGACTAACACATGAACCTTACAGAAAAAGAACATCCACTTCATACTTGTTGGTAACTTCTTATTCTCCTGATCTCTCATTCCTTTTTTACTTCCTCTTGATGGCTTATCCTTGTGTAAATCTAGTGATGAATTGTCGGAGGAATCTCTTCCAAATGAACCTGATTGCATAGAATTGGCTTGCATCTAAAAAAAATTAGAATAAGAAATGAGATAACTTGGAGAATCTTATCATGCAAAATATCCTGAAATAAATAATTATCAAAATTCTTTACACTAAATAACAGAGTGGCAAAATGTCAGCTATTCTGTACTCAGAAAAACCAAGAAATGGATTACATCAGAAGTAAATTCAGCACATGGGTAATATTTCATGATCTCTTGCTAGGAAATTAAAATTCCTTTTTTTTGAGTGTCTGGCAGCAACCAAGCAGTATTTTAGCCCTGTAGGTACAGGCTTTAGAATAGAACCGACATATTTCTTGTGTGTCATAAGAGGTATCTAAAAGGGAAGCAAAGACGTGGCAGATGGTTTTACCAACAACCATGACGGATACCACTTACTGTACTTTACCATGGTGGTTCAATTCCATTAGGGATGTTTTCGTTAAGAGTGGTATTTAATACAAATAAGATGAAATCCTATATAGGATAAAACAAAAAGCATAGCAATAATATTCAATAACAGTCGAATTTGTAATAACATGGTTTAATTTTCAGTCTCGGTCAAAACTTTGGTTTTAGCGCCATAGAATAATAATTTCAGCCAAAATCATGACTCAAAAATCTTGGCATGCTCATGATTTTGTCTGCAAAACGTATTATTGATTTTTATGAATTCATATAAATGTTATGAATTCATAACAAGCAGCCAAAGTCGACATAATCAATATCTTTATCTGAAAGTTACATTCTTGAAATAAAATCAAAAGCATTTTGAAATGTTATCATATTATATTGACTTGTGTTGAAAAAGTAATATCGGTAATCGATAACCGGTAATTTTGATTAACAGAAATTGTGAGATAATTGTATTTCAGTGAAAAATTTTCAACTAGCATCTTTTGTCAAGTATAAGTCACTGATAGATTGCCGCCGAGTTGCGATCTATTCATAGCCTATTCTTAAAAAAATAAAATTTGTGATCGGAATGTAATCATGTAAGTTTACAATATGGATTGGATGTCAATTTCTTTCTTCATTTGAATTCATTTCCGGCTGGGCTAGAACTTGAATTCATTTCCGCAGAAGATATATTAGGGCTATTCTGTACCACACAACGGAAAAATGAATATGGAAAATGAAAAATAACTACTCAGAAAAATGGTTTCAAGAGAGGGAAATATCATTTTCATAAAGTTTGAAATTTCTATTTTTGAGTGTCCAACAGCGGCAGGCTTCAAAATGCTGTGCCACACACAGGAAAGAAAACAAGGTTCTGTAAATTTGACTTTTAATAACAACAGAGAATCTCAATTTAAAACACATTATCGTTTCAAGGAGTATTTCAGATAAAGTTGTATAATTTATATTTTCATTCATCACATTATTGTATTCATTAAAAGACCCTTGTGATAATTGTAGACATAGATTGTAGCAGATATTCAATATAGAAGACCTTAAAATGCAAGATACACAGGGGCCAAACAGTTAAAAAAAATTAAAGTTTTCAAAACAATTTTGCTGTAAAACTGCATCAAAAAATCACGGAAAGACAAAAAATCACCTGTGTGTTGGACTGCACAGTTGATAACCGTACCGGTTGTTTATTCTGAGGCGGGACGGGTTGAAATTGTAATTCTTCATCAGCCGCCGTCGTACCATGGCTATCAGTTTTACTGTTCTTTTTCCGAAAAATATTTGTCCACTTTTTAGACATCATTAAAGCTAATAAATATAATAATCAGCTTTGATAGCTGGCTTTAATCTGTGAGGAGTTAAGTAGAAAAATATGAATATTCGAAATTGAAACATGATCATAAATACATACCGGCAGAATGTCAACGACTTTATTACTCAAGTCACCTAAACGTAAAGAAAATCAGTTCCATCAGAAAAAAAATGTAGCAAATGGGCAATGCTCCATGTTATCTCCCTTTCAATTGGTAGGTGATAAAAATGTTAAGTTAAAAGGTTCAAAATCATCAATACTGCTATGAAATAGCAGTGTTGATGGTTTTCAAGCTTTTTTCAATTTGAATGAAATGACATGAACATTTCGAAAGCATATTTGCAAGGCTATCAGAACAAGTGATGACAATGCTATAGTATAGACCGGTTGACAGTTAATTTTTATTTTTTCACCGTTTATGCTCTTCCAGCTATGAGAACTCAGTACCGGTAGTCAAAATATTGATTTCAAGTTATCAGGCTAGAGACTATGACCATTTCTGCAAATTTTATTCTGAGCTATTGATTACAATAACATATGTTTTCGGGATTTCGAACGCTAAGAATGATTTCAGAAATTTTCATTTCGTCCCCCTGTTCTGTGCTGCTAACTTTTATCAAATTTGACAATAAACAAAGAACAATGAAAAATATCCGAATTTACTGTTTAAAATGAAAAACAATGAAAAATCAGAAATAAACTGAAAAACTGGAAAAATGCATTACAATACCAATGAATAGATAATGGGCAGGGTAACGGCTTAACGTTGGTGGATAAAACTGGATATCTGGTTCTGTTTTGATAGGTAATAAATTCTGGGTGGCGGTCAATTTGTACCAGTATAAAACTTAAGAGTGATTGGACAATTCGTACGTTCATACCCTTGCTGAATTTTTGCGGAAACTTATCCTTCTATGAATTTTCGTGTAGCAGTGTCCACAGCAGAGGATCAAACGGAACTTTGCAAAAATAGCCACGCTGCTCAAAATCCAGTAAATTTTGTTGTGGCTCAAAGAAAAATTCGTGAAAATGGTCATCAAAAGCAGATAAGTGCAATAGCATTCCATCGTTGGTAGGCAGGTGAGTATTTAAAACCTGGTCATTTTTTTATTTAAAATAAAATGCCTGCTCATTTGGGTTAACTGTTAAGATTGGGTTTCAGTTTTCTTTTATCCTACTTTTCGCCGTAGACTGAATCTAATGCGAATTTTATCATTAACCTACGTGCCATTTTTTGATTATGAATTGACCAAGGTTCGACTTGACTGGCAAACATACGGTACGGTACCGGTACCGTACCATGAACTGATAAATTCTTTCCGTTTCTCCATTCAGCATTGATTGACCTTTTGACATTACAATAAGGTACCAACCATACACCAGTACTGAGTAGCCTAAACCACTAGGCTACGGTAAAGGATTCCCAAAAATGAAACCACAAGTGAATGAACTCAGACCAAATTTAGGCTATACACTGTACGGAACGGTGCTGTAGCCGAATCGCCGGTGACCACCCACAAGAAAAATCACAACCCGCATCGCACTGATATCCAAAATCTGTCAAACTGTTCAACTGGTATCTGCAGAAGAGCTGAGGGGTCGTGATTCACCACATCCCTGAAGGACTAAAAACAAAATCCTATCTGATAACTAAATAATTCGAGCAAACTACAAACCGAAAAAATACTGTCCAGTGTCCGCGACAGTCAGCACCGCTTGCCAAGGAACAAATGCAGAACGATATTTTTTACTCCATACTGACAACCAATGGCCATCAAGTATACTTTCTTAAATTATACCGAGGAGCTGTCGGCATTGGTCAGGTGAGGGTAAGAAAATGAAAATTAAGCTGTTTGGAGGGGGTGTTAATCGTGCTAACCGATTAGTATCAAGGTTCAATGGAGCCCTGCATAAATGATTACTTCAATTTTGGTGGGATTCAATGCATAGATTGACTCCGGTAGCATTTTTTACTTTATAAATAGTTAGTATATTACAACTAAAAATCTTCACGGCTGGATGGCTTAGTGGCAGTGTATGCGATGTTGTAGGATGCCATAGGGTAGAGGATGGACAAATTTATGCTTTATACTTAGGTTTTAAAAAACGTCATAATGTAGGTTCAACTCGGATTTCACACCAAAAACGATATTTTCCAACATTGGCAGCGGAAGCTAAATCAACTAACGCGGTCATTTTATTTGTTTTTATTTTATAGTCACCCTTGAGTAGAGCACCCAGAACATGGCTCCGCATCAGCGGTCACATACAGATGAACAAGAGGAGCGATGTCCACGTAATAACCATCATAGGCCATCACACACGACTCATAACAGAATTAAAGTTCTTGTAAGTATTAATAAAAATCAGCCCTTCTTAAATAATAGGAATATTTTGAAATTTTAAGCTCATAAAGCTATTATGTGAAAATCTTGACAATCGTGGCGAAAAGGTACGGCGTAGTTATGACCCAAGAAGTAAACCTATAAATGTCTGACATATGGATCTGTTAAAACTTTTTTTCCGGACTTCAACTGAAAACTACGTAAAATATCTCGTTGGTCCATCATGTGGTTATTCGACAATATCGGCATTCTGTAGGATGAGGATAATACACTATCCTCGTTTTTTCTTTTGCCCAAACTTTATTAGTTCCCCCCAATCCCATGATATGCAAAACTATAGGTAAAAAACGACCATGACCACCGTTGACCATGATAACGTTGTTATGTTTTAAATGAATATAAATCATATTGCTTCTCGCGTGGACATTTTTAGCAAAATTAGTCAAAATTTCTTGCTGATCTCGTATTTTTATAGAATAGAAATACCACCCCCCAATGTCGGAGATCTTCTGACGCCGCTTCCTGCGTTAACGTGCGGTTATTTGCCTTGGCTAAGCATGCTCCATTTATAAGGATATGATAGGATATTAGGATAGGACATGATATCATTTTTATCCTGCGGGAGGGGAAAGCCAAGAATACACTTTAACCATATTTCGAGAGGGCATGCTCCCATGCATCCCGCTCTGTTGTACGATAAAAGTGTTAATGTTATTAAACAAAATTTCTAAATCACAAATCTTCGTCCACCGCCAGTTGCCATTATAAAATGACTGCCAAATCATCCCTGTTTTTAACATGACTTTATTTACCGTATCGGCAATAGAGTTAATTTCTGAGTGAAAATATGACGTCATAATGAACGTCTCAGACAAGATTTTTTCTAAAAATAGCGTTTTTATTGCATAGCACGATAAAACAACCCAAAATCGCACCAGGGGCGCAAGAATATTTTTTTAAATCGGATTTAAGGGCCGGAAATTGGTAAATATATACAAGATATTTATACGATAAAAGGCTGCGTTTGGTGAGGGATAACGGCTCCCCAACTAACTAAAAACGATATTCCCATTAATTGTCAAAAATTTTATTTGGTTTGATTTCAATTTTTGAAAATCCTATCTAAAGCCCCCTCTAAATAGTTCAGGGTAATTAAGGTTTGGAGAAATACAGCGAAGCTATTCGTAATGAGTTGTTTTATAGGGACGTAGTCCAACAATATATAAACATGAACTTTTGTCGTAAGTGTGTATCTCTTGATACACCTCAGCTCTCCATAATGTGCCTTGCTGAGGAACAGACTCGGCGGTGCAACACCGAGCATCGAACCAGCAGACAACCGTAAATACTACCGTAGCTTAACCGCCTAAACCACCGAGTCAGGAAACGCCACAAGGTTCAGGAATATTGAAACAATTCCATACCGTCACCTGAAATTTTTTCCAAGACGAGTCACTGATGGACAGCGCCCGAGCGGCGCAATACATCAGTAACACATATTTGTCAAAACATGGTTTGAAAAAATAATTCTGACGGGGAGGGAGTTCCAATTTGATCCAGCGGACGGACTTTAGCGACATCAAATTTAATCCATATGTAGGGCTGGGCAACTGGATTCGGTGATTCGGGCACTCATTGGCTATATTTACTATTTAGCCTTGAAATTTAAACCTGAACAATTTTTCGCTTCTTGTTATGGTCCGTTTTACCTTGATATTCAATAGAAAAGTAGCAGTTTTGAGAAAAAAATTGTTTCTCGTATCTATTATGACACCATAGTTTCTTTAACGAAACTTTGCAAATTCAGAATGTCTAAAAACGCAGCTAGGATGATTACATAGTTGCTTCAACCTAGGTAGAAAATAACTATATTTCCGCGGAAGTATCACTTACTGACTTGGTTCCACTTCCAAAACTAGGTGATCGACATTTGCCAATTGTGGGGTTTACTAAAGAATTTAAGGAAATGATTTCGCAAAGAATACACTCTTTTTTAGTTTTCGTTTCTGGAAATGGCGGCGCAAGGTCTCAAATCTTAGGCGACATCTAACAGCAACAGCGGAATTTTCCTTTTTGACTCAAAGACAATTCAATCAAAAATTTAAATATTTCAGAAATGTAACCTTTTTTGCGTGAAGTCATTTTGGGACAAAAAACAAAAAAATACATACATAAAGCAAACAGAACGTGAAATATTTGCCTTTATAATTAATTTTGAAATGATATTTAAAATATTGAAAAGGGTCCTTTTTTCAAAAAATAAAGGGTATCGCCCCTGACACTGACAGTGATTTCTGGGTACCTAGCTTTCGATCCAGGTACTTGGTGATTTTATTCAGAGTACTGGGTTGAAAATTAGGTAAATTTATTTATTAAAGCTAAAATTTTTACTTTACTAGATAAAACTTTAAACGGAAATTTCAGTAAAAGTTGAAATTAGGTAAATCATGTGCCCGAAAAAGTAAGGCAAAGGTATTTTAGAAGATGACTCTCTTTTTTATTGTTGTTTTATCAGTAAACAGAAAATTTAGTATGATTGTTAGTGCAAAGTATCAATTCAGATTTCCACTCTTTCCACCAGAGTGCAACGTTTTTTCTCGTATTGGATTCTTTGTCAGTTTTGACTATTTCAGTGCAATACCAAGTAATGGTATAACCTACATTTGGTGCAAAATCAAAACCGCCCGCTGACGTTTCTATATAATACTGGCGTAAATCCTTAGATAAATTAGCGATCCGCGCCTCTTTGTTGATGCTCCATTCTTCTGGATTCAATAAGCGAACACAACACCAACACATTTCACGAAATCACTAGAATGTTTTCATTGAGAACAATAGTACAATGACCTGTGCCAGAAAATGCCTTATTTCTCATGGTGACCGGTTAGCGCAATTGTTAAAAGCGTTTGGAATAGTTCTGACGCATGGCGCAAGTTCGAATCCCACGAGGAGGGATTATATACAACAGATTTGCTGGACCCCTCCCCTCACCGGCCCATGGCGATTTATGTAAACGGGGGTTACTGCTTCCTCCACCAACCATGACCATGCGCAGGAAAATAAGTACAAGGTTTGACGAAAATTCTACTTCCGACTTTCGCGCAATAAATAAACTTAAAAAAGCAACTGGCATTCTACGATTGTTTCAAGGACCGAACAGAACCAAACCGCTGAACAATTTCAAGTTGATAAATTTCAATCAACAAATACAAGTCAATCAAATCAAACTTATCTGCTTCCCTACATTGGGTAGCCACAGAAATCATACTTCTCGATTTCAATAACTTATACATGCAATTTAAAGGATACACATGGGCGAAATGATGGACGAAAAAATTTACGTTGCAAGTCTCATGGTGCACTTTTTGCATTCTCGTCAGGACAAAAAACAACCAGCGAGGAAGTTATCACATCGGCCATATAAAACAACAGGTACAATGAGCCATCCAACTCTGGCACACGTTGCTACTAATGCACCTCCCCATCCTGCACAAAGTTGACCAATCAATGGGATGTCCTCGAGGTTTTTGTCCTCATTGTACATGAAGTAAACAATAACAGTAACACAATCCAGTGTGGCTGGAAGATAAATTGATAAAAGAAGTAAAATGTCGATGCTGAATTCTCATAGCTCATTAGTTATCTGGCTTACTAAAGATGCGGATTTGAATGGCGTGAGGGGAATTCCGTGTCAGAAAAATAATATAGAAACATGTTTTGTCAAGTATGAGCCACTGATGGATCGTGCCGCAGAGGCACGGTCCATCTATGGCGCATGACATTGTATCTCAGACTGGGTTCCTAAGAAACGACTGTCAGTTAGAGCGTGTTGCGCCACGTAGCTCGTCTTGGTGGCGTGAATTTCTCGAAGGGCGATCGTGTTTTGCAAAGTCTTATGATCTGATCTTTGACGTTTTCCACCGAGTGTGCTCTTCAGCAGGACACGTCGTCAAAACTGGAAAACGACATGAAGAATGAAACCAATATCGGGGACAAAGGTACTAAAAATACTGTAGGAAATGCCGTCTCTTTTTCTCAAAACTGCCTCTATCCTCTCGACTCTTTTTCATGTGGCCGTTAGTTGGTTCCTTTTATATGATTACGTCTTAGCAATGCATAGCAAATGCATACTAGTTCAGGATATTTCGGTCCTTTTTGATATGTGAGTTAACTCAGTGTTAGATGTCTGGGGGTTCACGCTGTGAGACTTAGAATTGCATTACCGGACGTATACACGTTGTCGTTAGATGTTAGTTTCTAACATTGATGCTGCGTATGTTACAGCTAAGAATGAATTTCAATAAAAATTAAATTTCTGGTTTTGATAGTTTTTTTGTATGTGGATGGTAAACTTTCAATAATGGGTGTACAGCGCGTTATGCATAGTATATTCAAGAGGAGTTACATCTAAACATTTACTAGCTTTCTTGAGTAAATGCCAGTACGTACAATACAAACCTGCAATACTCTCCAATACAACAAAATAGTGTCGCGAGCTATTCAAGCAGTATTCCCTTCCGATCATGAACCATTCTACAATAGTTGATATTACTGCAGAGGTGACTCGCAATATTGCAGAGATTACCAGCAAAGTGATTGCTACCTTCTCATCTGTACCGCGCTCTAAAATTTAATAAATAAAAGAAGTCTATTAAGAAATGAGCGTGTATTAACAAAAACTTAAGTAGCCCCCTGCAAATCCGTATCGAAAAAATTCTCATAAAATATTTTGCTTTATCTGTTTACTATACAACAAAAAAATTGATTTGATACCTTTGACATGCATCATCACTCACCTAATTTGATGCAGTTCTCCTCGACACCAGCAGTTTCATTGCACCGAACACAAGTTCCATTTCTGTCTGGAACACAATCAATCTTCTCTCCCACGACACAAATATTAGTGAGTCCCTGCGACGCACTGTTATCAGCAGTTAACCAACTGTTCGAGGTGACAGTAACAATAGTTGATAGTAAACTATATAGTGTATAAAGTGTAATTACCACAGCTAAAGCTATGTGTTCGCGGCTCCTATTCCTGCAGACATGTGTAGGAGATGCTGCTTCACAGCAAGTGTCGATTTTCATTTTGTCTCATTAACCTAAATACAAATTCCAATTTTTTTTTCTATAGGGTAAAAGCCCCCTTAAAGCACACCCATTCTCCCACGTGAATTAATATTCCCTGCCTTGAACCACACAGAGCGGCAAGTCTTAGTGCAGCTATTTGAAGAAAGTATTTAAATTTATTTTAGAGTGCATTTGGTAATTAAGCTTGTAGTAACTCCATGCAATTAGGTAGTCGTTAATTGGTTACTTTTGGGCGCTGCTTCCGGCCTTGGTCAGAGTGAATTTCGATAACAAAAAAATAAAAATAAATTTTGGCCAGTTTAAAAAAAGCGTATTCAGATTTTGTTTATATCTTCTAATATCTCATCAATTGTGTTTATAATTTGCATGATCGTGTTTATTCGTTGAAATGTCAAGAGAAAAATATGAAAAGGCGGTCTAAATCACCGCAGTTTTAAATAGCTTATCTTAATGATATCACATAGCGGTACGTTAACAAATGCTCGGTAAAGGTGGACGACTTTTTAAATACGGCCATGACTTCATATTTCTTCCGTACAGATGCAGAAAGTTTGCATTTTTGCAGTACAATTCGTTGAAATGTAAAGAGAAAAATATGAAAAGGCGTTCTAAATCGCCGCAGTTTTAAATAGCTAATCTTATTGATATTACATAACAGTACGTTAACAAATGCTCGGTAAAGGTGGACGACTTTTTTATACGGCCATGACTATATATTTCTTCCGTACAGATGCAGAAAGTTTGTATTTTTACGGTACAATGCAAAAACATCGAAAACAATTTCAATTTGAAGCTTTGTTGTTGCTATAGACCGTGACTGACTGAAGGGAAGTTGGCAGTCAGCAATGAAGTGCTTCTCTGTTTCCCAATCAATAACCTCATTTTATCAAGCACGATTAACAGATGGATCGCGTCTCATCGACGCTATCCGGCAGTGACAGTTACTTGACAAAATATATTTTAACCAGAATTTTCGATTGAGTTCCTACAAAAACGAGCGTTGCGATGCAAATGATGAAGTCCAAGGTAATGAGTAAAACTATTTTGGTTGGAATATAAAAATAATATAATGAAAGAAAAAGTATACCGCACGACTCATTTTGCAAAGGGTTTGGAAACATCCGGTACTGCGAATAATAATTATTTTTCTAATTTTATTAGCGGAAACAACCACTGTATGCTTGGACTCAAATACTATACTATTACCACTCTAGGTCTACTCGGTCTGTCCTCCCTACGAAAAAAGAATAAAACCTGAAACGCCGTAAACAGTTTTTCATAAACTGAAAAAATTAGCGCCATGCACTACGTTCTAGTTGACAGCCAACTTGCTTCCCGTCAGTCGGAATTTACCAAAACAATATTAGTAAGTTAGTATTTCATCGTTTGAACGTTGAAAAAAAAAAATATATCCGAATCAAACTCGAAATCCAAATCTATCTATATCTATGTCTATATAAATTAAGAAGCTTTTTCTTATATTTTTAAACCATACAGACTACGAATAGCGATGTTTCGTTGGTTAATTTTATGGAATATTCTGTATGATCAATCGTGATCACAACAAGACCAAAAAAAAAATTTAAACCTCAAACGATAAAATATCAAATTTAATATTGTTTTTGTAAACTGTGACTGACGAGAAGTAAGTTAGCTGTCAACTATAACGTACTGCACACTGAACGTTCTAAATCAGTCTAAATCGCAATTTAAGGGTCTCGGCAGAAATTGTGTTCTAACTATTCAGTTGAAGATTATATTATACCACTGATAATTGCTTACACAGAGGCTAATACACAAACGGCAAAGACAACAAAGAGACTCAAAGGAGCAAATAATAGAATGTGTGATGTCTGAGGGGCAGAGAAGATATCAGGTCAGCAAAACGCAACTTCAAAATAATTTCCGACGGTGAAAACTAGGAAAGGCGCTGGTGTTGGTTTGCTTTTCCTTTAGTTGAAATAAAACAGCAACAAAGAGTTCTGCAGTATAAAAAACCTTTCTAAAACGAGATTACGTGATCGTAAACTGAAGAAAAAGTGATCTCCCCGATATACGTTTGTACACTATGACAAAAATGCACTAAAATGATCGGTCTTTTTACAGAAATCTCGAAATACAACTGTAAAATCGATCTTTTCGGCCAGGTATAAGTTGTTGATGAAAATCGCCGCAGAGGCGCGATCTATCGGCAATTAATACTTGGCATATATATAATCAATGCGGTAACTTCAATTATTGGGAATAATCAATTAATGCAAATGAATTACATTTGGTTGCTATGTACATAGTAAAGTCAACTTACTGACTGTACTGACAACTTACTCACTGTAAAATTACTTCTGAGGATAGAAAATCATTTTCATAAACCTCTCCCACACTATCGCACGCTACTTTAGATAGTAAAATTACAGATAAAAGTGGGCAGACCATTCATCCGTGCTTCAAAAATAGAAACAAATGCGCCATGTCAATATATTACTTCTTCAATATTAGCAGGAGCGATACCGTGATCTTGATATAGTAATATTGTTTCCATACCAATTTTGTATCTCATAATGGACAATGCCATGTACATTAGTGTGATCAAGATATATTTTAAACATTATAAGTGAAGTTATTGGATTTTTTAAAGAAAAAAAAATCACGAATTCTGCTCTTGTAATAGTGGCACATTAATGTAGAAATTTGAAATTTAGTGCAAAAGGCAAACAAAACATTGGACAGAACAACACAATGCCACACAGATCTCGAGTCAAAATAATGTCGTAAAAATACCATTGTAGCATGTGTATGATGCAAATGAACCATTCTTGGCGTTGAGATGCTTCTTACAAAAATAAAAGTAATTTAGTGAAAATTGTTGCTTTTTCTGCTTTGAATATTTGTACTATCATATCAAATAGTGAAATGTTTTTTCATTGCCCGAAAAATATTCATTAAAGCATTCAATATTTTTGAGCAACTTTGGTTTTCTGCCCTTAACTTCGCTTGATAAGGAGCTGACGAGTGATGTGAATATCACAGTAAAAAGTAGCAGATTACATATTTTCTGAAAAAGATCGACATTTTCCGATAGGGTTGGTAACCTCATGTCTACAGGGATGCGGATATGACACAAGACATGCGTATAGCCATATCATCAGCTATGCGGATACGTCACAACTCATGCGTATTGCTATTTCACCAGGGATGCGAATATGTCACAACTCCTGCGTATTGCTATGTCATCAGGGAAGTGGATTTGTCATAACTTATGCCTATTGCTATGTCACCAGGGATGTGATACTATTTTTTGCCGATACTGGAGCGCAGATACCTATACTTTATAATAAGCTTTATATTATAATAAGCATGTGCAATTTTACAGCTAGAATATATACGCAAATGTCCCGGAAGTTTTATTTTTCTTGCTAGTATGTTTGATTGAATTCATCATACAGCCTCAAAAAATTCTCTTATTTAGTTTACAAGTGAACGAAATCCATGACAGCAATTAGCAATCGTTTTCACCATTTGCCGTATTAAAATGGTTGACATTCTTTTATTCAACATATTCTGTAAAGATCGGTGATATCACTAGCGTATTTAGAGAGGAAATGGTACAATTGCCCCCGCTTCGCCGAACGAAAAAAAAAATCGCGGAAAGGCCTTTTAAGCGCTTTAAAATAGAGAAAATTCCAAAAATTTTCGTGCGACAAAGCATAGTAATTGTTAAGTTAAGCAATGAAACCTGAAAAAACAATGGCCCTTCTGTCACGATTGTACTACAATTTCGATGTTATATGCAATAAAAACGCTGTTTTTTTTACAAAAACATTTGCCAGTGGCGCCCAATATACCGTCATTATTTAACCACAATTTTATTTTTTGACAATTTCCCTTATTTTCAAGATTCTAAATACGCCACTGGGCAGTTTCGTCTATTTTCGGCAGCAATTGCCAATATACAAAAATTAGTAGAAACTAGCCCATACCGATACATACCTAGCCCCAACCCATGGTTATCCTATGTCACCAGGAATGAATGCAAAGAAATATTTGACTTAGCATTTAAAACCAAAAATTCTTCATTTTAGATCATAACAATACAAATATATCACACAACGAAACACGAGAAAGAACAATGTAATACACATGAAAAATCTGGCACAAAATCAGTTAATGCTTCAATATTCAGCAGCTTCTAGAAGGCATAACTTTCTAATGTCTCTCAGGTATGTTGAAGTTGCAGTTTTCAATTTAACTCTGCGTACAACTCCATCAGAATCAGGAAATGCGTCAACTACCAATGCCTTTGGCCAAACTCAGCGACTCTTGTTCTCATTGACCATCAGCACAACATTTCCAGGTTTGATGTTGGGAACAGGTTGCATCCATTTCTGACGTTGTTGTAGTAAAGGAAGATACTCCTTGATCCAGAATTGATCACTCATCACCTGAACAGAACGCCAAGACTTCTTATCTCCATCTGATTTGATAAATGTGTCTGGCGGCAAAGAAGAATCTAAACTCCCGGTAAGAAGCGACATAGGAGTTAATGTGGTCTTATCATTCGGATCCTCATTGACTGGTGTCAATGGACAGTTGTTGAGAATCCATTCAATTTCTACCATGAGGGAATAAAGCGATTCATCACTTAGTATTCGTTAACTTGTCAATACTCGTACAATTTTCCTAACAGAGCGAATCATCCTCTCGAATACGCCACCTTGATGACTACTCGCAGGAGGGTTCCATTTTCAGTCTATGCCCTTTTGACAAAGACAATCATAAATTTTTTGTTTGTTCCAGCGTCTAATTTCTACACTGAGCTCTCTTTCGGCACCAACAAAAGTCGACGCGTTATCACTTACAATCTGTTTTGTCGACGTACCACGTCGATGAAAAAGCGGAAAAATGCTTGAATGAATGAACTGGTTTCGAGTGACGAAACAACTTCAATATGAATTGCACGGGGAGCTAAGCAAGTGATTACGCCCAATTTTCACCAGGACAGGTCCCATGTAGTCCAGTCCAACATTTGTAAAAGGATTTCGGTTCGGAGTAACTTTACTTGGCAAGGGCGCCATTAATTGTTCACCAGTCTTGGTTTTCCAAAACCGGCATTGTCTACAAGAACGCAAATAGAGTCGAACAGTCGAGTGACCATTCACAATCCAATACCCCTCTCTAATAGCAGCGAGAACATGTTGAATTCCGCTATGACCATGTTGTTTGTGATAAAAATCAATCAGTAATCCAGTAACATGATGTCTTTTCGGAAGAATCACTGGATGCTTGGAATGTTCCGGTAAGGCAGAATTTTGCAAACGACCACCTACTCGCAAAATCTCGTTCACAAGAATTGGTCGAAGTTTCTGTAGATTCTTGGTATCTAATTTAACAATGCCTTGATTTTTGATAGCATCAGCTAAAGAAGTGAAATTTTGCAAGTTAGATTTCACTTCAGCAAAGGATTGATTTTGAACAAGTTTGACGACTATATTAGTTGCTTCAGCATATTCCTCAACAGTCAAAAAATTACGATGTGAAAACGGTTCAGAAGATGACGTTCGTTCACAGCGCAAATAACAAACAAATCACATCATCCACACAACTGCTCGAAGAAGTTTAGTCCACGAGGAATAATGAACTAACAATTTATCCAACCCAGAAAGAGATTCCTGAGAACATGCGTTGACTTTCGAACTTTTCTTCAACTCGGGATCATTAACACTTAAAGTAGGTAAGACTTCAGGTCTAGTAGGCCAATTTGTCTCCCTGTCTAACAAGAAATGTGGTCCATGAAACCACATATCTGCACGACTAACTTTATCCGGCATAAGACCACGAGAGGCCAAGTCAGCGGGATTGCGTTTGGAATCAACATGTCTCCATTGATCTGGAGTCGAATTATTGTGTATAATGGAAACAAGATTAGCAGTAAAAATCTGAAAACGTCGAGACCTGTTATTGATGTATTGCAAAACTGATGTTGAATCAGTCCAATAAATAACACGATCAACTGACAATTCAAGTTCTTGAAGTATCAATCTCGTAAGCTTAACTCCCACAACAGCAGCAGAGAGTTCTAAACGAGGAATTGTCATTGGCTTAGAAGGTGAAACACGTGACTTTCCCATCAGAAAGGAAATGCTAACATTTGAGTCATCAGAGACTCGCAAACAGCAAACAGCACCATAGCCGAGCTCGCTTGTATCACAAAAACAGTGTAGTTCAATGAAGTTTAGATTTATCAAAGGCTTGATACATCTTGGAATCAAAACATATTCAAGGTGAGGAAGGCTGTTTTTTCCAAGATTGCCAAATTTTCTCATACTCTGGAGGTATCTACTTATCCCATCCGAGTTCTAGCATGCACAAGTTCTGCATCAGTTTCTTAACAGGCAAGAAGAACAATTGAAGAAATCCCATCGGATCATAAAGTTGGCTCACCATGGAAAGGATTCCCCCGCGCGTTGATGGTTTCGAAGTAACATTAACTTTAATTTCAAAGTAATCTGTAGAAGTGTTCCAATAGACACCAAGAGCACGATCTACTGGAAGACCATCTAGATCGAGACTTTTCACAGATGGAGCCAAATGACCTTGATCAATAGAAGCAAGCACTTCAGGAGAGTTACTAAGGAACTTTGTAAGAACAAATCCACTAGATTTGAGCAAAGGTACCAATTCATTTATCAAGGTTGTTATTTTATCAATGGATGACATCGACTTGAGTAGATCATCAACATAGAAGTTATTCAAAATTGTAGAAATAGTTTCAGGACTTGCATTAGTTTAATTTTCTTTGCCCACAGTTCGGAGTGCAAAGGATGCACAAAGAGGACTCGAAGTCGCACCAAAAATATGCACATTCATTTGATGGTCTTTCGGTAATTGCGAAAGATCACTATTAGGCCAACATAGAAAGCAAAGAGAGTCGCGATCACAGGGATCAACAAACACCTGGTGGAACATTCCTTTGATATCAGCCACCAAAGCATATTTCTCTTGACGAAAGCGTAACAGTGTACCAATCAAACTACTAGCAAGATTTGGACCAGGAAGCAAATTAGCATTGAGAGAAGTACCATTGTTTACTTCAGAAGAATTGAAGACAACACGAAACTTGGGTCCAACCCCATGATGACACATGTAGAATGTTTTGTCAGGATCATAATGATGATCATCAGGTAACATGCTTGCATGTCCGACTTCACCATCGCCGACATCTGGAAAATCTAAGCCTCGCAAATGATGATACTGCTTTACCTCATCATTTGTCGGAATGCTTGATTTTACTTCAGGGATCTTATTAACAGCGAAAACATTTTCAATATGAATTGTGTTTTCTTCATTTGTTCCCTTTACAGATAACGTTACAATACTACCATTTAACATTTGTGTTCCATTCATACCAGAAACATTTACGTGTTACCTCAGTTCCCTTAATACCTAGTTTGTTAATAAGTCTCGTTGTGCAAAATGTTGTATCAGATCCCTCATCAAGGAATGCATAAGTTTCCACTTTGTGCGCTCGTAGTTGACCCCATACAACAACAGGGACCACTTTAAATCTAACTTTAAGCGATGGCTGTATAGTAGCAGAAGCTACATTTGCATTATCTGAGGTTTTAGAGTTCTGTGTTTCATGCGTAGAAGACTTTTTGGCATCATCAGGCGATGTTTCATTTTGATTAACAAAATCTCGATGCAATAACGTATGATGAAGTTTGTTGCAATGCTTAAATTTACAAATTGATTTACAATCTTTACTGACATGGTCTTTACTCAAACAATTAAAACATAACCTTCCTTGTTTTACCAAATCCCATTTATCAGAAACAGGCTTTGAATGAAAATCAGTACATTTCCACAGAGGATGATTAAATGAACAAACTATGCATTTTTGTTTATTAACAACAAAAGATTTGTTTTCATGACTGGTATTTGAAATGTGAGAACTAGTTTGTGTAGAAAATACTCTTTGAATTTTCTTTGGTTTTATATTAGATTTTTTTAGAACGTTTAGGTCGTTTATGAGCTATTATTCTACCCATTGGATCATTTGCAGCGGTTATTCTCTCTTCGAGAAATAGAACAAGCTCTTCAAAAGTAGTAAAAGAAGAAGTTAATTTTGAACTCACCTATTCGTGGAATTTCACCTCAATGTATATGGGAAGTTTGCGAAAAACATCCAGTATGACATTTGATGAATTCAAATCTCTTCCATATCCCCATTGTTCCAGAATGATTTGACAGTTGAGAAGTTCCGTGTGAACTCACTGAGACTTTCAATATCTTTTTGTATTGGTGGACCTTTAGTAACTGCATCCAGATGAGCTTTAACAGCAATATGACGTTGTCCAAATCGAGTTTCGAGAAGACCTAATGCTTTTTGTAAACCTTCTCTAGGATTTCTATATGACCCACAAGAACGTATAACTTTGGACGCTTTACCAGTGCAACATATTCAGCAAATAACCTAACTGCACAGCAGGGTCAGGTACTTGAGTCAGTATAGTCTCTTTGAAAGTTTTGACAAATTGAAAATAATCCAGAGGAGAACCATCAAAATGTTCTAATTGTCTTTCGGGAAGTGTAAATCCTTAATGAATAAGAACGCAAGTAATTTCCAATATTAGTTACTTGGCTTTGCGCATTAGTCTGATGAGCTGTAACTGGCCCCGTGAAAACATTAGGACGGATATTACTGTTTATCGGACGTTGAAATTGGAAAACATTCCCATTAGAATAACTTGTGTAATTAGTCGATTGAATTGGCTCTGCAAAGGTCGACATAACTCTTGGCATGAAAGAACTCATTTGAGGTTGAGCAATAGCTTGATTGAACCTTGCACTTGGCTCATTTCGCATATCAAAAACTGAAATTGCTTCAGTAGATCTCATAGGAGCATAACTTCTTGGTTCTTCTGCAATAGTAGAAGGAATCATAAGACCAGACGACCTTGTCTGAAACGTACCAGAAGCTGTTAGTTCGAGATTAATTGCAGTATGCACCATTGGATGAAGATTTGAAGTTGAAAAAATTGTAGGAGAATTGTACTCCGCTTGCATGTATAAATTGTTACCAGGTTCATCGGTATTGAAAATAGGTAATGTAGCAGATGAATTACATGAAGTTGTTGGCACTGTATTCCCAACAGGAAAAACGTCTTGTTGAAAATCAGTTATCTTTGGCAGACCTTTAGAGAATTTACGTATTGCAGTACATGGCGGTGTAGGCTGACTGGTGTCAGTTCGCAAAGAATGCGCAGAGGCACTATCTGCATTAGATTCATTTTCAATAGCCATTTCAGCTATTTGAGGAGCTCTGCGTTCTATGTCAATTTCCTTTCTTTGTAAATCTAATTCTACTTCTCTTAGGGCAAACTGTTTTTTTTTCCTCAAGTTTCTTAGCTCTGAGCTCGATTTTCTTTCGATTCTTTGATCTGGTGGATGATGATTTTTTACTTTTCGATGCCACACTCGGTGGATTGAACAATAGTGTAGTACACAGTGGATCAGATCTTAATGCATTACTGGCTTCACATTCTTGCAGAAAATGTTGATATTGAGTTTCAAGTTGAACTTTTCGATGAGCAATTTCATTTCGCCATGACAAGGCATTTTCCTTTTCAGTAGCGTTTGCATCACTATCTGGTTCTATACCATCAATTTGTTTACACATATCTGTACACTTCTCTATAGCCGTATAAAACAATCCCTTCTTGTCAGTGACAAGTTTGTAATTCTTAGGATCAGGCATTAGCTGGTTTAGTTCCTTGTGAACTGTAGCAACATCATAGACAAGTTTGTCCAATGATTCGATCATGACATCGAGACTTTGTGGGGTGGAACTTTCGTCTACATTGGTCAGTGAAACTGTTTCTTTTCCACTTTCATGAGACATTTTGCTTTCTCCAGATGCAACAAATGCGAGTGCAAAGTATTGAAGTCGACAATAATTCAGCAAGCCTTTTGCTAAACTGAACGATGATGAGTCAAAAGTCGAACCAGCACATATGAGAAAAGATACACAACTCTTGCAGTCTTCTGTCTTGAATTAAAAGGGAAAATGCAATAGTTCCCAGTCAGATCTTTTTTGGGAAAAAATATTGGAAACTTGGGGGTGCGTTACAGCAGTAAAAATGTTTAGGATAAAACCATAGACTCCAAGTCTTTTGCTTTTTGTCCACATAAAATCCTAAGTTGTTTGTTGGAAAATCCCACTGTCTATCTCAAAATAGTCAATGAAATACAGTCAAAATTGTTCTTGAAAGATGTTATATTACAAATGACGAGGCATCAAACGGTGAAAATAATGGTAAATTCGTTACGAGTAAACAGCAGTGTTGCAAGCAATAAGTCCAGCAGTGATAGTTCCAAGTTGTTAGTGAAATTAAATGACTACCGAAGTGGGTAGTAGAGCGAAGTGGGTATCCTAGTAGATAGTTGGCCTAGTGGTCCAAGTGGAAAGCGGGCCTAGGGGTCCGAGTGGAAAGCGGGGAGTGGGTTTCTCAAAATTGAACAACCGAGAATCGATTAGATAAAGTTCAAAATATCTAAATATTAATTTAAGTGAACTGTTTCCAGAATGTCTAACCAGTAAACATCAATAAACGTTCTAACCTGAAAGCACAATGCAAACTATCTAACCGATAACAAATTCCTAACTAACAAGAAGTCGCATTCCTTAAACACTAAATAAGGGCGAAAGCTGTGTCACAATACAAAATCAAAACGCAAGTTGATAAAAAAGCGCTTCCAGAATCGACATAGATGCGCTTTGCGGGTAACTTGTATGAGCATGCCCAAGAACAGCAACATGACGTCACACACGCTGTAGCACATGAATGGACTTCCCGTAGTAAACAAAATGAACAATAACAAACAGTCCGTAACAGAAACGTAGAAAATTCAAAATTTTTCGCTCAGTTCGTGGACGCGCATAAATTATTACACCTATTCGGCTTTTTAGGTCACGAAATCTCTTTTTTCAATTTGCGCGAATTCGGGTTTGTTTTATAGTAATATAGAATAAAATAGCTATTTTCTGCGGAATTTTTTTGATTTAGACATTTTGCCCTCTCCCTTTTCAAATTTCTGATTATGCCACTGTCCATACACGGTGTGATTCAACTACATACTACATCCAAGCCCTAAGCGAACCACCCAACTCGATGCAAACTCTCATTCTTATACTGTTGAGACCACACAGTGTAATAAATATACGTCATTTTTTTCATACGAACTTGCAAATATTATCTTTCATGTGTATTGTAGTATCTTTATTTCCCCTCCGCCGCCACTAGTAAAAATGTTAGGAATTTGAAGAAACCGTTCCTTGCACTCGGCCTTTCTTAGGGCACAGGATCATAATTATTGAAATATGTTTTCGTTTCGCATGATATCAATAGAACGTACTTTCTCGATCGAAAAATTGACTCCTTCCTCTGTTCATCCATGCACTGAGTAGATTCGCATTTTGAAACATTATTCCAAGTTGCACTCCCTCGAATCGTGTATCTATTACTGGAGGACAGTAATAACCTACATTTTCAACAGGCATAAAAAAGAAGATCTATCTACTCGACACAAATTTTCACAATTTTATACCAAAATATTGAGTCACAACTGTTGACGGCGCGATCCATTAGTAACCTGACAATATATTTTTATATCATTTTTTCTAGCTAAGTTTGGCCTAAAAACTTACAAAATAAGGCTGCACACAAAAAGGAATCGACTGGCAGTATTTAATGGCAATGATCTGGTCATGAACGCTTGCCGATGAAAAAAATATATTTGAAGGTATGCAATAAGTATCTTCATGCATTTTGACACCCAGTGTATTAGAGGCCTGCCACTGAATTTGAATAACTCAGGCAACACGCATCATGAATTGGATGAACCCCATCAGAAAATACTTATTATCACATATTTTGTTAAGTTCGAGTCACTGATCAATCGCACCGCCTGTGCACGGACTATCAGTGACTCATACTTACTTACAAAAGGGAAATTCTGATTAAAACTCGCCGAGCAAAAATTAATATTAATTAATTATAATATTAATAACCATTGTTGCATGGGTAATGTTTATATGCCACGATATAAATGTAGCAGTATTGTTGTTGGAATAATTCTTACGAGTATAAAAATGATTTATTGAAAATTTTGTTGTTTCTTCTTCGAATATAGAAACTACCATTAAATGATGAAATCTTTTTCAAATGTTTATTCAAGACACTATTTGCTTTTTATCTCCGCGACAGTAAATGGTTGCAAGCTTTTTAATTTCCGAAAGAGACTAACGCCAAAATACCATTTGAATAGCATTTAAAAAACAAATTTTTCGATCAGTCTCGTTATCGGCTTTACCAAGTACTTATCCCTATTTTCCAATCCCCAAATTTAATCCCCAATATGAACCACACACGGCCCACACCCAAACAGTACAATCTGAAGTTAAGAATATGTCTTATACCAAATATAATTTTCAATTTTTCAAGCATGAGCCACAAAGTGACTTAACGTAAGCTTGTATAAACAGAATTTTTCTGGCTGGAATGATAATGTTATAGATATCGACAGACGTCTTTTCCAAATCATGCATGTTTATGCTTTCCTCACTGGGTTGATGAAAGAATAAAATATTGACTGAAGGACCGTAAAACGAAAACTATTTTGTGTCAGCGTGAGCCCAATACAAGCTTGGCGTTGCTTTCAAAGTCATAAACTATAGCACGAGTTGCCAGCGTGAGTTGAATACAAACTTCGCATTGCTTTCAAAGTCATAAACTATATTTTGCCAAGCAGCCAAGCACGAGTCACAGCAAGACCACACCTCGACAAAGCCATCCATCAGTGACTCATACTCTTCAAAACATGGCTGAGCAAACATTGTTTGATAAGTTAGCTTGTACTCGACATGATTCCTAAGTCACGTAAATGATGTCTTGCAATAAATGTCGGGAACTCGTTTACCGGGTAATTCCCCTGGTTATACTTAAGCGGTGCATGAAAACGCTCGCTAGTTCCCGTTTTCGGCCTTCTACTTTCTGTGTTGGAATGCCTGGTGGCTGGTTCGATTTATTTTTTGTTCCTAATTCTTGGGTTGGGTGTCAGCGATTTAGATTGTAGAACACTAGCAACTTCAGAAAAATCATCGCTTTGCGGACGGTAAGGTTGCGACTGCAAAAATGCCGAATTTTTGCGTTGCTTTCACGCTATGTGTATGATCAATCGCAGAGGTTGGTCACTTTTACCACTTTAATATTAATAATCTAAATATTCAGGTATTCTATATTTTGGTTAAAAACGTTTTATTTCTATTAAATATGGACTATAAAGCGAAAACTATTGCGTTTGAGATCATGGTATGTAGGCAGTCCTGCACATATCTTTACTGTGAATTTGTCAAGTATGAGACAGCGATGAACCGTATCACTGACGCATCCATAAGTATTTTCCCAATCAGGTTTATCAATTTGTCACCCATGCGCCACAGATAGGCCGCGTCTCATCTCATCATTGGCACATGCTTAGATAAAAAATTTTCGATTGGGAATCAGTCGGTCGCGGAAACAATATTGGGTGATATCGTCCGTAATTCGTTTACCTGGTGAATACCCTAGTTATATTTGAGCGGCGTATTCGTATGTTTTCAACAAGCTACAGACGATGTGAAACCTGTTAACCCGTGTTAACGACTATAAGCCGTTAGTTTTTGGCTGTTTGTATGTGTTTTCAACATTTCTCATTTTGCTTATGACATGAATGCAAACAATCTTTGAATCTATTGTTTTCAGCTTGTATCAAATCAATACCCGTCTGTCCCCCACCCCCCCCCCCCCCCCCCCCCCCCCCGCCTAGGTTCCATTGAATCTCAAGGATCTCAAAGGAATCTTTTTGCACAAATATCATAATATGTCTACTTTATTTTTACATTAAAGTCTTTATATTCTGTATTGTTGGACTGAATATTGTTTCCCTTGACTTTGTTAGTTTTGGTGGAACATTTGCCACTTAGTTGCAACTTGCTTGCATGCCTAGAATAAACAATACGATATGGAACCTCAAACAATACCACCAATGCTTTCCCCTCCTCCGAGCAGTCGAAAATCAAGTGTAAAAGACAATAAAGGTTTGGTGTATTGGTTTTAGTACTGTATAGATTTTGTTGTTCAAACATACTTGGTCAAGTATGGGTCACTGATGAATCGAGTAATGGCAATTTGGCTGTGTTGTTTGATCTTTATTAGTAATTTTACCTGTGGCTGAAATTGACTCAATAAAATATTCAAATATGGAACTGAATAATGTAAATGATTTACGAGGAAGACACACGAAAGTTCTGGAATTTTGTGGTAAATATCATAATATGAGTTTTGAACAGTGCATTTTCATTATTTGAGAGCTACTACTAGCACTCTCATTTAAATAAAAGTCAAGGTCCATCTAAACTCCACATTGTTGTTCTAATAAGTGGCCGCTGTTACAGGGCCTTGTACAGGGTGTCCCACTCAAGAAAGTGGCTATAAAAAAAAAAAAAATAGTCATTTACATTTACGCTCTAAATTGTTTCTTTAATGCCATAAAAAATGTTGGATAATCTAAATTTACTTGGAATCTTAGGTTCAAAATACCTCAAAGTATGTATACTATGCTTTAAATCTTCAGTTTTTATCAATGTTTTTGTATCCTGTTCACAAGTATGTGCCTATATAGACTTTACATTTGTTTCATTTGCTCAGATCCTGCATATCGAGGCAGACCACGGGCTCCTTCTACTGAAAGTGATAAAACAGGAAAGAAATCTGAAGACACAAGCAACGCTGCATTGAAATTTGGTTTGTTCTTTCAAAAAATTATTCTGCTTAGCACGAGGTCAGATAGCCTCACAGCACATGAGCGCGGTTCAGTTGTGACTCACTATTGCCAAAGCTTGGTTGGTCCAAATGTTTATGCGTGTATTTTTGATTAGGTTTCTAGTTTTAAAGTTATGAAAGTAAAAAAATGATGTGTCCCAATATACATGTTTATATGCAACAACTGTGCGTGCAAGTTTCAAGTCACTGTTACCATTGTCTCTCTATGAATCATGCATGACCGAGGTATTTCTATTTTAAAAGTGATCTCAATTTTGATCAAGTACTTTTTAATTTTTGATGCACAGGCTAATGCTAGTAAGACCTTAAGCGGTGCAGTAGTAAGTTTTCGACAAGAACTGAATGTAAATGGTTGCTTGCTAGTTCCCGTTATCGGTATTTTTCTGTTCATATGCGTGGTAGCTGGTGCGACTTATTTTTTTTGTTCTTCTTCTTGGGCTGGGTTTCAGCGTTTTGTAGAAGCGATTGTAGAACACTGGCAAATTCAGAAAAAGTATCGTTTGCCGATAGTAAGTTTGGAATTGCAAAAACGCCCAAGTTTTGTATTGCTTAAGACCTTAAGCTTCGAAAAGTATGGATTGAGTAGCATGAAGTTTCAGATTTTATTTCATGATCAACCTGATTTGACTAACTGCTGTTGAGTTTAAGCATGTCCAGTACTGCCCATGGCTATCTCCCTGTATAATGAATATGGTGAGTGTGGACTAAACTACAATTGAAAATCAATAAAGGATTCATAGGTTATACTGGAATGTATGAGATACAATGTTCAATTATGGTACCTTGCTCTAAAATAGTCAAACTAATTTCCTATATATATTCTTCATTTTCAATCTTCTTTTAGTTAGGTTAGCGATAAATCCAGCACCCTAAATCTGAGATGTGTTCTATGCTGCATGATATACCAAATAAGTGATTTGGTGCAAAAGATTTCAAACTTTCCCCTTGTTCTGGTTTGATTGTCATATTTTACATTTAATTTTACAGTATATGTCTCATTATATGATTTGCGAACTTTACTTAGATAACCAGAGAGAAACTTCAACCGACAGAGGTTTTGCTGCCGATTCTGCTACTGATCAAAAGAGGGGAACTTATGGTAATTTTTTCCGATCAGGTATCACCTGAAATAAATTTTTCCAATCTCCATCATCATGTTGCTTGTATTTTTTTATTTTGACTTTTTTCTGTACCGTATTTTTAATTTCAACGCTATAACATTGAAATTATATATTATGATTCTCTAAAACATATATAAACAAACCTTGGAACTGCACACTTGCTGAATCATTTTTTAAATCATCAACCTTGATAAACATGGCAGTTCGAAGTTAGTAAAAACTCTTGCTGGAGATGTGCTAAAATTTTTTGTGCAGGAATGTTATACACGCTGCACAAATGTCCGTTATGTTGTTTTGAAATGTCTGAATAATTTAAAAATAATACCATACTTTTTGATTTGGAAGAGTATTTTATTGAGATTTATACAAAAAGGGAAATATCCATATTTCAAGAGATTGATGCTAGATTTGACTTGATTGACTTAGTTTGCCAGAGTCTGCTCTAAAAAATCTGTTTCATTGTTCCATGAAGTTTCCATAAAATTTTTGTTTAGAAAGTGAAGCAAGATCAAATCCCATCATAGATGCATCACACAGAAATCGATTTCCTGATGACATGAGTAAAAATAAACCAACTGCTATAGGTGCATCACACAGAAATCCACCTTATGGTGACATAGAGAAGCGCTCAACTTCTGCCGGTGCACCTCAGATAAATCTACCTCACAGAGACAGGGAGAAGAAACCAACCGTTGAAGGTTCACAATTTCTACATGATTGAGTGTATAGTATATCAACTGCTGCCAAAATATATAAATAGGAGATTGTTAATGTAGAAACATAGGAGCTGTTGTTCTCAATATTTTCAAAGTAACCACTCATATAGCCATGAAATATTGGCACATAAAGTTGGTTTATTAATTGGCATTCAGTGAAAGACTCTTTTAATCACGGGGAAAATGCTTCCGAATAATGCTTTTAAATCCAGAGCTACTCCCTGTTGTTTGTGATGTCAACGTCACTGAAATAAAGTGTAAATATGCAAAGGGGACGATAGAGTGTCGGGCAATTAAAATCCAAACTGAAAGGATTTTGTTCTAGATGCACAACTCTTTATTGCTTCAACATTGAATATAGTTATTCATTTAAAAAAAATTCCTGAAACCAGTACATAAGCCAAGACTATCAAGCCTTACTCAAAACTGTCACAAATATGCTTATCTCTAGGGATGTCCCTATTCAAATGCTCAGGTGCTCAGGAACTGTTAGTGAAAGTAATTTTGTTTTGCAGTTAAAGTATGATTGTGACTGATTATGATTACTCTTACTCAGTTAATTTTTTATCAATAAAACAGAAACAATATGTTTATCAACCTTTCCAGTGATATCTTTTACTATCTGGAAACAGTGATCGAAAATACTGTTCTGAAATCAAAAAAAAGTAAATGAATGAATTTGAGATTGGCTACTACAAATATATTATTTGCAAAAATAACCAGATGTGTAAAAAGTTTTGTATATTATCATTTGTCTTTTGTTTTCAATCAGGTAGCCGAGCTGGAAAGGCCTCCAATACTGGTACATCATATGGGCAGCCACCACACACAGGTGTTCGCACAAAACAGCCTTACAGCACTGGTGGTAGGTAGTGGAAGTAGTCACAACTCAAATGCAAATTTTTGTTACAATCAGGGTTTCTAATCAGGGATGCCATTTCAAATTTAATATTCGAATAGGTTTCAAGACATATCTGATATGTGCACTCATTTCTGTGATTTTTTATGATTCAAGAATGATTTTGAGCAAACATTGCAAAAAATCTGCACTGATTACATACTTCTTACTGAAATTTCCCCAACAAATCAGAAGTCTATAATTTGTTAATTCCGAGCAACTGATGTACCACACATATATGGCTAAATGCCTCATTGGCTCCCTCTTAACTGGAATCTTTTCTTATAGTGAGGAAATGAATTTCTCAATTTTGTGATTTATTTTAGTGATCGAATGAGATTATGAAAGATTTGATTTAAAAATCTATTCATGAATAAGTTTTTTCGAAAGCAGCAACCCCCTATTTTCAAGCACATTTCAAAATTTATTCTTGTTTTGCTTGTTTTCCTGATAACTCTGCAATATGATATATCCATTTCTATTGCATTTTGTGTCAACATACATGTCAAAATAAACTATGTGTTTAATGTATAAGACCTGTAAATGCAGAAAGGATATGGATTGCATTCTATTTTTTGGCCCACAAAGTGATGACATTGGGGTCCAAAGTAAAGCATTCATGCATTTTTTAATGAAATGGCTTTACAAGTATTGTAACATTGCGGCCTACTAAAATTTGTGGGAAGGGCAATAGAAAACGGCATTTCATTCATTTCCTCCTTGACCATTTATTAAAATTATTCCATCGGGAGAATATTTCAATTAAGCAGTGCAAAATGGATGTGATCAAATATCTGAAAGCAAGAACTTTGAAAACTCAAAACATTTCATTTTATCTGATTTTATCGCCTACTTTCAAGTACCAAGTTATGAAATTCAAATACTGGTTGCATGAAAACCTCCATCTTTAACTTGTTAACTGGATGAGAGATTGTAGTACAAAAATGATTTCTAATCCTGAAAATAGAAAACTTCTTTTTCTTTTTGTACTCTACTAGTTCCACGGAATGTCACATATGATCAGCAAAATATTCACCTCCATGTTGGGACGAATAGAATTGGATCCACTGGTAAAAACTATTTAGGCACGTCATTTTAATCTTTTTTGCCAGTGTAATTGTTTATTTCTGTTTATTATACATCATGTCCTTATTTATTTTTAACATAGAATTATTTAAGCAAAATCAAAAGTTTGGTAAAAAAGATTCTAAAATATTCATGCAGCAGTTTCAGCAGCCCTAGGAAAACTTCATTTTTTGTTATTATGTGCGATTTTAGAGACGCCTGGATTTTCTTTTATAGAGCATAGATTGAGAGTACTATTCTACTTGTTCTAGACTAACGTAAATGTAAATGGAAATCTCAAATTTTGAGCAACATTTAGGCGTGGGATACAAGGCGAGGATGCACCCTCCTCATTCGCTTCTTTAACTTACAATAATATTACAAAGATCTATTAAAATGATGATTTTTGATGCTTCCAAATCATCTAAACTCAAATTTTTCGCTTTCAAACCCTGAAACAGTGATTCACTTTAGATTTTTGTGCCTCCAACATGATTTTTCTATTGCTTATTTTATTCGGCGGTAAAAGTATATGTTTTGTTTGAACATTGTTCCCCTATGGCGCACATTATGATGTCATAAATTTGATGACTAAAATCATCATAAATATCTTAATCTGATAATGGTGACATTAGATTCTGTAGGTACCTGCTCAAGCTGGCCACTTAAAATAAGTGTTTAATATATATATATATATATATATATATATATATATATGAACCTGATTTTTTTCGACAAACACTGCTAATTCAAGTTTGCATTGCAAAGGAAAAGAAATTTGAAGTTTAATTATTGTAGTATCAAAAAATATTTTGACTTTCGATCCATGAAGGGTTAACCTATTTATTCAATGTATTAAGGTCATATTGATGGCAGAGCAGGATATGGATCTGAATATGACCATCAGGAAAGAAGAACTGATATGAGATACTATGCAGGTATTGTGAGTAGGGATGTCAGCTTGTAGGTTAAAATTTCAAATCTATTCAAATAAATGTTTTCAGAAGACGTGATTCGCACGCTAATTTCTGTTATTCAGTATGATTCAGCATTTTTTAATAATTTAAAAAAATTTTAATAATGTAAAAAAATTCTAATATTAGTTGCGGTCCTACATTTTTTAAAAATAATTTTATCTATAATCAATGGGAAATTTTAATTTGTCAAGCATGAACTACTGACTGCGCCTCATCAGGGCAATGGATCATACTTCACCATATATGCTATCTTATCGGGAAAAGATAAATTGACCTCACATAGAATTTTTTAATTACTCTGACATTAAGATTTTTTCAACTTCTCATTTGTGATGGTAAACTTAAGATTCTGGATCTTCAATCAATTTCATGCAAAAACATATAAAATATTTTGTTGAAATTCAATCCAATATGTTACAGTGTGATTATTACACAATGTACAGTGTACATTCTTGTGGTTTATTTGTCATCAATGTAAATTGCATACAAAAAACCCTCAGATAGCGAATTTTTGAATGCATCTGATAATTCGACTTGTAGTAATTGTGTTGCAGGGATAGCTTATTTATTTGATCTGATTGCATATAATATAAATATTGACTGTTTGAATAATTTTGTAAGGCGGGCAACATGTTCATGATCTTCAACTTCAGACAGATGTTGATATGCCGCTATCGGTAGCAGACAAAGCACAACATTTTGAAGGTGAGGGATATGATAAAATTGGATTTTGCATTTATCCTGCAAAGGAAGAAAACTGGTGATATGGATTAATCATAAAGTGTACCATAGTTGCTCATGCAGTTATCAGTTCCAAGTCGGGTGTGGAGGCTTCTCTTTAATCATTTACTGGTATTTTCTGTGCATGGACGTAGTTATTGAAGGAAGTCACAACAGCTGTTCGCCAGTAGGACAATTATAATATGTAGCTCTTTACCTATTTCAAACACTTTGACCGATTGAGCTAAATGAGCACCAACTATACTGAAGAGTCCGTTTTCATGTTTGTCATAATCATCATTTTTTGACAGCCATGTCGGTGGCTTATGCCCAACACCCATGATATGTTGGAATTTAACTGTGTACATTCATCTGAATCTGATGTTGTTATATTATTCCTATTAAATTAACCTTATGCTTCTCAGGGGAATAAATACAAATAATGTTATTTTGCCAAGCATGAGCCACTGTTGACCATGCAACAATATTCCACTTTTTAGCCTATTTTAGAACATGAAATTCCCCTTTTTAAAAATTTTAACACCTCCGCAATGATTTTTGGCATGTTTTATAGTGATATACAAATGTTCTCGAAAATTTTCAAATTTTGTCCGTTTTTTTAAGGTTCTGAATATGCTTTAAGGTTCTGAATACACTTGACATGTTGAGATAAATTTTTTTTGATCGAGTAGTGGCTTTCCTCTCACAAAAAATAAAAAATAAAATCATATCTTGCATTCCAATATCTGACAAAAACTGTACTGTATATAGGAATAGTACAGCACGGACAATGTCTATTTTGGATATATGTTTTCATATAATGCTTTAAATTGATTTTCTTTGCTGTTAATATAAATCAAATTCAAAAATGTGAAACGTATATATATAAATCTTCATTTTACACATTGGATTACACTTGAAGTTAGGATCCAAGAGTTAAATGAGCACTAAACAGCGAATTTTAATGATAAGCATGGTAAACACAATATGCACAGTTGTAGCCTGTAGATGTGTAGAACAACTAAATATTATTAAATATTTATGCAATGTTAAACTAACAGACTTAAGAAAAAACTAACCTATATCTTATCCTGGTGTAAAGTCTAAATTTTATCCAACATCTTTTAGAAAAATGAAGTTCGAAACAGTACGAAAGATTTTAACTTACACCGCACTGTTTTTTGTTCATGGAAATACCAAACACAATTATTTTTGTCTCTAGGTCTCAACAATAGAACGGCATTCAGTCATTTGCAAGGTAAAAAGTTTCCAGTGAATTGTTGAAACCACTGTCGATTCTTCCGAATTTTTCAATACATTATTGTCTTTGAGTCTAATTGCGTATTCGAATGTATTTTCTTTTTTTCTTTTTAAGTTTATTTTAGCTACACTTATCAAATAATAGGTACCGATACTTATGATTTATGTTGTACTTAGAGAAGGGTCACCTTGCGAAATGAGATTGAAATCATCTCTAACTTTCCCAATTTAAAATTTTGCTTGTCAAGGCGATCTGATCCGTCTGTGAGCACAATTCAGAAACATTTTTTGGAAAGAATTTTGAACTGCTCGAATTAATATGGTTAAATGTTATTTACTTCACAGATTCTTATCAAAAATCAGAAAAAAGTAGATTTGGCAAATGGTTTGATAAACTAGGGAACTTGGTGACCAGTAAACAGCAGCCCGTGCATCAAAGTTCTTTTGTACATGGAGATAATACTAAGAGCGGTTTCTATAACAGCAATATAAATCTGCATCAAGGTATTCTTTTTTATTTTTACTTTTATTGTTCTTTTTTTTTCATGTGACCGGAAAACAAAGGGGGAATTTAGAATGTGTTAGACTTGCGCCAATGTGCAAGCTTCATAGAAGTAGAGAAGCCTCAACACTTTTAATTTTTCCATTTTAGGTGACAACTACAGCACAACTACTTACAATGATGAAGATTATAAATGTAAGCTATTGAATTACATTTCTTTTTATTTGACCCTACAATGTCTCTAGTGTTCCTAAAAGGGAGAATAGCTATAATACATGGCTTCTGGGGGAGGAATATTAAGTTTGTAGAGAATTATGATGAAACGAAAGAAAAATTATAACTTTTGTTAGTCACTTATCTGAGATAATCATCCGTGAACTTCCCAATGAACTTTCTAATTTGGCCAAGCCTATCCAAGTTATTACAATCAGGATTGAGTCTTGGGCATAAATTGATGAGCTGGATGCATGACCCTATCCTAGGATCTTCAACCCACGAAGATAACTACTTGACCATGGCATCCAAAATTACTTGACTGAACTTCTGACCCTTGTTTATCAAAAATGGCTGACGTTTCTTGAACTAGTTACTAAATAACACTAATACACATGTTTTTGTATAGGTCAAAGTCTTAAAGTAGCTCAGCCGCAATGCCCTGATCATAAATATGTGAGTGGAGCAGAGCTGTCATGGGAACTTCCAAAGAAAAAAAAGATGATAAATAACCTTTATGTAAAAATTACAAATAGCCAAGGAGAAGTATGGAGGTCCAATGGATTAAAAAATTCTTCCAATAAATGTGTAATTGATGATGAAAAGCTAGAGTGTGGCAAGAAATACCAAGCTGCTGTGTGTTGCAAATATCCAAATGAAAATGTTGCATCGAATGAAATAACTTTCATCACTAGTGAGTAATTTTGATGTTATCATTCTAGATGAATCATCTAAAAAATTTTTGCTGACATCAACTTATATCAATTTTCAGCAAAAGAGAGATGACCACAAGAAAGTGGTAGATGGTTTCAGCTTCTTCCAGGGCTGATGTACTTTATCAAAGCATTTTGTACACAAAAACCTGCATGGGAATTTGAGATATTTTGATTTATTACCTGTGTGCTCAGGAGTGAATTGCTTTGTGAATAGGAAATATGTGCTTTTACAAACTAAATGTTTTAAGACATGCTTGCAAGCTCTTGAAAATGACCATTCACAAAGTGAATTGTGCCCTAGATAAGCAGAAAAGTGTTAACCAATATTTTATTATGTTCCAGGACCAGCGAAACCCAAAGATTTGAAAGTTATGTGCATGCCCGAATCTTTTACCATAAAATGGTTGACAGAGACAGGAAACTTTGATAAACACATGGTTGAGATATTTGATAAGGACAGTGGAAAGTTACTTGTTTCCAGAAGAGCTAAGGAATTTGAACAAGAATGTGAATTTGATGTTGATAGACAAAAAGATGTTTATATCGGCCGAGAGTATAAAGCACGAGTCACTTCTTACAAAGAAGATCAAGAAAATCGATCCCTGATGACAACGCTGTTTGTTGGTAATTTTCTCAAAATCTATAGTTCAGTATATATTTTAGTGTGTTATAATATTCGATCTGCCTACACATTTCTAATGAGCTAGATGATAGGCTAATGGCTATGATCTATGTGACATGTTTGAGTCAAGTAAATGATATTTTCATTTAGGTGATGAGAATGGTCCTAAAGAAGTTAAAACTGAATTTATAACGGAAAATAAAGTGAAGGTATCATGGAAGTCGCCCAGCAGCAATTTTGGATTCTTTTCATCAAACCTATATATTGTTCAAGTTTTGACAGACGGCAAACCATTTCGGTAAATAAATTTTTTTTTTGGAACAGAAGGTATGCTAATAAATTATATTCCAAACAATAAAATCTTCCTTGTTTCCATATTTTCACATTTTAGCTCTTTCGAAACAACCAACACATTCCAAGAATTTGAGGGTTTGAAACGAGGGACCACTTTCACTTTCAGAGTTTGTGTAAAAAAACAAGAAGGCTCACAAAGTTTGTGGGTTTCATCTGATTCTGTTAAGACTAAAGCAAGTAAGTATTTATGTATTTTGGACATAAAAATCTAAAATCTAAACTTTCTTGGCTCTCAGTAGTTGTAACAAAACAAGCTTCATCTGGCTTTCCGTTTTTTATGTACATGGCTGGATATAATGTCTTGTTTTCTTTTTTTGTTCAGGCTCAGCTAAAGTGGAACGATTCAATGTTCAAAACAATTTAGAAAACCCAGCAACTTCGTTCCGATGTACCTGGGATCCTCCAACTGGTGTTCAAGGTTATAAACTTAAGTATCAACATGGTGAAAAAATGTGGATTGTTACTTTGGGTAGCAATTGCAAAGAATATATTGCATATGATCTCACTCCAAACACAGTTTATAAAGTCTGTATCAAAGCTGATGAAGATGGTTATGGACCTTATACATCTACTGAAACCATAAAAACCGGTAAGCATTTTTACTTTGTATGCCAGTGTAAAGAGGGTAAAATAGAACCCTTAAGGGTTGTCACTTTCAGATGCATTCATTCATACATCAGACTTGTATTCAGACTTATTTGAATCTTCAATATAGAAGCTCTGGGGTGGAAGAAGTATGGTTTTCTTTGGTTGTGTCTGAAATGTTCACATCTTTTTTCGAATGAATAAAAAGAGTCTAAAACCACCAACACTGCTATTTCACAGCATGTTATGATGATTTTGAAACTTTTTCCCCAACTTGTGTTGCTACCAGGCAGTCGAAAAGAGTAGTTTTTTTTATTTTAGCAAGCGATATATCATGAAATAATGCCCATTTGATAAATTTTCTTTTGATAGAACACATTTTCTTCAGGCTATTGTGTAGTAGAGCAGCACACATTCTGCCAATCTGCTAGTCGACCTGTCTAGTGATCAACATATTTGAACCTTAGACTAAAGAGGTATCCATGAAATGTGTCTTTTAGACACTAATATTCAAAAACATTTGTATATTATTCTATATTTTATTAGAATTGACACCTGCTTGTTTTAATTTTTTCTAATTTACTGGAGGTCATTCAGGTTTAGCACTAGTTTTGCATCGATTTTACTTTTCATACATCTTGGCAATTTCTAGTGCCAAACTCCCTTTTTGTCAATGCTGCTCACCTCTTTCAAGCCTTTGCAAGTTTCAGACAGTCTTGCACTTGAGCTACAAATTCTAATGTACCGAGGTCACTGATAAAATTTAACATGATTATATGACACATGACCAATATTAGTCAATTTTAATCCTTCTTTTGCTTCACCATGATTGCGCTTCCTCGTTATTGAACTCCCAAGAATAGTGCTTTGATAGGAGATTACTGCTTAACAGCAATTTGTGAATGAAACACCTGAAGTTCTGTTCAAACCTGACCTTTGCCTAAAACATGATTTCAATGGAATGAGACATACTCATGTATAAAAGTTTCAATTTTGGCCTAATTCGAAAATTTATGCATTTCTAACTTCCAACATCAATTTCAGAACTTGGAGAAATCAACGAAGCCTGTCTTGACCTTGATCCAAATGAGTCGGACAGTGCAGTGGTCAAATATACTAAAGCACCAGGGGCCACTTCCCACAATTTAGTGTTGTATAGTTCAAGTGAGGAAGAGCGTCCACGAACACATACAAATGATAGTAAATTCAATGATTTGAAGAGAAATTGTTTGTACTATGCTATCGTGACACCACTTTATGGAAATGTTAAAGGAAAAGAGAAGCAAACAACAGAAATACTGACATGTAAGTTTCATATGGAACTGCGAATTATGAAGCAAAAGTTTTGCTACATGAAAATTATTTCTCACAAAATTTAGACTATGGAACTATTTTTTTCAAGAATAATTGGAAAACTCAGAAAACAGCTTAATCACATGGCAAATCATTATTTTTCATGCAGTTACCATTCCTTATTTGAGTTAAAAAGTTTTTTATCAAACCATTACTAATTTTTCTATACTTGGGAAAGGGGTACCAGCTATGTTTCTTAAGTTTGGAAAAATATGTAATCATTACATAACAGACAAAATTGGCACTTATCTATGAATCGAATTTATTATGCATAAAAGTTGAATTTATCAAATTAGGTTTCGAACATTAAAAAAAGACATTTCCATCTTCTTCGTAAAGTTTTTTCTGAATAGACTCAATGGGTAGCAGATTAAATGACATTTTGCCAATTATAGGTATTTGATCATTTCTCTGTTTTTCACAGTGCCAAATGTTCCGTTCCTCACAAAAAACAATTTTTATTGCGATAAGGAGTATGCAAGTTCAATGTTCCATATTACTTGGAAACCTGAACCTAACTGCATTGAAGATGAAATCAGAGTATCATGTTTGGATTTTGAAATGGATCACCCACAAATATTGAAGCGTATAAAAGACCGAAATACAGGAGAAAAACAGGATATCGAGTATCGTTGCAGCAGATCTGGTTGTAAATATCAGATTGAAATGAGATCTCGCAACAAAGGAGGCTTCAGTGAATGGTCAAAACCTTTCATTTACACTACAGGTAATATAGGATGCCATTTTTATCCAGCAGAAGGGAAAACCAAGAATATGAGGTAGATGCAAGGAACACTCCAATAAAGTCGCAATCCAGAATGGCAGTCATTCAAAAATGTGTTACATAATTGAAATTTTATGTTAAATTTGAATACTATATTTTGTTGGGCTTCATGACCTTGTAGTTCAGTCCAAAAGTTTAGTAGCACATGGTCATCTTGTGGCTGATTTCATTTATAATTGAGATTTTCAATCTTATGGCTGAGGTATAACAGTTCAAGAAATTTTTTTTTATTTTAGCACCTGATAATGTTTGTAACATTTCTTTGGAAATTGAAAAAGATGGTATTACTGCAATGTGGAATGTTGTGCCAAACACTGATGAATACAAAATTACATTGTTTGAAATTGAACCAAATGGAAAGTGGAATGATCTGTACACAAAGGTATAATAGGATATAATTGCAGTTTTCTTCTGAAGGAGAGGAAGCTATAGTATGGCTTAACCATATGACGTACCACGGCTTTTCATGCAGGTACCTGTTCCAAGTATATGATTAGAAATTTTAGCCTCATTCTCTCATTTTTCCTTGTGCATGCACATGATGATGAAAAAGGCCATAACCAACGGTTTCATGGACCATTGTGAGAGCTTTCCAGCAATCCCCTGCTTATAATCATCTCACAGAAATCAGGGATCAGAGGTCCATGGTTTGAAGGTTAGTTCAGAACCTTTCACCTATTGAGCCAACTAATAATTTACTTTTAATATTATACTATTATACTTTTTTGTATGTGTAAGCAAAAAATTGAACTTAAGGATATTTCATCCAATATAGCATGTGGCACATCATTAATAACATTCAGTTTAGGGATGGGATAGAAATGTATGCACATCAACGATCACTTTGGCCAAGGTCAACTATTTTTTACTATTCAAGGAATTTTCTTTGAATGATGAGAGTAGGAATGTAAGTTTTGGAATTCTGAATCAAATCGATCCGAATCAATGCACTTTGTAGCAACAGGATAATTTTTATTATTTTTGTTTAAAAAGAACATGAATTATGTAATTTATTCATGAAGGAATATGGAGGAATGATAGTGTTCACAAACTTGTAATTATAGCATTTTTGTGTTTTTCAGTACTCCTCAGGAAGAAATCAGAAGTTTTCCTTCAAACCTGAACATGGATTTCCATATGTTTGTGAAATAACACCGATCAATAGTACAGGCGAAGGAGAGAAAACACAATCAGATATCGCCCAAGTCCGTAAGATGTTTTAGTTTCACTTTTTTCTTGGGTTGTAAATGCTGATATTACAGGGATGGCCTGCTGCCTATCATGTTGGTATCTCGGTTTCAAGTCTCGGCGAGTTCCACTCATTAATCTATGCCCATTACTCAACTCAGATAGACTAAGCTGATTCGGAAAGATCATATCTTTCCAGCAACTCTAACCCTGTCCGTCTGTAAGTGGCTGATGCTGATGGTATAGGACCTTTGTCAGGATGATGCATTCCGAAAAATAGTGACTACCTTTATCGTATTAGTGACCGTTAATTGGTTTCTTGTTCGTAACTGTTTCTGTCCAGAGTGAATTTTCTAATTAAAAGCTGTGCTCCATCAATGAAAGTTACAAAAAATTACATTATTTCATATGACTTTTATTCCTAGCTCTCGATCCACCGCAAGGTTTGACCTTCGAAGACACAGAAGATGGAATTATTTTCAGTTGGAAAAAATCTGTTGGAATGACATCTGCAGCTATCCAACTCACTGATTTTGAGCATTTTGAAGTCAGAGAAAAAACGAATGCAACTTCATGGAGTCCAGATATTCTCTATGATGGAACTTCTTACTGTTTCAAAGTGTGGGCGAGAAACGGGTTGTATTGTAGTAAAGAGCCTTCTACAGTGAATTTTGCGTCAGGTAAACCATCGAGACCAGCAAAATATGAGATACTATACTCATCAGACACTCAAAGAAATGGCTTTCATCGTACATTTCATTTACTAAAATCTTTAAGTCAACCGCCGGTTGTCTTGTAGCAATCTTTAAAAAAGCTTTACTTTGATCAACACTGCTATTTGATAGCAGTATTGATGATGTTAGAGATTTTTAATTTACAGGAAAAAATTGTTAGCAGGAGTCGGACGCCCAAAGAAAAACAGGAATTTGTTACCTTTGATCGATTGTTTGTTTCACAAAGGAGCTCACTCTATCAGAGACTTAGTTTTGTGATATACTGGCCGAAGATATGACATATCTTAATTGCACTCATTCATTGAGATGAGTTTTTATCAAACTTTGCACCGTTCAACCATTTTCCCAGTCTGTACAGAGCTGTGAATAAGTTTACGTATAGCAAACGTAGTTTTTTAAATCAATCCATTAGTTTGTTCAAAGTGATAAAGGCCTATTGGGCCCTCAAAAATAGGAATTAGATGCCATTTCTATCCTATGGATCGGGAAAGCTGAGAATAGCGTTTAACCGCAAGGAAATTAGAAACCTCCGACACAGTTTTCAGTTTCAAGCCAGAGACAGAGGTATGTTTGACACAACCGTCGTTTATTTAAAAAAAGGCTGTTTGCCGTAGTGGTCTGCCTCATTGGCCTGAGCTCAGCAGGATCAACAAATAGGCCATACCATTTTCTAATTCTAATAAATCTTTCTTTTCATTCAATATGATTTTCAGCTCCATCGGATATAATTGTGAAGCGCAACAAAAATGAACCTGAAACATGTTTGGACGTAGAGATTGTTTCGAAACATTCTGGGCCTTTTGAGCTGACAATAAATGGGAGCGAAAATTCAATTTTCCACTCTAGACATGGTGTGTTGAGAAATAGGGAGCCTGCTACAACATATGTGATTGGCGTTCAATCGATTTTTGGTAATAATCAGAAGACATCTGTCACAGAAGGGAGACCAGTTACAACATGTATGTGCATTTGTGGAAAATATTTTCAAATTGTAATTATGGAGTGAACTTGCAGAGAAATTTAGTATTGTTGAGAACAATAAAAAAAAAAAAAACATTTTATTTTTTGAATCCAAGTTGGAGTGATGGTCAAGCATAGTCACAGGAATTGCTAATTTTGAGAATTTTGCTAGCGGCTGAATGTGATTTCATAGATAATAAGTAAATTTTTAATGAGGTAACGACTAAAATGAGTAATTTTTTTCCAGTTCAATCCAAGGTTAAAAATGATGATTATGATATTAATATCTTGTGACGTCACAGAATTTTACTGCCACTCTGATTAGAACATGTTCCTACGCTTATGTGGTCTAAGTTATTGGTCATCATGTTGGCATCACAGGCTGATGATGATTTCATGTCCCAGCAAGTCCTAATCCTTAATCCAAGATGTCCACCACTCTGCCCAAATTATAATAACCTGGGTAGACTCACTGAATCGGCAATATCATACCTCAATCATAACCTCTTAAACCCTGTTCGTTTGCTAACCCTGTAACTCGTGTCCGTTGGCGAAAGGGGTGTTCTAAATATGTCCATAGAATTTTACTGAACATTTCTATTTCGCTTCTGGATCAATTTTTTTATATTATTGTTTTGTTTTCTTCAAATCTAGTACCAGCAAAAGTTACAGAAGTTAAGTGTGAACCCATCAAAGACACCACTGACGTTCTTCTGAAATGGGAAGATTGCGGAAACCCAAACATCAATTACAAAATTATTTGGTCAAAGAAATATGTTCCCTTTCAACCTATTATTTGTAGAAAAACAGAGCAGAAATTTATTGACCTGCAACCTGGTTCTTATGAATTTAAAGTATCTGCAGGAGGTGGCGTAGAATCTGACCCTTGTTTTGTGACTAGTAAGTTTTCAATACTGTAGAACTAGTCATATCTACTGTAGACCTAAGGTATCTACTGTAGACCTTCTGGACCTTCAATGAGAGAGAGGTGAGAGTTTATCGACCAGAAAACAAATACATATTAAAGTATAAGATCGTTAGGAAAACAAAGTTTTCGGTATAGATTTGGAGGTGGCAATACGACCACTCAGTCATCAAAGCCTGCCACCTCCACTAGGTTCACAGATAATTGTTGTATAATATAAGTTAAACAGAGTAAAAATATATTCCAATGGTCAATAAACATAACATTGGGTTTAACATTGAGCACGGAAAATGCCTAAAAGGAACCAACTAATACAGAATTGTCATTTAAATGACAAAGAGCAACCAGACAATGTCTATGCTTTGTTCATGCAGGCAAAGTATTACCAGTGGTGAACCATGTACCAAAAAGCTCTTGCCTAATCGACTGTATCTTTCGTTAGGCACAGGCCAATGATTGTTTGATTCACCTGCAGTTTATGCTTGTCGTAAAAACTTATCACAAGATATTAGAGATAAGTCAGCTACTCTGCGACTCAAAACACCTGAAGAAAGTAAAATCTACCAAAAAAACTCGCCAAAAATATAAGAGTTACTTGACATATATAACTTTCATATAGAATAAAATTTCTTCTTCGGGTGTGAAATATTTATAAATGTGTAGAAAAGGATTTAAAATTATCAACATTGCTGTGCAATAGGAGCGCTGCTAATTTTTAAAAATTTCAATTTATCTGAGGGGATTGAACCAGATATTTGGACGTAAAATAATGTCTTCATTCTGGGGCATAGGTTCCCAGACTGCTATTGTCAGATTGCGTTTTTTCTTTCCCCTGCATGTTCTTCACGTAGAATGCACTTTGTGTTATAAGTGGCCATTAGCTTGGTCTATTCTAAACTTTAGAGTGAATTTCAATAAACATATGTATTGACTTCATATATATTACATTTTACAGTCCCAGAAAGCACTAAAATCAATCTTGAAATTTTTACAAAAAAAGCCATACATGTCACTTGCACTCCAGTAAGCCATGCTGAAAAATACTTGTTCAAGATATATTCTGATGAGTTGGAAGAACTGAAATCTTTCAATAGCAGAGAACCAGAAATATGGATTGATGAGAATAAATTCAACTTTGAAATTGGTTCAAGATATCAATTGAGTGTGCAAGCATGTTGGAAAGAACATTGCAGTCTACCTATGAAAGAGTATTTTTACACTGGTATAATATGATTTTTTTTCACGGTTTATTTAGATAACACTTCTGTGGCAACTTGTTTGTTGATTTGTATATATATATATATATATATATATATATACATATTGTGGGCACGATGGCCTAATGGTTAAACATGTTGGCATCGCAGGTTGAAGATCTCTGGTTCGAGTCCCGGTGAGTTTGGCTCATCAGTCCATACCCAACACTCAACACAGGGTGTAATAACTTGGGCAGGCTAAGCCGAACAGGAAAAGAAAATATCTTTCCAGCGATTCTAACCCTATTCATCAATGAGTGGCCTCTAGTAGAGGGTCTTGGTCAGGGTGATCCACTCCAAGGAGTGGCTATAAAAAAACATATATATATATATATTTAAGATCATTTTTCACATTAAATGGAGAAATATAATACAAATATTAGAGATGGGCTAGTATCGGTACTGTTATCGGAAAATTCTCATCACCGATACCGGATACGTCCTTACAACAGAGCATACGAATACGCTTTATTTACTGACAATAAATGGAAAGACCTGCGCTTGCGTAGGTTGCGTTTTGCCTCGGTTTGTTTTATTTTACCCTTGCGTTTTACGAAATCTAATTGCACTGCATGGATTTACTTACGTTTTCCAATGAAACAGAACAGTTTGCTATGAAAGCTATCGCAGAGTGCTTGTTTTTTGCGTTTGTGCTTTGTACTCATGTGAACACGATTAACGCAAAGCAATGCAGGTGTGTATTACCGTTTTTATTTTATTACTCGAAACATAATGCAACGCATCGGTAAGATAACTTCATGTGTGTTGTGGCCTTTGGGTGTCACGAAGGCGTTAGGTGTCACGAACATTTGCACTCAACTTTTGCACCCATGTATGCTTGAACGCAGCAACAATTCAGTGTATTTTCATCCATAAAAGTTTGCACTCAAATGAATGCAAGAGTTCAAGGGTGCAAACATACGTAGGCGCACACATAAGTGGGTGTAACTATAACAAAGGCATAAGTATGTTGATACAAAAAGGCCTTTGACAAAGTACTCGGTATCGGCGGTATCGATATCGAAATATAAATTATGCAGGTAGTATCGGTAATTGTATCGGTATCGGCAAAAATTTTGGTATCGGCCCTATCTCTAACAAAAATCATGACTAACCAAAAAGTTATAGCAACTGCGCGCTGGTTGCATAAATACAACTGAAACGAAACTTTTCATAATTTTTTTTAGTGGAAAAAATACCAAGAATACAGTATCGACCAATGACAACGTCAATATATGTAATGGTTTAAAATTTTTATATTTTTACCTGAAATGTGTGTAAATACATTGATACAATCATTTTCAGGACTCTCGATTCCAGATGAGTTGAAAATTGATAATGATAAAAAGGTACCCACACGTAAGGCTTTGTGCACTTGGAAAAATTCACCAGGAATGCTGAGAGCTAAAATAGAAGTTTTAGATATGAATCGAAATGTTGTTAAAGAATTGGAGACCTCAGATTTGAGCTTAAAGCTCAAACACCTCAAATCCAACCATACATATAAAGTTAAGATTTGGCCCGGTGATGGAAAGATGTTTTTTTTTGATTGTTGTGCGAAATCGAAGTTCACAACAGGTAGGTGGATGGAATGTTTTTGAAAACTGAAAAAAATATTTATTCTGAAAACAATAGGGATTTGGAAGTAATAATAACATTTGTCATGGACTTGGTTTCTGTAATAAGAATCATCAGGACTTAGGGATAAAGAGTTCTACGACTATATTTCATTATGTATTGGTTCCTAATGGATCGCACCAAGGTCCATTCGTTGGTCATGCACGAAAAATTGAATTTTTGCCTGGAAATATACGGGGGGTGGAGAGGGTCCGTATTGGCAATGTCACCATGTTCAGCATGTTGTTTCATAATAAGTTGACAAGTAATTGGTATATGTTTTAACTATTCCAAAGGGCAGATATCACATACTGCACTCCGTTATAGCGGATGAGTTTGGTTTGGGATGTTTTTTACTTTGAGTGCAGCTGCTGGTACACTTTATAAGCTCTATGCCATGGAAGTTGTCCTTGTTGGTATGTTATACGTTTCTTTTCTCATAAAGGTGCCAGCTGTTTTGGCTTATTGTAATTTCCTGTGCGTGGCACTGGTTGGTGAATGAAATCGTAAGCAGTGCCTACGCGAATCACCACCAGCGAAGCGTCCAACAGACCTCTTACATATAATCATCATCCCTCACAGGATTCGAAAGTACTGCAGGACAATCAGAGATGTGCAGCTCCAAGCATATTTCCACCAATTTCCTGGATGCATGGTGTCCAGCAATCATTTTGCATATGCTCGTCTTGCATGAGATTCAAACCCAGGACAATAAGAGATGTATATTTCAGCCTTTATTGGTTAAGCTAACCATGCGCCCGAATTCCGATTTTTCATAATTGATTTGTTGCCTTTATTCCATATACTATATTGGTAATTTATATTTCAGCTCCTGATCCTCCAGAAAAAGTAACGGCTACTCAAAACTTGCAAAATCCTCAAGAATGTGTAGATATTAAGGTATTTTCTAATTATTCTGGACCTTTCGTCATCCATCTTCTTGATAATTATGGAAATATTGTTAAAGGACCAATTACTACCAAAGAAAAAGCAAAAACTATAACAGGACTACAGCCAGGAGCATCCTACAGCATTCATGCACAATGTAAATTCAAAGATTACCTGACACCAAAAACTTACTCGAGTGGCTCAAAATGAGTTTTTGCTTGTGTGTTATTTTGAGAAATCGGTGGACAACTGTGCCTTTCGTCAAAATTCTATGTCGAATAGTGGTCTTTAGTTCCTTTGAGGTTCTGTTTAAAACCTTGAAGTGAATTTCAATAAAAAAACTGCAGATGAATCCATTAGTTTCCATTCCATTAGTTAATAGTGTGTCATTAATATATTCCTACACAAATGAATTTATTCCAAGATTTCATAAAAACATATTAATTTTTATGTATGACATGTTTTAATAAAATTTCAATTGGTATTCCCATGTTTGCTTTAACAAAAACAATATTCTACAGTATTCGCCTGCAAAATCAAACAAAATCAGTTTTTGGAATTGTTTTTTCCATTTTAAATTTTCCCAATGAGCACTAACGTCTAACGTATTTTGAGTGAAGGTGGCATAATGTCATGACCCGTTCCACAACCGGTAAAAATATATAAAGACTTTAGCGCAATTACTGCTTCAAAACATTGTGTATGCCAAATTTTTTTGTGAACATTTGCCGCACAAAATCGTACTTTAATATATAGCCAGTTTCAAGACCTTAACTATCATTTCAGTCTCCGTGACCATTGTGATGTCACAATTGAAATTTTCAATTTCTAGTTATACCCCTTAATGTCATTTCATACCCTTCAAAACTCAAGTTTGTTACTTTGAAAGAGTATTATACTTAAGGGTTCTTTTAATCAGAACTATTGTTTTGATTAAAGTCATTTTTTAATTATACGTATTCTTAAATTGTGCTTTCTTTTTTCGTGCAAGTGTAGTAGATAAAATTAAATTTCATGTATATGTCTGTGGTTTAATTTTGGTATGTAAGTATTTACATACCATAATTAAACCACAGACATATACATGAAATTTAATTTAATCTAACTTATCTTTAAACCTTTCAATTAATCAAATTAATTTAATTTAACTTTTATCTAACTTTTTTTTTATTTTCTTAAATGTGACAAACAAAAATGATCAATGATATAATACCTTGTCATTATCATAACCAAAAAAGTACCAAGACAATTTTGAATTTTTTACTACCTAACACTGCAAAAATAATGCTGCCTTATGTTTGCTTCATCCTTTTTGCCGAAGGTATGCAGAACTGCCCTTCCGAAGCTTCAAAATTTGCTGATTTTAAATTTCTTATCACAGCCAAAACGTTTGCATGTACGTTTGCCCATTCTGCCGCAAAAATGCTGAACTGCCTCAACACAAACTTTTAAAAAGCCATATTTCAAAATTATTGTCAGGGCCAAAATGGAAATTTTGTGTAAAATTTCTGCGCCTGCGAGCCATATTCTCTATCATATTCAATAGGATACATGCGCTTCTCTCAGGTCGTCACCCAGAAGCGCTTAATAAGCCATGTAAGCGCTCTGAAATAGATAACATTGATATATTTCCATGATTAAGATATTTCAAGCCGCCCTTGTAATCTCTTTTTAAATAATTTGCCAGTCTCCAGCTCGATTTTTTGATCGCAATTTATCGGATATATTATATGGCTGGGCAAAACCGAAGCATTTGGATTTCGAATTTCATTCGAATAATTTTGTCAAATCGGATCGAATCATAAATTCCATGTAAATAGCGAATATTCCATTTTTACTATTACAGCTTGTCTTCATTGTGAAAATCAAGATATTTATAGTTTTGAAATACTATAATATTAACATGAATAGACTTTAAGGCAATGCATTTTTAATTCACATTCCATGTCTAGGAGCAACAATTTTCATATTTTAGGGTCAAAGTGCATTTTGTGTTTTGAAAATGAAAATTTTAGTTCATTTAGCAAGTTTTTGTTCGTATGAACGATTTACGATTGATTTGAATAATTCGTGCTTCGAATCGATGCCTGCGGTTGAGTTTTCGGATCAATAAATTCACTGGATGTTGTAAGTAAATTTGAATATTTGCCATTTTATGCCTTTTAGACTTATTTTGGTATTGAATTATCCTATAATTTTCATTCTTTAATACATTTTATGATATATAGTCTTGTACAGTTGGGACTAATTTCATGTACATCCCAAATGTCTCTAATCCTTATAATTTTGTGAAAATGTTCAAACTTGTTAATAAATAATTTTAAAAAACGGTGTTTCGATATGGTCTCTTTTCTCTGAGAAATGTACTTGGTAGTTGAACCCCTCAGTGACTCACTTTAATTACATAAAATTACATGCCTGGTTTGGAAGGGTTTTTGGTTTAAGCAAGGTAGAAAGCAATGTCTAAATGAATCGACTAACAGAGTTATGACACATAGTTACCGATATGCTACAAATTGTTGTAACAGTGGCTGCACTAGGATAGGATTTTCATCCTGCGGGAGAGGAAGGTCGAGTACCAGGGTGAAGATTTTTTATAGGATTTCATTTTTATCTTGTGGAGGGGAAAGCCAGTCGAGAACACAGCCTAACCATAGGCGAACCTCGACCTCCCGCGCAGACACCAGTTCGGAATCGCGGGTGTGTGACTCATTTTTCCTGAGCATGGACCTGGTTGATGGAAGAAGTCGCAAACAGCGCTCGCGTGAACCACCGGCGAGGTGTCCAGCAGACCTCTCGGATATAATCATCTCTCAATAGGACTCATACCCAAGACTTTAGTGATGCGTAGCACAAAGCGTATTCACAACGCTTTGTCGATCGGGCACCGCTTATCATATTTCTCATTTTCCCGCGCATGATCCAGGGAAGGCATTATGGAACATATTTATCTACCAGGACAAATCCGCCTCGTAAGTTCGATTGACAGGTCCAGAGATACGGACTTGATAATTTGGTATCATGGAAATACCTCGTATCGGCGAGCATCGCTCGTCTTTCACAGACGGAGCAACCTATCAATGATACCCAGGAAAGAAATCGAGAATGATTTATCGCTGGAATCTTGATGCTACTAGTCATCTAGATAAAATTACAGCGCTTACTTTCCTGAACGTAATAAAAGAAATAAAAATACATGTGGAGAAATGCAGCTTCTTTCTGCGCTAACCCTGAGTATAATACATTATAGCACTCACATTCATCTGGGCTTACAAATAACATCTAACGTTTCGTCTTAGTCTCATTCACAATTTATTTCAGAATGTTGATACCAGTGTAAAACAATAAAAACATATCGAAGTTGAAATTCGGGTATAAAAGGCTACTTATAGTAGTTTTCTTTTGTACTGTCATGAAATCGATACTTATTTATTATTTTATATCATACCAACAATTCTTAATAAAGTATAAGTAATTTTTCAACGTCAGCCATACAAAACGTGACAACTACGTGAAAATTGCACAAACTGTTCTCAGGAATTATATGAGAACTGAAAAGAAAAATAGCCCTTTATTCCGATGGCTATGCGCAATTATTTAGGATGCAACTTGAACTTAAACTGCCGAAAACACCATCCTGTAAATTGACGTACTATTGTGTTTTATTGGACAGGAGTCACTGATGAATCGCGCCGCTAAGGCGCGATCCATCTGTGGCTTTGTTCAATAAAATTTATTTATAGTTTGGGGTTGAAGACCAAATTAGTAAAACGCGTTCCTGAAAATAATAGAAGAAAAATACAATGGGGCTTCATCCCCCAACTTAGACCTACGTGGTATTGAAAATTAAAAGTAGGCTACGCAATATCACTCAACCATATATTACTTAACAAAAAGTTATTTGTTGCGTTGTATAATAGAATCAATAGCTGCTTGTATATTGTCCACTTTAAACCCAAAAGGTCCTTTAGCGGAGATATGTTCCATGACACCATTGTAGATGATTGCCATGCGATCTGGTATAGCACCATAATGATTGGTCGCCTCGTTTTCTATTCCATCCAACAACAAAGGACAGGAAAAATAGCTTCTAACCATTTCCGCAGCTGACTGGCGGTTTTCAAGCGTTTTATGGAGAGCTATATCGTACCTGTAAATTACACAAAATCAAAGAATACTGCAACTATTTTCTCGATATTTTCGATTGCGGTGACTCTTAGATTAATTGAGCAGGCGTTGTTGCGAAGACATGCTTGTTTCGACAATGCTAAATATAACCTCTTGGTCAGTTATTACAATACGGATTGATTTTTCTTATAGCCGATCGTTTGAGTCTATCACCTCGACCTTGTTGATAAGATATGACTTTCCCGGTTCGGCTTATTCGATTTTACTTATTAAACCAGGCTTGAGTGTTGGGCATGGGTTAACGAGCCGGATCGCCGGGCCTCTAACCCGAGACTTTCAGCCATGAAAAGCACTAGGCCATTGGGCCCACTTATTCGTGGTGTGCATGGAAATTGTTGCACTAGTATTACTCTCCACAATATTGTACACAGTAACAGTGTACCTTAACAAGATATGTAACAATGGATGACAGGATGAAAACAAAAGGTCTTGTTGAATCCGTTATCTTGGGGTAGTACTCGCTAATAGGTCTTGCTGGTTCAAATTTGGGAAGTGTTGCTCGATTCTAAGTCTACTCGATTTATTGTCTCCGTCCTTACCCCTCTAAGTTCCAAATTTAATCCAAAATAGCCTATTCAAGAGAAGATTTCAAATTGTTTCGCGATTATTTTATTACTAAACAGTGTTTATTGTTCTGATGAGATCCCGCCTTTGTCAGGCGCCTCCGCATTTATACCTAAATTCCCATTATTTGCTCTCAATTTCTGTCGTGTCAGAACAAATAATTCATATTCGCAATGATATAGAAACACTACATTTCAAGCGTAGAACCTACTGATATAGTATAATACCTGGCTTGCGACTAATATTACCAATTATTAACACATGCTCACTCCTAGAAACAATATTTTGATAGAAAAACAAGTTTCTTACTCGGTGCCCTTTATGTGCCATCTACTGTCAGTGGCATGAGCTTCCTGTACGTAGATCACCACAAAATCTGCTTTTGAGCGATATGCCTCTATCATAGAGGAAAGAGGCTCAATCGCCTTCATAAATGGAGGTCAGGAGCAAGATCCGAAGATGAGAACAAGAGGACGACCAACGTTGCTGAAATCTAGAAGCCTAAAAAATAAGAAAAACAATGGCAAAATCTGAAAATAATTTTCCCCATTTTTGCATTTTTTCCAAGTTTTCTGATGACTTTGAATCAATTTATATGAAATTGAAATCTTTCGATTTGTTCCCGCATATTGCAGTCTATGTCAGATTGTTCGCACCTTAACGATGCCAAAAGTGGTTTTACTATGATGTATTATTTCCGGATACTATAAAAATGACTCGGGAGCCATGTGACAATAGATGAAATTCTCAATGAATCGAGGCTGTTCGGGTCAAACAGACAATATGATAACTGATACCCCAACAATGAACGAAGCAGGCACGTAAAAACTATTGCTAGGTTGGACTAATAATGGCAACCTGGTTATTTCTTAAACTAGGTAAAGTAATACGAATTTACCACGAAACTAGATAAAGTATAACTGGGTAACCTAGTTTCACTTTCAAAACTAAGTAGTACATATACTGAAAACCAGGTAAATTAGGTAATTATCATATAATGGAAAAATGATTTATCTAGTTTCTTGTACTAGGTACCTAGTTGAAAATTAGGTATATTTATCTATCTTACCTAGTAAGTTTACTACGTAAAATTTAAATCAGAGAACACAGTAAAAGTTGAACTAGGTAAGGTATATATTTCCGAAACTAGGTAAACGTACTTAGACTAGGTATACTAGGTACTTTCAACTAGAATTGCCAACACTAGGCTCATGTCCAAGTCCAACATGAAACAGTTCGGATAATGCTTCTGGATCGAATGTTGATTTGACTCTTTGCAATTATGTTATTCCTGTACTCCATTTTTTCTCATTTATTGATTTTTCTCGCTATTAGCAATGTTTTTTCTCTTATAGTAATTATTTTTTCTCACATTGTTCTGACATTGGTCCATCTGGGTGTTGAATACTCGATGACGTTTTTCTTCCCCCGCAACCTCTTCCATTATTTCTTATTCACTTGTGTTCTTATTTGTTATGATATATGGTAAAATAAACTTGACTTGACTTCAAACTTTAAAAATATCTACTCGCTTTTGTGTTCTATACTGACCTTCGTTTCTCAAGGGTATCAATATCATAAATGGTAGAATTTGGTGCTTTCTGTCCGATAGCTGCTGTTCGCCACATGTCCAACATAAATTTCTTCCCGATGTGCCGCAGCATTCCAATAGTACTAAAAAATATTTATACAAAATATTATTTTAATACGAGATATTAAAAAGAATGATCTACGTGGTATTTCCAAGATTGAATTCACCTGCAAGTCGCTGAAAAGTACGCTTTATAATCATTTTATCTCCACCCAGAAAGGGAACACTTAATATTACGTGTTGAAATACGCTATACAACATGATAAAAATATGTCCTGTCATTTCTTTACTTTGCTATATATTGAGTTTAAACCAATCAGAAAAGTTTGGTCCAAATAGGGGGGGGGGGGGGGGGGGGGGGGGGGTATCCTGCGTTAGATGTAATTATGTAATTCAATTTTTGCTGTATAACTTTCTTGCGTCAACATATTGCCCTCTGTAACTTTTATGGCCGCAATGACCTGATGGTTATCAAGTTGCCATTGTACTTGGAACATCTCGGGTTCGAGTCACGACGAGTCCGGCTCGCTTCTACAGGGCCTTGTTCAGTGTGTTCCACTCAAGCGTCACACTATATTCTGGGCTTTTATCTTTAGCAAATAAAAAAATAATATTTTAAACTAGGTAAAGCCATTCATATTATGATAATCCTTCGAGAAACTCTAAGGCAGCCTGGGGCACTGGCACAATGATCTCACAACTGCAAACTACACCCAATATTTATTCATTAATGAAAACTTACAATGGTGGTATATTATCTTCCCCTGGCTTCTCATCTCGTTTGCGTCCAATTGCTGGATAAAAGAGAGAAAAAAAATCAAGATCGAATTTCAATGACAGTATTTCTGAGCCCTGGAGCATTTATAAACCGATTTAACTGTAAAGTTGCCGCATCTCGATTTTTTCTAAATTGGATTAAGTTGCCAGTTTGAGACGCATTTTTTTAATCGAATAGATGTATTTCGAATGTGATTCTATACTTGGTATTTATGGAAAGAAACAAAAATGGCCGAAATTTTTCTCTATATTGGCGAAAACTCTCGATATACATATATATATTATATGTGAGGCAATAGTTACCAAAAATCTTTGCTAAATCAGACCGTATCACATAAATGAGTATTCAGATCATCCGAATCTGTCGTTTGAGCAATTTGATTCGAATATTGAATTCAAAAGTTGCACCCCATGTGTCACTGAGTAAACCGCCTAATCAGAAATTTTGGGTTTGTCAAACATGTGTCACACATGGACCGTGACTAATACACTGTAACAAAAGTACAGTAAATTCAATGGTCATTTGCTCTAATTGCATATTCCCAAACTTAAAAAACGCCATGTTGATAAGATCTATGCCAATTATGGGCTGTTGATGGACCGCCTCTCTGCGGTGCGTTCCATCAATACCCCATATTTGGCCAGAAAAGTCAATTTTGAGTGATTTTTTCAATACCGCCAAGTAAAATTACTGTCAAAGAACAATGATTTTGTTGCATTTTTGTTACAGTGAAGTTGAAAAATAATGTTCGGGAAGAAATTTGTATAGCTTTCCAATTACACTCAAACAAATTTTAGGAATTGGACACGCATCGAATGGGATAGTTCTACGATGTGCAGACACAGTTTTGAATACGCTTGATCGATGGACGACGTGTGATCTATATGGTTGGTCCCAAACTTTCCTCAGGTCTCAAAGCTTGTCGCAACATTGCCTCGCTTTGTTTATTCTACAGATGTTATCATGGACTTTGTTCAAATGAACTTTCTGCTCTAGTTCCTCCAAAACAATCTTCAACCGACAGACTCGTTTAGCTGCCATTTCGCATCCATTCACTGTGGAAGTTCCACAACGTCACGAACAGTTTTATGTCAGAAGCTTTTTTCCTCGAGCTTCTAAACTTTGGAATTCATTACTCTCATATTGCTTTCCTGATTGTGTTGACCTAAATGGCTTCAAAACTCGTGTCAATTAAATTATCTTTTAGGGATGAAGATCTTTTAATCTTTCTTCATTCCTGCATTTATGTAGACCTCTGCACACTAGTGGTTTCAGGAGACTTTCATGTATAAACTTTTGTGCAAGCTTGCTTAGAGCAAATTTTGATAAAAAAAATCGCATTTTTGCAAAATCTCCCAACTGACAAACTTTTTAAACCCAAATACCAAATGAGAGATTTGATTTGTCAAGGATGTATCACAGATGGACTGGCCTTGGAAGCGTGATCCATCAGCGTCCCATGCTTAACAAAATATCTTTGATCAATACTTTTTCGACCCGGAATGAAGTGAACATGTTTTGAAAGAAAAATTGCTCCACATAACATTTCTTCTGTAAATAGGATCTATATAAATAGGATAATGTTTCAACATTTCGATGAACAAAATCATTTATATTTCACTGTATTATCCCAGTTTGTTTATTTTACAGATATTATAATGGTCTTTGTTCAAACGAACTTTCTGCTCTTCTTCTTCCGAACAAAATTTTCAATCGGTCCACTCGTTTGGCTGCCAATTCGTATCTATTCACTGCGGAGGTTCCACAATGTAACAAACAGTTTTATGCAAACAGTTTTTTTCCAAGAAACTTTCTAAACTTTGGAAGTTCTTGCCTTCTCACTGCTTTCCTGATTGTGTTGATCTACAAAGCTTTTAAACTCGCGTCAATAAACATGTATTAGGGATGCGGGTTCCTTAGTTCTTACTCATGCATTTTATGTAGCTTTCTGCACTTCAATGGCTTTAGGAAATTTTTCAAGTATTATTTGTCTACTGCAGCCTTGCTCTGAGCAAATTGACTTTTCGCAAAAAATGGAAAAAAGCTTTTCGAAATTTTAATATTGAATTTTCGAATGTCCTTTCAAGATTTGACCAGTGAAACACTAGAAAAAAATACCCAATTTTTCTGCCTAATACAATGTTTTTCGAACAAAAATACAAGTTTTATGATGAGAAAAGAATGACAAATTGAATTACCCATAAGGTTGATGCCAAACAGACGGCATATGCCGACAACGGCTAAAAAGATAGCAGTCCAAATAAATTCGACAACATTTGTGAGGAATCTAACTGGAAACGAATCAAGCAAGCTGTTCATGCCCGCCATAGCTGTGGCTGTACCTGGATAATAAGAAAATAAAAATATCAGTGTTTTATGGATCTTTTGACCAATTTTGATCTATTGATGAAGGTGCATTCCATCAAATGCCCATACTCGACATAAACCTCGTGAACGAGGCTGTTTCCATTTTGGAAATCAAGAATTACTGCAATCGGAAAAAATATCGAAATATAAGGTAAGCCAAAAAACCTCAATCCCGATTCGGAACTGCTATTTGTCGTGGTTCACCATATGGTTAAGCTGTATTCTCGGATTTCTTCTTTCGCAGGAAAAAAATGAAATCCTATTCTATATCTTTTATTAGGAAACATACGCGATCCATCTGTGGCGCATGCTTGACTTAATAAAAATGTTTCGGTAACGATCACAAATATATCTAGAATTAACACAAAACGTAAAACTAGCATCAGCACCCTAAAAGTTTGCTTAGAGAACTGAGCCGTCATAGTTGAGTGTAGGTAATGCTATCTGCCCATTGCGATGGTAAAACCACAAACCACTCGTTCAGCTTCAATTTTTATATGAATGGTAGGAAGTGGCTCAGGAAGTAACCGCCTCTTACAGAAAGCTAGCACAATGTCAGAAGGAATTTTGAACCTTGCACCTTATTTTAGATTCTTTCGTTTTTTATACTTCATAATTAGGGTCAGACATAATCGTGGTAATTCGAATCTGATTCGGACAATTTGTCGAAATGAATGTATAAACTCTTCTAAATAACAAACGCCCGTTTTACCGTTAGTCTTTGCTAAATTATCAAACATTGAAATCTAAAGTTTGACTTTTTGTGGTTAAATTTAAGAATTTCCACTTTTTTGTAAGTTCCTGCCTAATAGAAAATTTGATGAGATAATCTTTTGTTAAGCATGAAATATTAATAGTTCTCGTTGTCGAGGCGCGAGCAATCGGTGGCTTACGCTTAGGAAACTCGGTATGACCGATTCACGACTGATTAGAATAATTTGTGTTTCCAATCGATTAGAATCACTGGATTGAATTGCTCAGCTCTATTCATGACCATATTCAGCTTTCATCCCGCCACTCCATTATTAGGGCTGGGCAAAACCGAATCTTTTAGAATTCGAATCTGATTCGAATATTTTTTTCGAATCAGATTGAATCATTGATTTCATAAAAATAGCAAATATCCTATTTTTACTATTACTATTATAGTCGATAAATCGATATAGTTTCATTTTAACGACAGAATACAATTTTGGTCAACCAAAATCGATTGCATTTTGTCGTTAAAAATGGAAGAATGCACTTCAATTAGCATGCTTTTGTTTCTATGACAGATTCACAATTGATTCGAATAATGTGTACTTCGAATCGATTCGAATCGAATGGCCCATTTCTATCTATTATCAGATTTAGTGTTGTTTATTCAAAATTAAGTTCAAAAATATCTATTCATTCTTTGAGGGAATTCATATAATATATTGTTTAAACACATGGCGAATACAAAAATATCTCGAAGTGGCACGCTATAATAATAATAAAGAGCAATGAATGACATTTGACATGGACGACGGTAGAATCATCTTCTGGCACTATTTCTTCAATTTTAACCTAACCTACTATAGGACTAGCATTACTATGAAAACCACCTCGCGTACCTGCTGACAGTCTTTGCCTCTTTATATGCAGCGCTGCAATGAATATAAAATCGCCTTCTCATCGTTTGGTCAGAGTAAATACTGAAATGCAAACATCATAATGATTGTGTACACCAAATTCGGCAAGTCATTCCTTATATCATCGATACTTGGTTATTTATATCAAAGTCGAATATCAAGTGCGTGCTTGGAGGTACGTGTGAAGCTCAGATCGTCCCCTCGATACAGCACAAACCTTATTGAAATGAAGATCAGTAGATTGTCTGTTAATAAAATATTGCTCTATCATGCTTTGTTAAGCATGAGTCACTGATGGTACAGACGTGGTCCATCTGTGCCTCATTCCTGACAAAAGAAAAGTTTCTTCGATTACCCAAAGCGTAAAGCTCTTGCGTGCTTCCTCTATGTCATATTCTGAAAATAGTACCTACTTTTTAATCGCTTTAAAATGTTGAAAATTTTCAATTTCTTTGCGCGCCTTCGGCAAGTTACGACAAGATACCAAAAAGTTTATCAAATCATACTAGCCTATTTCTGTGAAACTATGGATTTACAATCTATAGTGAAATAAACACTCATCTTTTTCAAACATGTGACAGAATGAATTGAACGATCGAACACATATTATTATGACTTTAAATAATTTATAATATTTTCCTTTATGATGTATGGAAAACTAATTTTTAAAGTTCGTTTAACGTTCATTCAACATTTAACGTTAATATTTAGTAAGAATGACAAAGCAAAATTATGTCACCCAAGTTCAAATACCAAACACGCGATACAAAATTACGTGTCGTTTGCTATAGTTGTTCCATTACTACGTTTTGTAATATAATTGCTACCATTTTTAAAGCTGCAAATTATTTAATGGTAGTAAGCAATTGAAATAATAATCTCAATAATAATCAAAGTAAACTTTGTAATTTCTATGCCAGTCCCATGAAAAAATGCCAGATGGTACCATTTTTGAGAAACATAGCAAATTTCTAGCCTCGTTCACTGGAGTTTAGTCCTATGTGATATTATCAGAATTCGGTAATCTGTAGACGAGCGGACAACCCAAAGGGAGGTAAACCTTACAAGAATGACGATCAATCGACATTGATGTATGTCTCAAGAAAAAACTCTCTACCGATAGGCCTACTCAAACTGGCGCTCCAATACTGGAATACCCCTGCCATTTTTGCATTTAAGCTGTCCTTTTTCTGAAACTAGTTTAATGACACTGACGCCTTTTATAATTACTTAATTTGGTGCATTTATATTAATTTAATTGTGACAGTACCCAAACAAAGATGGGAAAAAATACATATAAGCAATATAGGCACATTTAACGAAAAACCTTTGAATTAAGAGTCCTGAAATGAAATTGATCGTTTGATTGACAGGATACTAAGATTTTATCACTATCAGTTGAACAAGTACCTGTGACGCCACAAATAGTAGAATTATAAATTATTTGCTAACAAAGGCATGTATTTTCACATAAATTGTAAACTTAATTTTTAAAATCGCGTAGTCAGTATCGTATTAAACACCTTAGGTACTGGGTTGTTTGCAAGTAGTCGATATGTCGAAAGTTGGACCCGAACCTCCATTA